>JASCZW010005474.1:0-187716 GCA_034211315.2 Aedes japonicus | reverse complement strand
TTCACTGTAGTAACCAATGTTTATTTTGAATGGTTACTGCATGGTCTTCTGGATCATCCAGAATATGCGGAATATCTGAAGAGTTATGCATCACTTTAGATTTAGAATGGCACGATTTTTACCATACAATTTTAATAAAGAAATATAGATAGCTTAGAAAATCGATTGCTAAAGCAATACCCGGGATTCTTAAAGAGAAACGATCCTGCACCCTGGTTCCTGGGAAAGATGCACTGCTACTTTACATACTTAACATAAGTGATACATTTCAGTTATTGTTGATTTTATACGTTAAATTTATTTCACCATGTTTGCTACGTCGTAGAAAGCATGCAGATGAAGTCTTGTTATCGTTTACTTTCCAGAAAGTGAAGATTAAAATCCAAAAAATACAATTTTGACTAGCTTAGTCAAATGGTATATATCACTTTTAGAAAAATTCTAAAAAGAATGAACACACACACTGAAATCATTTGAAAATCTGAAATCATTGAAATCATTACAATGACTTAAAGTTGTATCGCCTGAGTTGCCTTTATTGAAATTTATATGAAAATGAAAGTCAGCACCAAAATGGTAAATACCAAAAAAAAAAAAAAAAATGGACATTTCTATGATTGATTTAATGAATTTGCCTTGAACTGTTTCTCGCTCACAACAGCTTTTTGAGTCTTCTTAAGGTTCCGCTTGACGATGGCCCAATATTGTTCGCTTGGGTGTGGAGTTCTGGCGTGTTGGAAGGGTTCTTGTCCTTTGGCACCACTTGTACGTTGTTGGCAGCATACCACTCCATGGCCCTTTTTCCGTAATGGTAAGATGCCAAATCCGACCAAAATAGAACGGTAACATTTTGTCGCTTCAGGAAAGGCAGTAGAGGTTTTCGTAGGCACTCGCTCAGATAAATTTCCTGGTTGACGGTTCCGGTCGCAACGTAAACTTTGTTTTTCAAAACACAGGTACATATGGCCTGCCACACCAGATATTCACGAACTTTGACAGTTTAATGTGCTTGAAAATATCTGCCACCTCTCTCCGTCCGGTTGCGGTATAAAATTTCTATCCAGCAAGCTGTGTAAAGTCTGCTTTGACGTAAGTTTTATCGTCCTGTACCCCGCAATCATACTTCGTCAGCATCGTCGTGTACAACTTTCGCGATCGTGTTTTGGCCGACATGTTTTGTTTATTATCGCAATTTGGAGTTACCACTTCCTTGTAAGTCGACAGTCCAGCTCGTTTTAAGCTCTATCCACGGTTGAAGGCGCCACTCCCAGATTCTTTGCGACATCTCGGGCGGAGAGGTTGGGCTTTCGACCACACCCCTCCCCCCTCCCCCGATCCAGCTTTCCTGGCTGTCGACAAACGTTCACCGAACACTTTTAACACGTTGGTAACACTTGATTAAGCCAATATTCAACATTTTCGCCAACTCGGCGTGAGAGTAGTTTGGATTTTCGCCATGCACGTGCAATATTTTGATGCGTTGCTTCTCTTCCTTCGACGATATTTTGATAACTGAAGTGCTAATCTCAAAATCAAAAAAAAAGGCATGACCCAACTAACATTTTTAGTTGCCTAAGCCGAAGTTAAGAACTTATCAGCTGTTTTATAATTGTATAAAAGCAAGTGAAGCTGAATAAGCTATAAGCAGAATTAAAAAATCGATGCAGTACTTATGCTTAATGTAACACAGCTTTAACACAACATTTAGCTTTAGGTTGCATACTTTGAAAAGAAAGCTCTTATGCGAACAATGTTTGTCTGCATTTACACAGCTTGTTTATGTAGCTAAGAAATTAGTCGGTTAAGCTTTTGAATTATCATTCTGTGTTCTCTTACACAGTTTTATTTGTTGGCTTTATAATAGCTTTTCAAAAACCTTTATATTAGAAATATCTTAGCCACTATACAGCTTAGTGATTATAGCTGTATAAAATGTTGTATAAGTACATTGAGCGAACATATCGAAAAGATTTCATTCGAATATAGTATGGAAATTTGCCAGAAGACATTATTGCAAATTTTATACGATTCCCTTATGGAAAGAAATCATATGACGATCGTATGAATATTTTCCTCACATGAAAAAAAAAGTTGCCATCGGGATGCGAACCATGAACCTCGGCATCCAGAGCCGAGCCACAATCCCACGAGACTATACACGCTTGATAAGTGATGTCAATTGAAAGCGTAGAAGAGGCATGCTATTATCGACCAATGCAACAAAATTCTTTTATTACGATCTCTTATGGCTTTGTGGTTAATAGTTCTGATCGTAGGTATAATTTCCTGAGTGTAGTTGCGGCACAGAGTATGGAGCATATATGCAGTTATTTTTATGGAGTTCTTGAGCTTGAGCTCTTGAGTTGAGTCTTAGCTGTCAAACTAAATAAAAGGAATACCGTCCATTTTATCGAGCAGAGCATTTAGATTTCAAAATATTTCGAAGGATGTTTAAAAAAATTAAGAAAAGCGGTACTTACTATTGAAAACGAAATCTGTGGAAGTATGAAGCTTATTTGAGGAATTCATATTCGGAAATTCGCGCAATTGACAGTGCTGTCGAAAATTGCTTTCAATTAAACAATATAAATTCCACTGAGCAGAAGATCAGGTGTTCAATTCCCGGTCTTAGTGGATTTTTTTTAATCACCGGGAATTCATTAATATAGCAATGATAAATATAGCAATCTATCACAACAGTTATAAATGAAATTGATATTAATGTAGTTTAAAAAAATTAAATTATAACAAATGAATCCAAGCGCGGCACAGCTAACAACGTAAATTGGATGGTGATCATGTTTAGATGATAAGAATTTCGGTAACACTGATTTTCAAAACAGTACAAACCTGTTCGTAAAGAGCTTCAGCAGTTATTGTTGTTCAACATTATTAGAACTAAAATATGTTTTGAGCACTTTGAATACGGGTACTGGAAATCCTCACAGCTGATATGGATCTGAGGATACAGTCACCGTTCTTAAGGTGAAGGTGCAGAGTTCAAATCTGGTAAGTACACGGCTAAGTGATATGTAAATATATACTATATATAAACATTATAATACAAAGTTCATATAGTTAAATGTTAATTACGCATTACAACGATAAAACAACACCATTGCCGTAATACCGTCCACGAGTGTTATAAACAGTGTTTGACATACATACTTTTTCGATTGCTGTATAGTGACTATGTTCAAGCGTTTATATCAACGTGTTAAGACTATCAATAAAAAGTTGTTTGCCACAGTTCTAAAAATAGAAATTGCGATGAACAAATAAATATGCTGTATATACGTTTCAAAAGAACAGTTACGTAAAAAGTTGTATAATTTTTGGATAAAAGCTTCCTAGGCTATAAACCGATTACATATTCTGCTTGACATTTTTTTCATTTTCATGAAGCTGGGTAGATTCGCCAGATTTGCTTGTGAAAATATTGGCTGGGCGTTTGTGCAACCACTACTTAACCATTACTCAGTTTAATGTTGTATACTTATTGCCTATGAAGCGTTTATCTAATTAAAAATGTTACTTGGGGATGCTCTACGCACATATCTTCAAAATGAGGGGTGTACACAATTTTTTAATGCATGATAAAAGGAAATGCGTGATAAATGCGGAAATGCGAAGTTAAGAAAAAGATAATGTCATGCTTTCGGACAAGACTAATGAATTTACTTCGGATGTTCCGGATATTTAAGAAGGCCATAAAGTGGCCATTTGGAATAAGCGGCACAAAATTACTTGAAAAAAACACATAGCTTAGTTATGTAAATTCCATTTTTAGATATTTTTTTCCGCCTTCTTTATGGAATTGAATCGCTGTTCCCCACCCAGAAGAGCTTTTCTGCATCAGATAAGAAACTTTTGTAGCAATTTGACTCTTTGTACTAGTGAATTTGGGTTTCCTTAGAAATATTTTGCAGCATAGTGAAATATTTGTAAACAGTAGTTTTCTTTTATTATTCATGTAATTTCCGACAAAACCGGACAAAACCGATGAAGATGGTGAAATCAACAGGACTAGAGTGAAACCCAAAACATCATCCACTCGACTAAAGCCTCGCTTAGAGAAGTGGGAATCAACCATCCTACGAGCAGGTGCAACAATATAAAGCCAGTCTACCTTAAATTCCGAACACTAAAATAATAGAGGCGAAAAAAATTGACACATAATTCAACAAAACAGACTGTTCATTTCACAGTACTTCTTCGGGAATTAAGACACCTTTTTCGTTCGGAAATGCTCAGCAACGGCGTTCCTTTACATTGCGGTTAAAAAGGTAGACCCGGAAGCATTTTAACGTCTTCGAGTACGTATGTTTCGTCGTCTATTATTATACAAGAGAATGTTTGCAAAAAATAGATGTGAAGCTTCTTAGCACGACTTTTTGCAGTGAAGTTTTGCTTGTTATCACAGTTGGGCACCTTTTTCATTTTCTACGCCCTCATACCTTGCCCCTGCTTCAATTTGTGTACGCATGATTTTACTTCCCAACTTTGCTGCCACATTTCGCACAGAAAGATTGGGATTTTTCGCAATGATGGCTAACTCCTTCTTGTCCATTTGTGGGGAGCATACTTTTCGATTTGTTCAACTCCCAACCTTCCGATTTACAGTCAAGCGCTGATCAAATTATTTGCAAACACGAGACACGGTACTGTTCGGTAGTTTTAATTGCTTGGCCAGATCACATTCCGATCAATTGGGATTGTGCTGCCGTTCAAACAAAATGCGTTTGCGCACTTTCACTTGATTCGAAGCCATTTTACTGAATGTTACAATAATTTAAACGTGTTGAACCACGAAATATAGTTGAGAGTTTCAGCTAAAATAATTCAAAATCTACTTTGAAAGAAAAGTGTCCGGAATTGAACGTGGACAGGCTTTACAATGTCAGTTAAGAACACATGCATTTGCATCCACTTTGAACTCCGGGCTTTCTATTATTTTCAGCAAGTACAGTGTGTCTTACAAAAGGTGTCACCTTCCAGTCTTGGTTTATTTCAGCTGGGTAATTTTAACCCTTATGTGTTCGACAAAAAAAAACCGGTACCTGGGTACCCACCAAACTCAAATGATTATTACTCTGGCAAATATTGACCGATTTTAATTCTTTTGGCACCGTTAGGTTCAAAAACTCATTCGCTACAGTGAAGTTATCAGCATTGACCATTTGAATATATCTGGTTCCTGTAAATCCGGGTTACCGGGGCTGTGGTTGGGTACGGAAGCAAAATTTGGAAACATCTATTGAATTTCCGAGAATGGATGTCAAAATCTCTCTCGAGTACTTTTTCAAACAGACTTATCTGATTTTGTAAACAAAGAGGGGAAGTAAGATTCAAACGTAGATTTCTCAAAATTCTCAGCACCCTCACGGAAAGCAGCATCACTATAATGTTAGGAAAATGTTATTCCTTGTGTTGGTGGCCTTCGTTTGCATGAAAATGCTAAGAGTTTCAAGAATTTACCGGTTGAATCTTACTTCCCCTCTTTGTTTACAAAATCAGATACGTCTGTTTGAAAAAGTACTCGAGCATTGGAATAATTCCTAGAAACTATTTTTATTACATTGTGGGTAGATACCGAAATTTTCGCCTACTTGAGAAGAAAAACGTCCTTTTTCACCCGCTTGGAGAAGCAAATGAGAATGTGAGAGACTATTATACGCTCACAGCAGTTTTCGCGAGAAAAGCAACGGCGATTTAGAATTTTCGGAGAGCATGAGTAGCTGATAAATCGTTTCGCTTTCGGTGAATCATAGATGCCGATAATTATTTTTCACTTACTTTTTGACACCCGAAAATGCACCCGTCTTTATGCTTGTTTTATTCTGACATTATAATTCTATAATGATGGTCCATGGCGGTACCAGTGCACTATGGTCCAGATCACGAATTTACGAGGAAACATGCTCCCAGCGCCTAAACTTGAAACTTTACTGCAAAGTAATGTTCTACAATATGGTTTGTATCATCAAGGCCCATTTTTTTATGTTAATTAAAATTAGGGTGGTCCCCATTTTCACGGAAATACAACAACTAACTTTTTTATTTGCAGAAATAGACGTTTACATCTTTTGGCAAAATTGTAGCGCAAAAAATTTCATGGAATTTTTATTAAGAAATTTTTTTGTACCTTAAAAATTGACCGATTTAGAGCAATTTTTTCTCATCAACTTAGGGTGTACCATAAAAAATTGATTTTTTTGCCCTTACTTTTTTATTTCAATTCCCACCGTAAAGTTGTGTTTGGACGAGTCTTAGAACTTTTTAAGACGCGTACTTTGGTATACAAATTTTGCCGCTAGCTTCAATAAATCAATAGTATTGAAGTTTTTCTTAAAAAAATACGTCCTTTTTAAATGTTGATTTTTATGATTGGGGCAGATACAAAAAAAAATTAAAGGCGTCATTTGAAAACACAATTTATATTGTTCAACAAATGTGAAAACTAGAGATATGTTATTTCTGTATCTTGAGAAAATTACAGTTTAATCTGGGATGGTTTAAGAAGAAAAACTTCAATAACTATTGATTGGTTGAAGCTAACGGCAAATTAAATACATCAAAATACGCGCCTTTAAAAGTTCTACAACTCGTCCGATCACAACTTAACGATGAAAATTGAAATAAAAAAGTTTGGACAGAAAAACTTTTTTTTATGGCTCACCCTAAGTTGACGAGGGAAAAGTTGCTCTAAATCGGTCAATTTTCAAGCTACAAAAAAAAATGTATAATAAAAATTTTATGAAATTTGTTGCGCTACAATTTTGCCAAAGAATGTAAACGTCTATTTCTGCAAATAAAAAAGTTAGTTTTTGCATTTCCGTAAAAATGGGGACCACCCTAATTTTATTCAACAAAAAAAAAATAGGAATACGTTTTTATTTCAAGTTTCACCACCATTTTTTTTAAGGTTGAAAATTGACCGATTTAGAGCAACTTTTCCCTCGTCAACTTAGGGTGAGCCATAAAAAAAGTTTTTCTGTCCTTACTTTTTTATTTCAATTTTCATCGTTAAGTTGTGATCAGACGAAATGTAGAACTTTTAAAGGTGCGTATTTTGATATATTAACTTTGCCACTAACTTTAACCAATCAATAGTTATTGAAGTTTTTCTTCTTAAACCATTCCAGATTTAAATGTAATTTTCTCAAGATACAGAGATAAAATATCTCTAGTTTTCACATTTGTTCAACAATATTAATTGTCCTTTCAAATGACGTCTTTAATTTTTTTTTGTATTTGCCCCAATTATGAAAATCAACATTTAAAAAGGACGTATTTTTTTAGGAAAAACTTCAATAACTATTGATTTATTGAAGCTAGCGGCAAAATTTGTATACCAAAGTATGCGTCTTAAAAAGTTCTAAGACTCGTCAAAACACAACTTTACGGTGGGAATTGAAATAAAAAAGTAAGGGCAAAAAAATCAATTTTTTATGGTACACCCTAAGTTGATGAGAAAAAATTGCTCTAAATCGGTCAATTTTTAAGGTACAAAAAAATTTCTTTATAAAAATTCCATGAAATTTTTTGCGCTACAATTTTGCCAAACAATATAAACGTCTATTTCTGCAAATAAAAAAGTTAGTTTTTGTATTTCCGTGAAAATGGGGACCACCCTAATTTTAATTAACATAAAAAAATGGACCTTGATGATACAAACCATATTGTAGAACATTACTTTGCTGTAAAGTTTCAAGTTTAGGCGCTGGGAGCATGTTTCCTCGTAACTTCGTGATCTGGACCATAGTGCAGTGTGCACCAACTTGGCCTTATTTTCGGGTTTTGCTCCTCGTTTGCGATCTTAGCATGTTTTCAGTGAAAAATGTGACATGAGGAAAAAGGTTCGTTGAATTGTGGAGAGAGATATTTTCGCATATGCAAGCGAGAGGATAATGAATTATCGGCGAAAAAGGAGAGATGAAAATGTGAACGGTTCGCTACTCATCGAAAACCTGTTTGAGAGAGAGCATGGTTTTCACCCAGCTGAGCGATAATTTCGATCTCTGATTGTGGGCCATATGCCAACTTCTTCCCGCAACGGACATTCGGTACGTGGGGCCTAGAGTGGCCATTAACATATTTAGACAGAAACCCTGGCAATATGGGCTTCAAAATTCATGATATTTCTCTAGTAGGATATTTTTCAACGTTTTGTGACCATCTGATGATTTGACCTTGCACCTGCTAATCCGTATACCCGTCTTTTGACAGCTTATCGCTGAAGATAGATGAGGGATTCCGTTTGTTTAAGTTTATCAGCTACCATGGAAGCCAACATTCGCAAAAGCTAAGACCGTGTCAGACATTCATAAGCTTTAAGCAGTTCGAAGTGAGTAAGCGTTTTGTGTTTCGAACCCTGAGACGGTTCAAGGCAACTGAAAATGTCCATACTCAACAAAAAGTAGGTGGCAGATGAACTGCCACAATGAAGAAAAAGATCAAATGTGCGAGGGAGCGAATAAGACGTAATCCGGCTGTATCTGGTCGTATATTGAGCAAACAAGTTCAAATATCCCCTGCTGCAATGAACAGGCATCTAAGACATGATCTGGAATGCAAGCCGTACAAGAAACAACGGGTTCGATGGGGTTGACGGAGCGTCAAGAGCAAGCAAGGGTCCATAGAAGCAGAGATCTTTTAGTTTGGCACGATGACTGCGAGATTTTATTTTTGGATGAAAAACTCTTCCTCCTTCAGAACAGTCATAATCAACAAAATGATTGTGTGTATGGCAAAAGTCTTTCCTATATTTCAAGAGATAAACAAGCTGTAGAACGTTATCAGAATGTATCGAAAATCATAGTATGGGGCACCGTTTTACGAAAAGGAAAACTTCCTCTTCTTTTCATAGAACCTAACGTAAAAAACAACACTTGAAGAATCGTCGGCTTCCTCATGCTTCAACGCTGTATGGGAAGACCCATATTGTTTTCAACAGGACTCAACTCCAGCTCACAAGACAAAGGAGACACAAGCGTGATGCGCGGAAAATAAGCCCGATTTCATCACAAGCGAAGAATGTCTTGCATCTTCACCGGATCTCAACCCACTTGACTACTTTGTTTGGGGTTATATGCTTCAACATATAGGCCCTACGAAAGCGCTTATTTTAGATCGATTCAAGAAATATTATTCGACCTTTACTTATTCTGATAAATTTTTTTTTAAATCTGAAAGTATTCATATAACCTCTAAGCACATTGAAACCGTTTCAAACCGTTCCTGTTGCTGCTGGGATACATTTGGGATTATTGAATGCAAATCCCTGCATTACCTATAAGCCTATTGCTTCGCCGAAATTCTAGTTATTGTCTTCGCTTCTTCTCAAGATACAAACAAAATGCATCGTGGAACTTAAAAGAAACAGCATTTCAAGGTTGACTGGTTTATTACTACGTCTGTTTATGATCAAGATGCCACTGTATTTAATTTGATAATAATTTAAAAGCGTTCAAAAGATATTCATATAATGAAATATTTATGCAGCCTGTAACTAATTTCTCCCATATCTATCATCGTCTCTTCCCATAATTCAAAACTCGTAAAATTATATTATAAAGCTTGCTTATGAAGCCAACATACTTGGTAGATGCTGATGCCTCTTCACGTTGTGCTTATTGCTATTGAATACAGTTTTTATACACTATCGCCAATGTAAACAGGGCATGAATACCGCTTGCCTGATGTGCGATGATTGGCCTGTTTGAATCGTTACTGTAACGACCCTATAAAAGCTGTCAGACACACTTACCGGAGCTCAAGCCCCCACCCTCTTCCTCCCAACTCCAACCAACTACGCCTACTACTTGAAATATTGACAACCATAAGTAGGAAGAACTCTGAACTTTCCTCTTCAGTCAAAGTAAGATTTACATCATTGCGTGGTGATAGATGAATCATAAATACGTTCTTTCTCTTGTTTCCAATGTGATGGAGTATTCCATTCCAGGAAAATAATATCAAAAACCATTCCAATAAAATAAAATCCAAACATAAACCTACCTTGGTGGTGATGTTCTGGGGTGGTGATTGTGATTGGTATGTCATTGGGGTCCAGAATGTTACTGATTGCGCTGCTACCGATGTGACTGCCAGTGATATGTGCACTGTTGTTGTTTCCACTGGTTCCGGTTCCGGGTATCGCAGAAGGGCTTTCCAGGGGAGGCGAGTTCTCGCGAACACACGACATCAATCCGGCTGACATCTGAAAAACACACATTCACGAGAAAGAAAGAGGGAGAAACAGATGAGTGTCAGCGCAGATTCCAGATAAAATATATAGTAAATGGAAGCAAAGTGGAACATAATTTAACCACCGTACCGGGGAACATGGACAACGTAGAGCCAAATTGAGAGAACAGAAGCCAACACGAACCGTTCAATCATATGTGAACGATAAACTTGTCGACAGTAAGACGAAATGGCCGTGGCTTTGTGTTAAAAATAAAGTACTTGCCGTGGCGCGCGATGACGTCCCGGAGACACTTAGTAGGCCTTGCAAGGAAGAAACCCGGGTGCCAACGGTTGCATATGGAATCAATCTTCATTAAATTTATGAACCACTTCTTACTTATCGCTGTCGTCGGAGTCGTCATCAATGATCATTGTCGTTCTACATTTGGAAAATACATCAGTTGTAATGTTTGAATACAGCGCGTGTGCCTTATGTTTCCCATCATGCCAGGAAGTCAGTAACTTGATTGTTGGGACTGTGATTTTAATACGCTATTTATTTGGAATGCATTTGTTGGTCTCGGTAATGTTTATAAATATAAATAACAAAGTAAAGTAAAGGTCAACAATTAACCTCACGAATGCCTGCATTATAAGTTTGATACCATAACTATACTTTAGAAGCAATAAATCTCGACAACTTATTCAAAACGACGTATCAGACTTTGTAAACAAAGGAGGGAAATTTTTTTTCTCAAAACCCTCAACATCTCCACAGAAACTAGCATCACCATCACGTTGGGGAGTTATTTCTTGCGTTGGTGGTCCTAGTTTGCTTGAAAGTACGAAGGTTTTTTAAGAATTTAAGATTTGAATCTTTCTTTCCTTCTTTGTTAACAATATCAGATACGTAGTTTTGAATAAGTTGTCGATACATTGATTAAGAAGCCCTTTTTACATAATTTTAATGATTACAGTTATGATCGAGTCTCTCTAGAGCCTCATTAAGCTCAGTCAGCCAGGGATGGAACATTTTACATAACACAGTTATGAAGGAATTACTGAAATTCGCTAAAGCTGTAGGGATTACTATGGGATGGGTAGAAAATTCAATCTAGTGAGACAAGACTGGGTAAAAAGTAATCTCCTTGGAAATGTTGGTAAGTTGCTTGGTGTTCTTGGCCTTCCAATTATCCTTGTATACCATGGAGCTCAAAAGACCGAAGAAATCCTCGATAGGACGGCACTGTGGCAAATTTGTCGGATTCCGGTCTTTTGGGACATATGGTATATTTTGGCTCTCCAAAAACGTTAGCGTTTTTTTTGCGTAGTGCGATGATGCCTTGTCCGGCCAAAACACGTATTTGCCATCCGAGTGATGTTGTTTAAGAAATGGGATGAGTATTTTCTGCAAACACTCTCTTTGGTACACCTCCTGGTTGATGGCCAAACCGCTTGGTTTGAACCACGGCTTCGAAATACCCTTATCGGATATTACGATGTATAACATAACCTTCGATTCAAATTTGTGCTTGAACTTATACATTACTTTTGGAGGAGTAGTAGATTTGTCCTTAGTGTAGAATCGGTCGTTTCCCGGTATCTGAGACTTCGAAAGAGGAAAGTAGCTTTCGTCGTCCAGAACGAAAGATTTTCCGCCGTAATTCCGAGTCATCCAGCGGCATTGGGATTTCACGGTTTGAATCTGCTCATCTGTGTACTCTGGGGATCTGGTTTTCTTTCTACACACTATTCCTTCTTTCTTTAGCGTCTTGCAGATGAGTGACTTCGAACAATGGAACTTTCGGGCTGCTCCCCGTTGACTTACCGAATCCTTGTTGTTGAACATGCTGCGCAGCGAGCGGAGCGTTTTCTCATTCATTATTTTCGCTGGACGGCCGCAACCTTTCTTCCGGGTTTCTCTCATGCATGCCAGGATATGGTATACGGTGGATACCGGAACTTTTTCACGACAAAAATGGTCCACCGTGTATTTTTTTCCACGATCTTCGTTCGCTTGAAAGAATTGTACAACGCGCGCGCGCAGTTCTTCCTGTTTCGACGGCATGCTGAACACGACTGAACATGTTAGAGTGAAATAAGAGTGTATGAAAATTTTCTGGAGAGTGCAACGATTCATTCATCTAAAGTGACATTTCTATGCGGCCGTTTTTGTTCTGACGGAAAAGTATTGAAATCATTCTCATTTTTCAGTGGACACCCGTTAATTCAATGTAGTCCCCTTTTAGCTCCATACACTTCTTCTACTTTCTTGGCATTTCAAGCTTATTGCTTTCACTCTCAACTTAGTGTTCAAAAGGCATTTCAACAGTTATTAATTAACAGCTTTCGAAGCCAGATACTATTTTCACATTAGTATGATTCTGTGGCAAGTACAATCATACCTTATGCCCAGAGAGTCGAGAAATTTTCCTTAACGAAAAATTCATAGACCAGACCGGGAATCGAACCCAGCCACCTCCACCATGGTGTTGCTTTGTAGCCGCACCTTTACCGACTAGGCTAAGGGAGGACTCAATACACTTATTCCAGCGATTTTCCAATCTGATCTTGAGGTCGAAATACTCCGAGCGTCGATGTTTCGCGTGAGCTGATTTTTATTGATAAGCCAATCTGGGATCAGATATACGCGGAGCAAGGTGAATGCAGAATGTTAATGGTTTTATTCTCTTTGGGGTAGCCCACGAAGAGTATGCCATGACAATCCCACAAAACCGACGCCAAAATCTTTCCGACCCATTGAGCCTCCCTAGGCCGCTTCGGAGCACTTGTACCGGCTTCACCATTGCCGGACACTCATTCTGTTTGCTGGTGTGTAATGGTAGATCCAGGTTTAATCAAAAATTACCAATTGACGCCAAAAGTCCTTCCAGTTTCGCATCAGCAAGTCTAAAAACTGCTCTCGCGTTCGTGTTGTAGTGAAAGATGCTATAACCACTTGACAACCTTCATAGAACCTATTGGCTACCATGCAAACCGGCATACGGCCAAATGGCCACAGCTGTCAAACTTCGCTGTAGTATCGTGGTTAGTTTTTGGTGAATACAACCGATAAAAGCCAAAAATTAATGCGCCTCAAAAAGTATGCGAGTTTACAACAACAAAAACAAAATTGAAACAAATATGTACAATAAATTTTCTGAAAATTGATGGAATGCAATAAGGTATTCAAAAAAAGTATTAAAAGAAATCTTCGATCTACAGTTCATATGCATTGCATAGAAGTTTTGATGTATTTATTTCTTATTTTTCAATATGGAGATGGAAAAAAAATCACATTTTTACCAAGAAATCAACTTATTTTCGCAATTACTGCTTTAAAACTGTTTGGTCACTTGGTGACTTGCCTCAATGCCAACTTGTCGTTTAATGCATTTACTAAAGGCAAAAAAAAGCCTTTTAAAATGCCTTTTCAACTGTCCATATTAGGATAATATGAATGAGTTCTAAAACGGCATTTTAAAACAGCATCTTACGAGTTCATAATCTGCTAATTCAACCTTTGGTAAGAATTAAAGGAATTTTAGAAAACATGATTTTAAGATCATTGTAAACAAACGGTGTAGGTTCTCATAAAAATTACTAAAATATGAAACCTATTGGCTCTTCTTGGTACCATAATAGAACCAAATTGGTTTCTAGTGACTTTCATAAAACTTTAATAAAACTTAGTAAAGCTGGATGGTTTTGGAAATGTTACTTGAGATATGACTCCAAAAGGAAAGTTGATGTATAAAGTCACATACTGAAAGAGTACACTGTCCTCGGCAAGTTTAGTCTTCTTTAATTCGTATATTTAAAGAAAAAAAAATTGAGTTTAATCATAATCGCTAATCCCAACCTAGAACAGCCTGAATATAAAGAAGTTCATAAAGAAAAATTTAACGCCTTATAAAAAGTGAAAGGCATTAATTTACAATATGGTACATATGCATACGTATTATCAAATTTTCAATGATACACGTCAAAAAAAAATTTAATCTCTCTGAAATGTTCTGTATTATCCAAAATGTATTTGAGTTCAGAACTTCAGATCTAAAGTTGTAACAGTAGCTTTTAGGGGCATTTACGATAACGATATGCATTCAAACATTGTTACCGGTGGGTAACATTTGTTTAAAATGATTTGTAATTGAGAACGGGAATGGAGGGTAATGGATAGTTCGATCTATCTCTAACGGTCATTTTGAATCGATGCGTTGGGCAGTCGTTATACACTCCATCCATTTTCTATAAGACCAGAAAATTTAAAAAAAAACACATCACTTCAATTTGTACCATGACATGTTTGTGTGAGTGAAACCTATCCCATGCATGCTAATATGCGTGTGTGAGTGTGAACGCACCAAGCAGTAACTACTATTTGTGCGATTTACCGTGTCCATTTTGTTTAAGACCATTGGCAGATTCGCGTGTTTTCATTTTGCTGCATCAAAATGATCAAGGGAAAAGTACTCACGGAGAAGGAGAAGGGAATAATCGAGGCATTTCACCAAGAAAAAGTGTCAATAAGAGAAATCGGACGGCGGATTTGTGGGTCCTAATTATCTCGCGCAATTATCTCGCTAATCCTGAAGGATACGGAAAAAACAAAAGAGCTCCACGGAAATCAAAGCTAACCGATCGCGAGAAGAGGGAGATAGCTAAAACAGCTTCGCACTCGACTAAATCCTTGATGCAAATCAAGCAAACTTTGAATTTGGAGGTTTGCCGGGAGACAGTTCGTCAGGTTTTGGTGAAAAGCCCAGCTTCTCATGTTGAGAAACGGCTGAATTTTGCAAAATCTCACATGACAGTGGGATTTGGTAAGCTATATTTAGATGTTATTTTTTGGAACGTATGATATTCCACTATGGCTCTAAAACCGGTAAAATTATTCTTGTTTTTTTTAACATGTTTAGACAATCTTCAGCGACGAAAAGAAGTTCAACCTGGATGGTCCGGACGGCTTCAATGGATACTGGCGCGTTTTAAGAAAGGAGGAACAATATTTTTCAACTCAGAACTTCGGGGGTGGCTTATTCATGGTTTGGGCAGGCTTTTGCGCAACCAGCAGCTGAAGATAGCGTTCACGTCCTTCTATATGAATAGTAAGGACTACATTAGTATTCTTGAAGGACATCTTCTGCCTTTTTTGCGCAAATATCGTTGGAAGAAGTTTACGTTCCAACAGGATAATGCCGCTATTCATACCAGCAAAGAAACGAAGCAATGGCTCAGGAACCAAAAACCTAAATCCAGTCGAAAACCTTTGGGGGATTTTGGTTCGCAGCATTGGTGTTGGTGAGCTGAAGTCCGCTATTACGACAGAATGGGACAAAATTGAGAAATCTGTTCTACTGAATTTAGTAAACAGTATGCCAAATCGAATTTTTCAGGTCATTAATCGAAATGGCAAAGCTACGGATTATTGAACTTACAATATGCTGATTTTTATAAATTTTACTTAATAAAAATGCGTAATATTTGAAATGGTCTTATAGAAACTGAACACCTAAACAATATAAAATCTTATTACAAAAGTAATAGAAGGAATTTTTAATCAGAATAAATCTAACACAAACAATAACTTGCTATGCACTCCACAAAAATACGCACATTGACCCGAAATTGTTATTATTATAGTTGATTTCAAACAATTTGGGGGTTTTCTTATAGAAGTTGGACAGAGTGTTCAGTAGATAGCCAACAGCTAAAATGAGTGTGTCTAGTGGGTGGCTGGATGCACTGAACTCGAACGTGTGGAAATGGGAAGAGGGAGAATGTTCATGTCTTCGGAATGAGAGGCGATGGTGTAATCGAGTAGCAGTCACTGGAGTCCAAACCAATAACTTGCGCCAAGATCGGAATAGTTGATAAAAAACAAAAACCCTACGGAGAAATTTCGGAAATCGCTGAGTTGTGTGACCAACGTTAAAGTTAAAGTTACCCATTTCACCTGGTTGTTGGGGAAATCGCCGAAAGAGCCATCTCACACCAGGTTCCCAAGAGGGGTCACTGAAGGTTCAATATTGTTTGCTGTAATACCGTCGACCAACAACGGCACCACCTCACGGGGCACATAGCCAGCTACACGTCATTGAGAGCATCCTTCAACTTCACTTCATTCCGAACGGTCACCTTTGCTAAGAACCGAAGCCTATACCAGCGCCGTCAGTCACCAGCTTATCTTCATCACCATCACTTACACCATAGTAGCCGCCATTGACCAGATTGGCATGTAAATAAATTTATAAAGCCTTCGTGAGTATTTGCTGAAGTCTAGGTTTCCGAAAGTTCCCTCACTTCCGTACGCCCTGAGACCTGGAATCAAGACCAGCAGCCTGTGGTTTTCCAGCAGTTCCCGTTTGGAATTAGTCCAAAAGATTTCAGAGTCAAAAAGAAGGTTTTATAACAAATTGAACAAACTTTTTTTAAGGCCCTGTCATTTTTTGATATTTTAGTGATTCTAGGCCATTCAAACTGTCCTTGAGTTCAAAACCTAAGATCTACAGTAGTAATTATAGCGTTTTGAGCTGAATAATTCGGATTGGATTTCTATATTAGAGACACTGCACTATGGTCCAGATTACGAATTTACGAGGAAACATGCTCCCAGCGCCTAAACTTGAAACTTTACAGCAAAGTGATGTTCTACAACATGGTTTGTATCACTAAGGCCCATTTTGTGATGTTAATTAAAATAGGGTGGTCCCCATTTTCACAGAAATACAAAACCTAACTTTTTTATTTGCAGAAATAGACGTTTATATTTTTGAGCAAAATTGTAGCGCAAAAAATTTCATGGAATTTTCATATATAAATTTTTATGTAACTTGAAAATTGACTGATTTAGAGCAATTTTCCCTCATCAACTTAGGGTGTACCATAAAAAAATGTTTTTTTGCCCCAACTTTTTTATTTCAATTCCCACCGTAAAATTGTGTTGGGACGAGTTTTAGAACTTATATAGTCGCGTACTTTGGTGCTCAAACTTAGCCGCTGACTTCAACCAATCAATAGTTATTGAAGTTTTTCTTAAAATAATACGCCCTTTTCAAATGTTGATTTTCATGATTGGGGCAAACACAAAAAAAAATTAAAGACGTCATTCAAAAGTACAATTTGTATTGTTTAGCATATGTGAAAACTAGACATATGTTATTTATGTATCTTGAGAAAATTACATTTGAATCTGGCATGGTTTAAGAAGAAAAACTTCAATAGCTATTGATTGGTTGAAGCTAGCGGCAAAATTAATATATCAAAATACACGCCTTTAAAAGCTCTACAACTCGTCCTAAAAAAATTTACGATAGAAATTTAAATAAAAAAGTTAGGACAAAAAAACTTTTTTTTATGGTACACCCTAAGTTGACGAGGGAAAAGTTGCTCTAAATCGGTCAATTTTCAAGCTACAAAAAAAATTTTTACATGTAAATTCTATGAAATTTTCTGCGCTACAACTTTGTTCAAGAATGTAAACGTCTTTTTCTGCAAATAAAAAAGTTAGTTTTTGAATATCCGTGAAAATGGGGACCACCCTAATTTTAATCACCATAAAAAAATGGGCCTTTGTTTTTATTTCAAGTTTCACCACAATTTTTTTTGAAAGTTAAAAATTGACCGATTTGTGCACTGTGGCTGGTTCGTCTCTCAAGGTACCTTAAGTTATGCTACGTGTTCAACGGTATGCAGTGAATACTTTAAGGTTCAAAAAATCAAATTATGAAATAAACTGAGATTATCTATGATGTTTTGGGAAGGAAATAATTTCTCATCACCATGAGGAGTAGACAGCACCTTTTTTTGCTAGAACAAAGTTGTTAATAGAAAGTATTGATAGTTCCATGGCTGTGAAAATTGAACAGAAGTAGTTTTTGAAATTGAGCGGAGGGCATTGTGAGGTAGTATTTCGAAACAAGCACACAATCTTTTGCCAAGCAACCCCATGTGGAGTAGGTCAAGGCAGGAACGAATGCACCACCTTGACTGGCCAGTGGTTAAAGTAGTTTTTTGGGCTATATAATGTGACGATATGTAAACACATTCAATCAATCTTTTAGAAGGTCTACAGTCATTATTTTATAACTTTGAGATCTTCTAGGTAATCCAAACTGTCTTGGAGTTCAAAACATGAAATCTATGGTAGAAACAGTAGTGTTTTGGGCTTCTCAGGTGGATATTTTTGAACGTATAAATTCGTTAAAAGATGTTCTTTAGATGGTTTTTAAAAACATGTTTTTTAGGTGGGGTGGAAAATCTGCAAACAAACTCCTGAAGAACTCAGAGTGTCGGGATGAGGCTGCCAACTCCTTGACCAGGATATTGCTTCAGGGAGGGGCTATTATGCTTATTAAGCACCCACTAAGTCTAACTACTTAGGTCTTTAGTAGTTAGGTGATCCCTGCGACCTGCAATTGGTCGTTTTACCATTTTTATTGAAGATCTAAGACAATCTGGATTCCCAGATGTTCCGGTCTTGGCACATCTTCTGGACCAGGTTATGCGGAGTCGTATCGTGATCGCATACGGTTATCATGCCGGATTTCTCGCTGTCGAAGCAAGGACATGCGGAGTACATATGTTCAACGGTTTCCAAAACTCCTCTGAGCATGCCCGTTTTTGTGCAGATATTGTCTAACGCAGGCATGGCCTAACAGCATCTGCGTTAAGCGGAAGTTTACTTCACCGTGTCGCCTACCGAGCCACTTGGATTGTTCCGGGATTATTCGGTGGGTCCACCGACCTTTGGTGGAGTTGTTCCATTCCCTCTGCCACTTAACTATAGATGGGGCTCTAGTGGTCTTTCGAATATCTCTTGTTCCACGTTATTCGAAGCACTCTTCATCCACATTGTTTGGTCTAGGTCATCCAATCTGTCCTTGAGTTCAGAACTTAAGTGATAACCTTTTTAGTTTCATGATACCTAAATTTTCTTTCAAAGCTTTAGGTCTACAATTGTAACTTAAGTTTTACAAGTGTTTTACAGTTATATTCAAACATAACCATTTCAATGCATATTTGTTTTGATGTTCAGCTTTCTGATGAGCTATCCGCTAATTAATTGACGGGAATGGGAAATTTATGGTATCAACCTAAGTTATGAATATGAATTATACATAGTTGACTATCAAGAAGTACCGATGCACATGGTTGGATACATATCATAACATTGTATAGTCCAACAAGCTACAGATTCAACAGAAGATCTTAAATTATGTACTGCAGGAGAGTTCGAATATCATAGAATATACCATCTTTATCTTATAGTGTCTGTTGATCTTCCAGAACATCCATTGAATAAGTTTGAACACATATCAAAACATTATGTAGTGGATGAAGCTACTGTTCCAACAGAAGTTCTTAAGTTCTGAACTTCAGGGCAGTTTGTTTGGTAAAGAATATCTCAAGGTTATCTCATAAAGTCAGTTGGTCTCACAGGAAATTCATTGAAAATGATTGAACACATATCTTAAGTTTGTAAAGTGGATATAGCTACCCGACCACAAGGGCATAACATAACAATAACAAAATTATAGAAAACCTTGTTACAATTAACTGATTATGATATAAATTTATTAAAGTCATTTTCATCTGGATGATTTGATAACATACTCATAACAAATTAAGATAAAACGCCCCGCGAAGCACAATCTGTGAAAAGAAATAAACTAATTCTAGCACTAGCTGATATGATTTTGCTACATCATAACAAAACTGTTACAAAGTTTGTTTCGTTTATGTTATATCTATATCATAGTTTGCTATAATTTTGTTAACTCTTGATGACTTTTTGTTACAATTTCTGTTATTTTAACTACATCCACGATCTAAATTCCAACACCCTCTGTTCTAAAAACAGCGTAACGGAATAACAAGACTTGAAATAATTTTATTGTTTCCTTTTGGTTGGGTATTGTATCAAAAGTCGATCATAAGTTCTGAACTCCAAGACAGTTATGATGACATAGCATATAAATTATCCCATAATGTCCGTTAGTCTTCCAGGCCATTAATTGAATATGTTTGAATACATTTCGTAACTTTTTATTGCGGATAAAGCTACTGTTACAACAGTAGATCTTAAGTTCTGAACAGTTTCTTTGCCAAGATTATCTCATAATTTCTGCTGGTTTTACAGTTCAATCATTTAATATGATTGAATACAAATTTTAAATTTGTGTAGTGGATAAAGATACTGTTACAACAGTAGATTTTTAGTTCTGAACATCAGGACAGTTTTTTTATGGCCTAGAATATCCCATGATTATATCATAATGTCTGTTGGTTTACAGGGCATTCGTTGAATATTGTTGAATTCATATTGCAACTGTGTACAGCGGATAAAGCTACTGTTATAACTGTAGATCTTAAGTTCTAAACTCCAGGACAGTTTGTTCGACCTAGAACATCTAAAAAAATGTTTCAATCATTTCATGTTATTGAGCACCAAATCAATCATAATACACCAGATTGCTTGGAAAAAATTAGGTCTAAAAAGGTTAAAACAGCATTTTGTTCAAGACAAGCAGTACTTGTGTTTCCCATTCCTTATGAGATACATGTTCAAGTAATGAAAACTGTGTTCACAAAACAGGTGTAAGCAAACTTACGGAATAATATTTTCAGTGTACAAAGGGGAAAATGTCAGCTTCGGTTATGTTGAATATTCTCGGCAACCAATTTTTGAACCCCTCATTCAGTATATTCTTCGTTAAAAATACTACTCTGAATATATGTATGTGAAAGTTTGATTAAAGGGTGTTTCGATCAAAATTTGGTCGACTTAAACTTGATGCATTTCCTTTCATCGTGCATTAAAAAAATTTGCACACTCCTCATTTTGAAGATGTGTGCGTGTAGCATTATTCCTTTATTTTG
This sequence comes from Aedes japonicus, assembly GCA_034211315.2. Taxonomy (NCBI): domain Eukaryota; kingdom Metazoa; phylum Arthropoda; class Insecta; order Diptera; family Culicidae; genus Aedes; species Aedes japonicus. Next base: position 166,641 of record JASCZW010005474.1, on the reverse strand, counting down.
ATTTTGAGATTAACACTTCAGGTATCAAAATGTCGTCGAAGGAAGAGAAGCAACGCATCAAAATTTTGCACGTGCACGTATTAAAAGTGTTCGGTGAACGTTTGTCGACAGCCAGGAAAGCTGGATCGGGGGAAACCGAAAGCCGGAGGCCACAGCGACGAAAAAAAGAGTTGCCCGCTGTTTCGACCGGAACCCCAACCTCTCCGTCCGAGATGTTGCAAAGAAGCTGGGAGTAGCGCCTTCAGTCGTGGATGGATCTAAAAAACGTGCTGGACTGTCGATTTACAAGAAAGTGGTGACTCCAAATCGGGACGATAAACAAAATACGACGGCCAAAGCACGATCGCGAAACTTGTACACAATGGTGCTGACGAAGTTTAATTGCGTGGTGCAGGACGATGAAACTTACGTCTAGGTAGACTTTAAACAGCTTCCTGGACAGGAATTTTATACGGCAACCAGACCGGGAATGGTGGCAGATATTTTCAAGCACTTTAAACTGTCAAAGTTCGCGAAGAAATATCTGGTGTGGCAGGTCTTGAAGAGCAACGTTCACATTGCGACCGGAGCCGTCAACCAGGAAATTTATCTGAGTGAGTGCCTACAAAAACGTCTACTGCCTTTCCTGGAGCGGCACAATTGTTCCGTTCTATTATGGCCGGATTTGGCATCTTGCCATTACGGAAAAAAGGCCATGGAATGGTATGCTGCCAACAACGTTCAAGTGGTGCCCAAGGACAAGAACCCTCCCAACACGCCAGAGCTCCGCCCAATCGAACAATATTGGGCCATCGTCAAGCGGAACCTTGTTCAAGGCACCAGTTCAAGGCAAACTGGCGTTCTGCGGCGAATAAAGAGGACAAGGAGACTGTACAAAATCTTATGGCAGGTGTTAAACGAATGACCTGGCAATTCACATTCGGTAGAAAGGAAGCTTAGCTGAATATTTCTCCTGTATTCTGTATTAACTGAACTTGAAAAAGAAAAAGAATTTGCCTTGTGCATAAAAATTTTGATCGACTCACACACAGTACTGGTTGACCAAATTTTGATTGGAACACCCTTTATATAGCTTTAATTTAATTACCTTCCAACTGATGAGCCTTTTGATATGAAATATTCAAATGAATCACATGCACTTGAAAATGTTGCTGACTTTGTATTGCTTACAATAGCTAGGATAACTTCTTACACATTTCTATTACAACGATAGCCTTATGTATTGGAATATTTCTTATTAATCCACGCCTTACTAATCAAAGCGGGTCCTCTTTGGTCAGTCAAGACTTTGGTATAAAACAAGACCAAGTTTGAGGTTTGAGGTGGCGATATGCTTTTCTTGTCTGGACATTTTTCGTAAAAGGAAATTTCTCGGCATGGAGTATGGTTGAAAATGCACTGAAATCTCAAGAATGAAAATTAGAAACCTTAATAAATCACGTGAGCTATGTTTTGCATGGGCACAGTTTTCGAACATGCACCTCAAACCATTTATCATGTTGATCAGGAACTCATTGTTTACCGGTAACCATAACTCTGCCCAATGAATATCAAATAAAATTCAAGACGAACCAGACCCAGACGAACAAAAATTAAAATCCACTGAACTTGCCAAACAAACAAATGTATACGCTGTCATGTGCAAAATTCAGTCGACACTGTGTGTTAGTAAACAGACGTGCTTACCGGTCATTAGCTTGATCAAAGAGCAAATAGAACCGCTCAGTATTGGGCAAACATAAATAATTAATTTTGATGTGATTTGTCCATTGAATGGGACGTGCACCAACGTTTGCTGTTTTGGGAATAAGCAAATAATAATTTCAACTGAGTTGTAAGCAATTAACAAATTAATCACATGCCTGTAGTACAAACAAATCATTTCATAGACAAAGGGTGACAATGCATCAACAACATACTGCATACATCATTAACTTGAACCAAACAAACATCAACCAACACCCAATCGACAACGTGGATTGCATACGAAATAAAAATTGACCCACTGAACGAAGTGAACGAATTGCCCCTTCCTTTCGATCGAAACTTGATTAAGTGCCTGGTGACAAGTTTAACATCGTCTCCTCTGCGAACAACGATTAAATGTAGTCATTCGAGCTGTGGGATGTTGTCGTCGTCATCGTCGTCTTGATTCCCAACCATAAGCAATAATAAACGTCTTCACAAACTCCAATAACGGTTGTTTTGGCGTGAATGTGTCTTCCATATTATTTTTCTTGGGACAGGAACGCCGTGCAGAGATTTATTAGTCTTTTTCGTCGACGACGCTGCACTGTCATTTGGTCGCGATCTTTTGCAGTGTACAACATACATAATATCAAAACAGTCTTATAGGAATGAGGAAATCACGCGAAGATGAGACTGATATGCGGTTATGGGCAGATTTAACTGAATCAGGGCGGACGAACTGCTTTTTTAAAGTTGTGGGGTGGTATTGAAGGCATTGTAGGGCCTGAGGTGCTGAAATTGATTCAGGGATATCGGAATGAAATTTAAGCGCGTACGTGATTCAGCTGACCTGGTTTTATTTTTTGATTAATTGTGAGTCTTGAAACGTAGGAAACAAATCTTCTTATTTCTTAACATTTCAGGCTTATTGCATTTGATATTAGTGTATCGCTCTCTGTAGAACTTAGTGTTTTAAATGCCGTTCCACAGTTATTACAGATATAACAAATTCGTGAAATTTTATATTGTGCAGCAAGCACCATAATGATGTTAAAGGAGATGTTCGCTCATCACCATGAGGCACAAAGAGTGAACAGTAATGTTTACTAGAATGAAAGATAAGAATAGAAAGTGTTGAAAGTTCCGTCAGTGTACGGTAGGTTGAAAATAGAATAGAAGTATTGAAATTGATCGAAAGGACATGGGTAAAGTAGTACTCGAACCAAGGTCCACACAGTTGGGAACCAGTATCACAACGCTTCACGTTATTTCTCTCCGAGGTTTCTACGTTTGAGATGATGAGAAAAAAACTTGAGTGATCTTAGACGTTGCGAATCAAAACAAACCCAAAAAGGAGAGAGTTTCTCTCCCATGTGCGCATCAAACCATAATGCATACAAACTACCGCTAGAAACTATCACAAAGCTATCGGTGGTACATGAGCGCGTACCAACACCTTACTTTTGCCTGTTGAGGTGGCGGATTCGTCCGTGCCTCGACCTACCCCGCAGTGGGATCTTAGGCAAAGGTATCGTCCTTGGTTGGAGTACTACTTTACCCATGCCCTTTTGCTCAAATTTCAATACTTATATTCTATTTCCAACCTACCGTACACTGATGAAACTCTCAACACTTTCACTTCATATCTTTCATTGTAGCATATCTTTCTTGCGCTTTCTTAGGTTGATTTTATCTACTAGTTGGTCATTTATTTAAAAGTAAGTAATTATATATTACCTAAACTTGGCTTATTACCTTTGGTAAGGTTAAACAGGCCGAAATAAATCGATGGTTCTTGAATGAAAAAGAATTAACCACACATAACATAATGCGGATGTTCAAAATATATGATATTAATATATTTATTCATTCAGGTAGTAATAAAATTAGCTGTGCATTGTGCATGAGCGTGGCTAATACCTCGCAGTTACTATTCCGTCATAGCTATATCAGAATTACATAGAGAACCTAAACAGCGTTAGCAGCTATTCGGCCTTTAATGGCTCCAATAATGCACAATAATACTCGCAGTTGATGGTTTTATTCTTTTCAATGCAGTTTACGGCAGAGTATGCCATGACAATCACAGAAAACCGACACCATTTTTCCGACCCATTAAGCCTCCCTAGGCCACTCATGCCGGCTACAGTCTATTGCCGGGCACTCATACTCATGCTGGTGTGTAATGGTGGATCCAAATTTAAATAAAAGTTACCAATCGACGCCAAAAATCCTTCCGATTCTGCATCAGCAAGTCTAAACATTGTTTCGAAGTGCTCTTGCGCTCGTGTTATTGGTTAGGAGTGTGCATGCTCTGCACCTAGCGGCAGATTAACTTTTCTATATGCAGAATTTCAGCACTAAACTCTCGCCACCAATATTTAACGGTGTAATCTGAAGGAGCATTTATCCCATAATACTTATCCAACTTATTTGTTGCTCTCTTGAACGTTTTGCCTCTCAAAAACAATGTTTTATGAGAGAACGAATATCGTTTTTGTCCATATTCAAAGTGATGTCCACAACAATCAGTTGTCAGAATAAAATTAAGGGTAGTATGTCACTGAAATTTGGCGTGTATGCCAAAATATGAACGGACTACAAGGCACTATAAACTTTCTTGCAGTAGCATCGCAATAGTGAGGATTGTTGAACAATCTTCACTATTGATCAAAAATCCATAACGACCGATTCAAATGTGCAGCGAAACCTTCTGTCCAAACCTACAGAATCATTTTATCTAGATTAAGTAAAAATGTCCAAAATTGCTCAGATATGAACCTTCGTGTCATGTTCTCAAGCGTGTTCGTGGCTTCAATAAACGTTCTCACCGAACACGAAGATAGATGTCAGTAATATGATTTGAACGGAAATATTAAGACATTGTCTATTGTCATTCATGTCGGTTTGTCGGTGATTCGATGCCCAGTCCAGTCAGAGGAACCGTCCGGTTCAAAATAGGCCAAAAAGCAAAAAGCAGTTAAGTTAACACCTTCCTTGATGCTGACCGTTGGCAGCAAATTAACAAGAAAACTTCAATTCCAACGCAGGCATTAAATCAATTATATCGATAACAACTTACAATACACTGTAAAGGATGTATTTGCGGGAAAACACACACACAAAACCATTCAACAAAATTTGGCCTTATACCGGACTGCATAGACACATTTTTATTTGTATTTAAGCTTTCATAGTTCCAGAGGTGATAAAGGGGGAGTTCGATTTGCCGCAATCGCAAATCGCATGCTGGATTCGGAATTTGTAGGCAATTTTTACCATATTTTCATCCGAACATCCACCGGAACATCAAACATGGACTTGGCAATGACATATTCCTGTCCGGGTAAGCAGATTGGTAAGCTATTACGTGTACACAGAAGAAAAATAATGAATTTTAACAGGCGCGTAAAATTTTCTCTACAAATATACAACTGACTAGATTCATGCGCTATCTGGCTTAAAATGCATATGAAATATCTTATTAATTTCTGCCGAATCTAGCATTTCTTTTATGCGCATTAGATAGCGCTGAAAATCAAATGTTTCTTTCAAACTGTGCACAGCTTATGGGCACGGGTTTAGGCAATGAAATTTTGCTTCTCATTCCTGTGGGGCCTTCAGGCTTGCAGTTCAGACTTGCAGTTTGGACAAAACAGATCGTCACCTTCGGTTTTCTACACAGGAAAAAATAATGAATTTTAACAGGGGCGTAAAACTTATCTTCATTTAATTTCATGCCAACGCAGGCGCAAACAACAAAATTGATTGCAATCTTTCATGCGCCACAACAATGTTTGCCGTCTTTCATACAAGAAGCTAGATTCAAACGTTATCTTACTTAACTTAACATGAAATATCTCATTATGTTCTGCCAAATCTAGTATTCCCTGTATGTATATTAGATAACGCAGAAAATTCAATGGTTCTTTTTATCTGTGTTGTGAAATCCCGAATCGGCATGTTTAGCTGACGCTAGAGTTGTGCAACGCCATCCTAGACATCACTCTACACGGAAAAATTTAAACTTTCATTGTGATGTAAATATCAAATTATGTAAAATGGTTTTTCATTCCACACAAAGGCGCAACTTGCATGAAATAGTTCTATCAAAGAGGAACTTTTGCAAAATATATTATCGGCAAATTTTTATGTTTTGTGACGAACCATTTATATGCATGCTATTGAACAGAAATTCACACTACTTCTTCGAGCTGAGTAGGACCACCCTAATAGCTGTCAAAACGTTTCTACTTTTTACGTTTTTTTTTACAAACGTTAAGTACTTTTTTCAAAATCCAACCTGTCTTCACAAATGCACACAAACATGGACTGTCTATATTAAATGTTTATGTATGGTTATGATTATGTTTCGCACTAATACCATCATACTGGCTCGACTCTGAATCAGGGTTGCCTAATTTTGGTTGATTCCCATCTTTAATGTTTGCCAAAATAATCTTTTAAATATGTGTTTACTCCAAAAATCATGGCAAAAATCATTGCTTAAAACTTTGTGTTGTAAAAGTAGAATGAAAACTTTCCAGGTATTCCAATGCTTATTCACTTCTTTATTATAACTGCTATTCAGTTATATGCAAAATAAAACAGATATATACTCATTATATTACATATATTTTGATTTGCCGATACAAAACAGTCTTTTCAATAAGTACATTTTCTGGTTTCCACACAAAACGGAGCAAAACGGAGCTTCTTTCTACAAGAAAACGGAGCAGTATATTAAAGTTCTCGGTGCAAATCGATTATTCGCTTAAGCCCTTCTAATAGGCCAGTTTTGACATGAAAATGAATCATGAGGTGTTTGTTTTTATTATTAAAAGTTTATTGATAGGTGAACAAAATGGGAACGGAATTAATAATCAATCATTGATATTTTTTGTGTATATACACACTTAGAATATTTTACAGTATTCGGTAATTTTTTACCGAACTTTCAACAGCTGAACGTTCGGTAATCTGATTTACCGGATTTCGGTGAAATTTTTCAGTATTCCGGTAAAAAAATTACCGGAACTTGTCAAATTTTACCGAATTCCGTTAAATCGGATTACCGAACTGTTCAGCTGTTGAAAGTTCGGTAAAAAATTACCGAACACTGCAGAATTTTCTAAGTGTGTACATTTGTTGAATTTAGATTCCAGTTGTGATTAATGTAAGCTAATCAACTCCTCTTTTCCCTTTCATGTAACGCTTGGATCGTAGAATGGCAACCGTGATGTTCGTAATCAGGCGGTTCCGAGTTTGGATCTTATTCAGATTGTATTGCGAGAAAACTCGTTGAGAAATTATAGACTGTTCCAGAAGGTATAAGCACACTTTCAAAATAACAAAAACGTCAAGTTTTTTAAAGTTTTAATAATTTTATTTGGCAAATCATACTTGTATTTGTGTTGAACATGATATTTTACTCTCTTTTAATCAAAATATTTATTCATAGCCAAGATTCCTAACTTTTCCTCTAACATGACCTATTAGCTTCTGCACAGTGGTACTTCCCACCATTTTGACCAGTTTCTGCCAATCTTTTTTTAAATTTTTGGATGTGGTCCGCTAGTTTTATGAATTTTCGAAGTTTTGCTTTGGTTAAAGCCCAAACAGTCTCGATTGGCCGTACCTTCGGGCAGTTCGGTGGATTCATGTCTTTCGGCACAAAGCATACATTTTGACTTTTGTACCATTCTAACGTATCCTTTGCGTAATGCCATGACGCCAAATCCGGCCAAAACACAACTTGACCTTCGTGCTGCCTGATCATCGGTAATATTCGCTTCTAGAGACATTCCTTAACGTATTTCTGAGTGTTCATTGTCTCCGTTGTGATGTACAGACTAGATGTTTTACCACACAAACCATAACCTTCTTACCGAATTTTTCGGTAAAAAATGCCTTCTCCGTTTCGAGGGTCTTTGTCTTCGCTTACAGTGTAGAATTGTGGTCCGAAAAGCGTTTTGTAATCTAGTTTCACATACGTTTTATCGTCCATTATTATACACCCAGAATTTCTACACAATAACGAATCGTAGAGTTTGCGGGCCGGTGGTTTCACGGACGTGGCCTGTTTTGGGTTCCTTTTGGGTTTTTTACAGCTTCCGGTATGTTTTTAGCCCAAATCTTTCTTTGGCACCCATGACGTTACTCGACGAGGTCCCTAGTTGTTTTCGCAACGTCCCGAACGGAAGTCGCTGGTTTTCGCTTGTAGGCATCCCTGATCTTTTTATCGATATCCGGACTAACAGGACCGGATATCCGACCACTCTCCGGCGCATCTTCAAACGTACACTGTTCTCTATATTTCCGAATCGCAGATCGTACCGCTCCGACGCTTACACCCTCTTGGTTGGCCAATTTTTTCTTGAAGAGTCCGGTCACAGTGCACCATTTGTGCACGATACTTTTTCGTTGTTCCGGAGTGAGACCGCGCATTTTGATAGGTAACACAAAACTGAGCACTTTTTTTGATGCTATGTCATTCAGAAATGTGCAAACAAAAGAACACAGCCAGAAATGTTGAAATATTTCATTATATTCAAAGTGACCGTTAAAATAAGGTGTGCTTATACTTTCTGGAACAGTCGTTAGTAGGAAATTCGCAATGAATATTCTTAGCAAGGAAACGTCATCCAATCTCCAACAAATTTCCATGTCATCCGATTCTTTCACCTCGATGTCCTTGCAGATGATTGCCTACCTCAGCTCAAGAATTTCTTTTTCGATGTCCAGATTAAACAACATCCGAACTTCTTTGAAAGCGGTTAGGAATCGCTTTTAAAAAAGTTCGGATATTGTTTAATAATCGAGTTGAAGTCCTTCAAAATGTGCAGCTACTTGGGTTCAACATTCGATGCAGTAGTAAGAACTGGAACGTTCATATCAAAGCGCTTAATGATCTGTTCAATCAACTCGGTATAGAAGGCACAGGATGAGTAGAAAGCCTCCTTCCTGGTATAATCGAGAGTTCCGGATCTAATCATTTCTCCGGCTACAACACCGACGTATAGATATTACCGACTTCTTAAAAGGAAGTTTCTCAAAATCAGAAACTTCGAAATCCGTCCGGTGTTTTAGGTAATCTTGCTCACACATATTTGCAAGGAGAACTATTAGCGAGACTTTTGCTGATTGCAAATGTTCTAGAATTTCGGAGCTTCTGACTGAAAGATACGGTTCGCATATTTGATAAGGAGTAATACGTAGCTCAAGAAGTGGAAATGTGACTGCGCCATCAGGTCATTAAGATGCCAGAGAATGCGCTTTGCGGTTTGATTGATGTCGCAGTTGGATTGGAATGAGAAAAACAACACGAGCTCCGAAAACCGTTCCAAATTCCTTTTGGCAACTGACTCCAACGATATCCATCTGGTGGCCGATAGATGCAGAACTTTCAAGGGCTGCAATTCCAAGATACTTTGTATCATCTGGAATTCCTGGGATCGTAACGGATAGGATCAACTGTTCCAGGTACAATGGCAGCTTTTCTCATGCAAAGCTAGCACAAAGAGCCAGTATATTTGATAATTATAAAATGAGGACAGTCACGTATCTGCAGCTTCTTGACAGATTTGTCAGAACCCATTGTTACCAATACTCCATCTGATCCAAAGCTAACAAACCTTTTTTTGTAATCGGTGCCATCGATCTGGAACTATTTACCAATTGCGCAACATGTATATAATACTGCAAGGTTTTATACAAAATTCCACTGCGTGAATGCATGAAAATACGACACGATTGGAAGAACCGTATTTTGTAGAAACCCCTGCAGGAAATTGTGCCGAAATAGTACTCTAAAATGAACACTTCTCCAGCGGAACATTTGAAGGAATGGAGAACTATATGTAAGAATCTTTGCAGGCATTCAAGACAAAATATTAAAACATAGTTCTTCAAAAAACCCTTGTGGAACTTTCGCAGTTGAAGTAGTTTATGGAAATAATTATATAAGGTTATGGAACTCGTGCAAAAAACTCTTTTTAGATTTCTCCAACAAATTAGGATATTCTCCAAGAATTACTTCTGACTTCAGACATCACATTATAGTTTTTGTGTTCTTTCAGATGTCATCTTTGTTTTACATCACAAAACTTCACAAGCTCAGGGATTCCTCCAAAAATTTAATCACATGAACGTTTTAAAAAACTGCCGATGAAATTTGAGAAGAAAACATTCGGAAGAAGGCCTGCAAACTTCTGAAGAATACTTATAGAAACGCTAATAGGATTTTAAAAATTATGAAGGAAAATAATATCTCAACAAACTTATGGAGAAATTATTTGGAGACACGCACACAAACTGACTTTCAGACTTTCATCTGTCATTGTCTGTCAGTGTCAATTGTTTTCTTCTGCTTCATGGATCTAAGACAGCACACTGAAAGTAGAATTGGTAAAAAGTTGGATCATAAAATGTACTGACATTTTGAATTTGACAAGCAGTTGTCAAAAATCTTGGATTATCTCAAAAATCTTTAATCTTCACATACAGATATCTGGATGAATAAAATGAAAAAAATCGGTGTCAATCCAGATAAATCTGTGCAAGTGCGCTGGATCCATTTTCGTTCGGTAATTGCGAGTCAGATGTCGTTTTCGGTTGGTAAATGCGTCCCATTGGTACTTCGCGCACCTGCAGGTATAAAACAGATCATTACCTCTTGTCCAGTATTTCCTATACCTACCTCCCCGTGGTGCCGACTGGGGTATGAGTAACCATTGGAAGGATTGGGTAACCAAGCCCGGTGGGACCTTGGTCATATGTTGACAGGGAAGAGGGGTTGCCCTCTGCAAAGGGTGCAGTCTATCTAAGCGTCTGTTCTCAATGTCAAGTGTGGCTCAAAACAACGTCTGTTCTCCATGTTAGGAGCGGCAGATCATCGCCCTCGTGCCAGTATGGGACTCTAAACAGTGCTGTGCACGATGGTCCTTCGGCGAGACAGGGGATTGGGGAAGGCCCAACAAGCCACCCTTAAAAAAATCAATGTTACAAATAATACAGAAGTTAATACGGACAGGAGCAATCGGCAAAGACCGAGACAACGAAATAAGGACTACGATTGGAAACTCAGAACATGGAACTGCAAATCGCTCTGCTTCCCTGGCTGCGATTGGATAATCTACGACGAACTTCAACCACGTAACTTCGAGTCGTAGCACTGCAGGAGGTTTGCTAGACAGGACAGAAGGTATCGAGCGGCTACTTTTTACCAAAGCTGTGGTAGCTTAAACGAGCTGGGCACCGGCATTGTAGTGCTAGGCAAAATGCGTCAACGGGTGATTGGATGGTATCAGATCAATGCGAGAATGTGCAAGCTGAGGATCAAAGATCGATTCTTCAACTACAGCATCATCAACGTAGACTGCCCACACCAATGTATGTAGCTAGAGCAAGTGTATTATAGCTGCCCGCAGCGGGACGTAAAAGTCGTCATCGGCGACATGATTGCTCGGCCTACCTGAGGCAATGTACAGACCGGTAAAAGGGCCTAACAGCCTGCATACCGTATCGAACGATAACAGCCAACGATGCGTGAATTTTGCTGATGTATCTTCTTCCCCCGTAAAGACATCCACAAAGCAAAACAGAGAATCAAATCAACGGGATGTTCTAATCGACGGGAAATTCTAGTCCAATATCATCAACGTTCGCACTTACCGCAGCGCGAGTATAGACTCGGACCACTACCTAGATGCTGTATGTATGCGCTCAAAACTTTTGACGGTGTACAATAGGTGTCGAATTCGGACGCCATGGCCTAACATTAAGCTACTACGGGAAAGCGGAGTTGCCCAGGAATACGCGCAACAGCTAGAAGCAGCCCTACGAACGGAAGAGCAACTTGGCGCAGCTACTCTTGAGGATAGCTGGAGAGCTATGAACCGCAATTAGTAGCACTGCAATAGGGACACTAGATACTTCTGCACCGAATCGACTAAATAACTGGTTTGATAGCGAATGCATTTAGTTAGTAGAGGAGATGGAAGATCGAGACCGCGATGCAATGGAAGCACTGTACCGTGCGAACGACACACACAAATTCTACGAGAAGTTGAACAGCTTGCGCAAAGGCTATGTACCATAAGCCAATATGTGTAGAGACCTGGATGGCAACATTCTCACAGTTGAGTGTGAGGGTATTGAAAGGTGGAAGCAGTATTTTGACGAGCACCTGAACGGCAATATTACAGCGAACGAAAGTGGCACGGTAATAAATCTAGGAACACGCACAGAAGATCCCAATTTCAACCCTTCAGGAAGTTGATGAGGAAATTGGTCGGTTGAAAAACAACAAAGCTGCTGGAGTTGATCAACTCCCTAGCGAGCTATTAAAACACGGTGGTTAAGTACTGGCCAGGGCGCTGCACTGGGTAATTACCAAGACTTGGAGGGGAAATGTTTACCGGAGGATTGGATGGAAGGAATAGTGTGTCCCATCTATAAAAAGGCGACAAGCTGGATTGCTTCAATTATCGTGCAATAACGCTTCTGAGCGCCGCCTACAAGTTGCTCTCCCAAATTTTATGCCACCGCCTATCATCAATTGCAAAGCAGCTCGTGGGGCAATACCAAGCGGGAATCATGGGTGCCCGCGCTAATACGGACTAGATTTTCGCGATTCGACAAGTGCTGCAAAAATGTCGCGAATATAAAGTGCCCACACACCATCGTTTCATCGATTTCAAATCAGCATATGATATAATCGAAGGAGACCAGCTATGGCAGATTATGTACGAATATGGCCTTCTCGGAAAAACTGAAGTGGTTGGGCAAAGCCACGATGGATTGAGTGATGTGTGCCGTCCGAGTATCAGGGAAACTCTCGAGTCCATTCGAATCACGGAGAGGGTTTCGACAAGGTGATGGATTGTCGTTTTTGTTGTTTAACATTGCATTGGAGGGTGTGATTCGAAGAGCTGGGATAGACACGAGTGGTACGATCTTCAGGAAGTCTGTCCAACTATTTGGCTTCGTCGATGAAATTGATATCGTAGCACGTAACTTTGAGACAGCGGCGGAAACGTACATCAGACTTAAGCCTGAAGCTGGAAGGATTGGGCTTGTCATTAATGCGTTGGAGACAAAGCACATGAATGCAAGAGGCTCACGAGAAGAGAATGCTAGCCTCCTACCACGAGTTCAGATCGACGATGATGAAATCGAGGTAGTAGACGAATTTGTGTATCTGGGCTCATTGGTGACCACCGACAACGACACCAGCAGAGAGATACAAAGGCGCATTATGGCTGGCAATCGTGCCTACTTTGAACTCCGAAGGATGCTGAGATGGAACAAAGTTCGCCAAACTACAAAGTTGACCATCTACAAGACATTAATTAGACCAGTAGTTCTCTACGGCCACGAAACATGGATATTGCTAGTGGAGGACCAACGCACCCTTGGTGTCTTTGAACGGAAGGTGCTGCGTACGATCTACGGTGGAGTGCAGATGGAAGACGGAACATGGAGGAGGCGAATGAACGATGAATCTCATCAGTTGCTGGGAGAACCTCTCATCGTACACATCGCTAAAAGCGGTCGACTTCGATGGGCTGGGCATGTTGTAAGAATGTCGCCGACAGCTCTGTTAAAATGGTTCTCAAAAACGAACTGACGGGTCTTCTTGTACCCCGCTCTCGAAACAAACCGACTGGTCTTCTAGAGCCGCTCAACGAGCAAGGCGTATCGATCTAGTAGAAGGCGACCTGCGTACTCTCGACAGGCAGCGAGACTGGCGAGCTACAATGGAGACAACTTCTGTGTCCAGCAGAGGCCACGCCGGACTTGTTCTGATTAGTAAGGTGGGGTATGTCATTTTCGGTTTTAAACTTGGGTCAGGTCTGAATCTGACTCGCAATTACCGAACGAAACCGGACTCAGAGTCGAGTCAGTATTATGGTATTAGTGCAAAACATAAACGTAAACAAACTTAAACATTTTATTCTGACAGGTAATGTGTGTGTGGATTGGTGAATCCAGGTTGGAACTTGGAAAAAGTTGAGAGCGAACCTCATCGATGTTGGGTCCGACCCGATCGAATAAAAAAACGTTTTGACCGCTTTTAGGGCGGACTTAGGGCGAACCCAGTTCCGCGCTGGCAATAACCGAAAACGACAATAGTCAGACCTGATCCGGGTTTAAAACCGAAAACGACATCAGCGATTCAGATATGGGAAGCAATTAAATGGCAGTATGAGTACAAACAATTTTGTTTTCAGAATTCATACAAATACGATTAAATAGATTTAAAAAAATTGTGTATGCCATTTTCTGTAAATTCACTCTTAACTTATTTTTAATTGCATTGATTGCATTGATCCTAAAGTACCAATGAGGGACGCTCATCTCACATCTCAAACTTTCCAAGAACCTTCTTTCTATTGATCGAAAGAAAATGATTCTAGCCAGCATAGCCACTTACAAGAACCATAGTCTTTTCGCGTAACCCTGAAAATAACCAACATAATCAATTTTTATGCAGCAGTCTCCATGCAAATTACAAAAAAAAAACACGAAATATGCACGTTCCTGACCAACATCTGCCGCTCAATTTTCAAGAGCACTACCCTGGCTGATTTGAGAAAAAAAAAAAGTGAAAGTCTCCAAACCATAAACCCGAATTGCGAGCTCGGCATCGAAAGTAAATTTGCGATCGGGACTGGACAGCAAGGCAGGTGCATTACGTCCGATAAATAAGTAATAACAGTGCGATGTGCACATCAATTGAAGTGCAGTAAACCGCCTTAATTAGACGCGCGCGCAATGAGTGATGAATCAAACGCAGCAAAAAATGGAAAGAATTTCTCCACATCTCGTGTGACGGCCAATCAACCGTGGAAATCAAAAGCAAACAACAGCAATAAAAGGGGGTGCGTTGCGCCAGAAGAAAACCCCGCATAAACTCTTGGTGGAAATCGATACCGCACTCCATTATCCGTTTTCGCTTAATTATAACCCACCGCTTCTGTCTGAGGCGACGCGGTCGGAGCTGTGCGTCGGTGTGGAGGTGGTAATTTTCCCAGCATTTTGCTTATTTCAAGTTTTATTTTCCATTCTGTTATGGTCGGCTGTGGAGGCTGCTGTCGACAGCACACGGTTACGAGGTCAAGGTCGTCTTGCACAGCATCCAGCAGACCCCCGGCAGCAGAGTATATAATTGAGTAGGCAGATGGCATTCAAAAAAAAAAAAAACTGAAGGAATGAAAAGCCTCGGATACTTGAAATCCTATCATTTGCTTTTTTTTAGCGTTGAGTTTGCGTCAGTGTTCCTTCTTGGCGGTGAGTGGGTGTTGCTGGTGAAAATATTTCCATTGGTTTTCCTTTCGGTTTCAATGAGTTTTTCCTGTGCTGCCGGTGTCACTTTTCCAGCTTTTTTTTTCTCAAAAGGAAGAAGCAAATGATATAGAAATTTCCGTTCGGTTTGAATGGGAAGGATGGAATTTAATTATACGAGCGTGAATGAGGGTGGTACGGTGGTTCAGTGCTGTTGAAATTTATAACTGTTTGTCAAAGGTATAAGGTAGGTGCAGAGATTGGCTTCCGGAAACTGTGAGAAGGTAAAAAAATCTACAACCCTGTTATATTGTATGCTAATGAGCTGCACATCATTAGGATACGGGGTACTGTATTCAAGTGAACACAACTTGGAACTTAAAGTTAAAATACAGGAAGCTATGATTCAACCTTCAACAATTGAAACTATGTTATTTTTTCACATAACGATTTTGGTTTGTAAAAAATGTCAATTCAAAGCCATTAAATTTGTTTTCGGTACGACGTACAAGATTTTGGCTCCCTACAGTGTATCATATTAGAATGTAAATATGTAGAATTTGTAAAAGAAATAAATCAATAGATACTCACACACATACAGAGGAAGCATGAAAAGGTAAAGATTGGTGCAGATGAGCTTTAAGGTACTTACAGTAGAAGAAGAAATTACAGGGAAGATTTAGGTTTAACAGGTTTTAACCAACATCATAGCCAACCGTATTACCTGGAACGAAATAGAATAAGACAAATAATTAGCAAATTCATACAGTAAGCTATAGACGAATGACAAGCATCCTAATTAATTCCCCACAGTACAACCCAATCAGCAGCAACGTGCCTCAAAAGCACCCACCCACAGATAAATGTAGGCAGCTAATCTAGCTTGGTCCATTTCATGCACTGTTTCCTTCTAGTTCACATTACATAATCGAGTTTCTGCCTACCTACGAATGAAAATGCCTTACGAAAAGGTCAAAAGGCCGTACCTATTAAATAGTTGATTTGTGTGAAACTTAAGTTGTGATCTGATTTCAAAGCCAAACAAATTTCCACATTTAAATTCAAAAATGTTATTTACATGATTTTCCATTTTCAAAATCTTGAAACTACTATGCAAGTATCGTTTATGATTGCAACATTGCACACATCACACTAAGAATTTGAATGCAATGATGAAACAATCCATGAAAAGGCAAGTTTTGACGCAATTTTCATGAAACTTTTAGATCGTAGTTTTACTTCATTAAATTCATATTTATAATCGTTATAATCGTTAAATTTGCAATTCATCAATACTAAAAATTAGCTTCACGGGTGACTTTATGTTATTCTCACATAATACATGATCAGTATCCAAAGCTTCTTCATCAAAATAAAAATAGATGATAATTGGTAGTGGTTAGCATTAGTACCCTAAAACTAACAGGAAGGCATTTGCCACTCATAAGCTATTACAGACAACACACAATCCACTGCCACGGGCAAAGTCAATGGAAATGACCTTTAAATTTAATTGAATTAAGAGTTGTGCTGACTATGTGTGCAATGGGAAGTCAATGCACACGTTAGTTCAATTTCGCTAGGTAGAACATGTGTCTCTTTGGTTCAAACGACTCATTGGCGTCATTGGCAATAAAGCAGGCCTTGCAATCCTATTATGTGGCGCCTCATGGTTTGGAATGTGTCCAGTGAAGAGGTGGGAAACATATCATAGGCTTGCAGAGCATGCATTTCAATACAAAATACACGCACTATGCATGACGTTATGATACGTTGAAAATTGAAGGGGTATTACTAGTGTTAAGCATTTCTTCAGCTGAAATTCATCTTTATGAAAAAAAGGTTTACAGTTGGCAAACTTGGTAGACGGATGAACACTTCAAGAGAACATTATTTGTAGTATGTAATCAGAACGATTTTCTTGCAATAATGTGACTCCGGATGCTTCTGTATCAGTTATTATCTGACGTCGTGGAGGAACCAGATCAAACTCATTTTCATCGATTATCAATGTGTTTTATCACCTTCTTCCGGTAGATTGAACAGGAGGCAGAAAAGATCATCGTTTTGTCAAAGTACTTTGCATATTTCAACTGAATCGACTGAATAGGAACTTCTTACGCCACTGTTCAACGAATGCAGCACTCTAGACGACGGGAAAAGATTTTAGGTACATCTTCATAAATGCATTCGGAAGGGTGAGGTAGCTCATCGAAGCTTCCGATCCGCCTCTAAGTATCATACCATGAGGTACAAGGTGGTTACACACCGATCAAAATTTGGGAGACGTCTGTATTGTGTTATCTCATATTTTAAAATTCCACCCACTATATCACAAAACATTGCGATTGGTTGAGTGTATTGGAGATAATGAAATTATTGGGTATAAAACCAAGTCTACCGTGGTTGGTACTAAACAAATGAGCTTGGAAATCAAGACACGAAATGATTTCAGGGACGCAAATTCACCAAATCCTTAAATCGTAATATAAGGTGTAGATTGTTACTTAGGACGTTCAACTTGCTTGTTGCAGATATCAATTCCAGTAGTAAAATTATTTCTAGCATGTAGGGTATGTGTCCCTTGACTCAGCCTATTATGCAACCAGCGATCGCATTCTTCATTATAACTCATAAAGTTTTTAAACTGTAAGCGTGATTCAACTAGTTATACACTTGCAAAGATAAGTTTCATAAGACATTTGGTAGCATGTATCACGAAAAGTTACACAACTATTTTTATAATGCCATAAACTTTCGAGGGATGTGGATTTAATGTCGTTCTATAAGCACCAAATTGGGTCTATTTGTGGATGCAACTTCGTCCCATTCGATGGATTTATTACTAAATGCAGTCTTTGTGCGGTTTTTTTTTCTAATTTTATGAATTAAGGCATTGCAAGCTGTACTGGCTTTACTTAATACAACATTTCACAACACAAACTAAAGTTAAACTGCCTCGAAACACTTAAATGATGTTCATATATAGTTATATCAGCCATTCAATAATGAAAACATTATATTTCACTATACAATGATTTTGTCTCTTCGATTTGTGTTTAAATGAGCCACTTGAATATAAATAACCGCAAATTCATGCATTTCCACTTGGAATTTTACCAAAAACAACCTTTTTACTACGTTATTGATACAACAGGCCATAGTTGGGAACATACAAAAAAATATGTACCCAACATTGGGTCTACGATTTTCTTGTAAAATCATCGTTATTTTAGCTATGTGAACAATGTTCTGCACATCCAGACAGCAGAGGCCACACCAGCCTCGGTCTGATTGGATAGGTAGGTAAGTTATTAATTATGAACTTTGGTTGCCAGGTACCATATTTTACATTAGTAGGATTGTGTGACAAGTATAATAAAATCCCGTGCCCAGGGAGTCAAGAAATCTTCCATATCGAAAAATTCCTAGACCAGACTGGGAATCAAACACAGAATGGTGTTGTTTTGTAGGTGTGCCTTTTCCAACTGAGCTAGGGGAGGTCTTCGTGTGCTTAATCAAAATTTGAGGCACCAAGTTTTTTTTTTACGATGAGTTCTTTCAAATTTTTCGCAACTCCCATCTTTTAAGTGGAGAAGTAGGAACAGGTTTCTGTGCTTTTTAGTGTGGATGTTTCGTGTTTCGGCAAAAGACAACACTCGAGTTATTAGTACGAGACACTGAAGAAGTCTGCACATTGTATACGTAATACGTGTATCTGTTAAGATAAACAAAGGTAGTTGGAATTAAATGGAAATTACTAATGTTTCTTCTAATTTCTAGTTAAAAGCCAACAGTTTTGTGTTTGAAAAGATTGCCAACACTGAAATTGTACGTTTCTCTTGTGTCACTGTCGATTTTGATAAATTTGTATTAGGTATTCCATATGCTTAATAACAAATTAATTAATATTATAATCTTTAGCTGCAAGGTAAGGTGATAACAAAACCAAGGTAAGTAAATCATATTAATTTCTCTGAATTTTTCATATATTTCTAAACCCTCGTATGTTGGGATAAATGGTACGACCATCGAGCATCCGATTGAACCAATTTGGATTGAGACTGCCAACTTCCTGTTGTTAACATTTCGTGAATAAAGCCTGTCCACGTTGAATTTTGGACACCTTTCTTTCAGTGTCAAATTATTTGACACCTGAAACTCTCCAGTTTATTTTATGGCACAACATGTTTACATTCTTGTTACATTCAGTAAAATAGCGAATCAAGTGAAAGTGTGCAAACGCATTTTGTATGAACGGCAGCAAAATCCGAATTAATCGTTACGCGATCTTGCCAAGAAACAAAAAAATAATAATGAAAAGTACCGTGTTTTGTGTTTGCAAATCATTTGACCAGTGCTTGACTGTAAATCGGAAGAATGGAAATGAAACAAATCGAAAAGTATGCTCCCGACAAATGGAAAAGAAGGTAGTAGCCGTTATTGAGAAATATCCCAAATTTCTGTGCGAAAGTTGGAAAGTCAAAATCGTTCGTACAAAAAGTGAGGCAGAGGCAATGTAATACTGAAGGAGTAGAAAGTGAAAAAAGTGCCCAACCATGATAACAAGCAAAATTTCACAGCAAAAATTCGTGGTAAGTAGTTTTACATCAATATTTTGCACTTTTTTTTGTATCATAATGGACAACGAAATATACGTACTCGAAAATTTAAAACAGCTTCCGGGTCTGGTTCTTTCAACCGCAATTCAAAGTTACGCCATTGCCGAGTATTTCCGGCCAAAAAAGGTATCCAAATTCCCGAAGAAGTATTTGGTTTAGCAGGCCATATGTAGTTGTGGTCGAAAATCTAAAAGTTTCATCTCTACCGGCACCATCAATAAGAATATGTACCAGAAAGAATGTCTGCAAAAGCGGTTGCTACCGTTTATTATAAACCACGACTCTCCAGCTCTGTTTTGGTTTGATTTGGCCTCTTGTCACTATGCGAAATCCGTCCTGGAATGGTTTAAAGTACAAGAGGTCAAATACGTGCAAAGACAGCCAATCCACCAATCTGTCCAGAACTTCACCCAATAGAAAAATATTTGTCTCTAATTAAGCGGAAACTTATTCAAACTAAGAAGAACGCAAATTGTACCGATGATTTCAAGAGAATATGGAGAATCGTCACGGTGGGCGGCTGAGGATACTGTACGGAATCTGATGGCTGGTGTACCACAGAAAGCTCGAGAACTTAACAAAATGAAGGATTGCCATCTCAATCGACAGTTTCTCATGTAGATATAACTCTATTATTGTAAAATAAATAATCGGTTTTGTTGAACTATGTGTAAATTTGTTTTTGCTGACTATTTGTTTGGTGTCCGAAATTTAACGTGGACAGGCTTTTAAGGTCTCTTCTTCCCATCTTAAGTGTGGAATTTTTTACTAGGCGTGGACTCTGTTTTGATGTGGTTTCTGCAAACATGTTTCTGGAATTATGGCTACATTAGAATCATCTTTTCCAAAGCATTCGGAATAAATTGAATTAAAGTGAGTTACACGACAGCCTCGAATTTGTATGAATTTTACAAAATATTCATTTATTAAAATTTAACGTACCACATCAGAATACAACATTAACTTTAAGCCATATGCCCTCTCCTAGTATTTTATTGGATAATGGATTGAAAGATTCTTTTACAGTTATGTTAGACAATTCAACAGCCATTGAGATATGAGCTAGGAATCCTAAGATCGCTTAATAAAGAAACGTTTTCTAGCAAAATGTACATCCTTCGATGAAGAATCCTCTAAAATAGATTGATATAAAGTATACCTCATATCCAACGTTAGAAGTTTCTGGTTTGCGTTCATCGCTTTTGATGGTTTCAGGGAGAACTAGCTCTCACAAAAACCGGCAAAGCTCAAGTTTTCCAATAAAATCTTTCTTCTAGCCCAATCCTATTTGCTAGTGCCCTTATCCACTTTGCCCATAAAATATTATTTCAACAAAATCCTCATCCATTGTTCAGTACTGGCTTAGATTCAATAACCACTCTATGGGTTGATTATCCCATAGAAGACAGAGAAGAATGCAAGCGTTGTAAGCAGCGCTCACTCAAGTGCATCTTCGAAAGAGTCGTTAGCATTTATGGAAATTCATACACGCTGCCTTTTTCATCATCAACAGCTCTTTGGCTGTAAGGAGTGTAAGTGAAACCTCGATACGTATATGATGGATAAGTTCCACGAGACGAGCAAAATTGCATTTGGAAATGCCTAATCCATCCATTGCAGCGCTTCTTCGGCACCGGCAATGCCGCCACCACACACCGTAAACTACTAAGTTGCTGCAAATGAACTTTCGACAACAGACGTCAGATGTAGGCCCAGTCAGAGCATCGTGTATGAAGGCATATCGCTGATGGTTCCATTACACATGTTAATCGTTTGCTTGTTGGATCGAAATTAGCATGGCAAATTTGTTTTTCTTCTTCTTCTTTCTCCCGCAGCTCAGCCGCATCATTAAAAGGCAATAAATCGAGAGATGATTCATCTGGCGAATCCGATGCCGGTCAAAAGTCAGGCCCGCGCCCGCTTAGCCGATAAACCCAAGCATGCGGATCGTGATTTTCTTGGAATTGTACATATGTTGATACGAATGTTTGGCTGGAACTAACTCATAGGCCTTGATCGCGCGGGAGGATGAAGGAGGAAGAGAATACAAAATAAAAACCGCTCAATTTTCATCTGTTAGTTTAATTGATAATTATGATTTCACACCGAATGATATCGGCTTTCAAGCGCATGGTAATTACTGTTATTTCTTTTGAAGCGTTTTCACAAATTCGAAGCATTCATTGCGGCGATAGTGAAAGTTTTGCGCTTATTTATAATGTTCGCGTCTGTGTTGTGATTGCAGTTTTTGTTTGATGCAGGGGGTGATGTTTTTTTTTTAGATTTAGGAACCAACTGTGCGATAATAAAGTGATCATTAGGAGCGCTAAAAGCTATTGCCTTTTGGCGTTATTATTTACTCAAAACCTAGCGGTGAGGCGTTTTAGTGTTCGATAAATTAAGACATTTTAGAAAGGGGGACACAACGTCTGATTTGATACAGTCAACCGGTTTTTGAAAAGAAAGGAAGCAAAAAGATCATCGCAAATGATAGTCATGAATTGTGATTAACTAAATCGGCGATGGGGACTGAATGAATGAAATATGCCTTTACTTGAAATAGTCATTTGTCGACCGGGATGAGTGCAGAGTTATGTAAATCTGAGACTAAATTGGACAAATGTCTGACGAGCGTACGGGATCAAATTGCATCACAAGATAATATTCGGCAAAATTTACATTCCCAGATTTTGGCCACAGTTTTCCTTCCGATCGATGGTCAAACGTTCTCTGTACCGAGTTAGCGTGGACTGTACATTTCTCAGATTCCTGCAGATAATACGATGCGAAGGATCCAGATTTTCGAGGTACGTGCGCAAAATTGTTTTGAACCGCAGCTGTTCTTCCGACACCATCTTCCCAACGATTGAACAGCTACTTATGTAACTAATACAGTATGAACAATATACACCGATCCAATTTCAGCTAAAACTTCAATAGAAAATACACAATGGGTTGAAATTAAAGGGGACTTTTTTTATTATCTTACAGGTTTGGGCCGAATGATCTTAGATTGTTACGAAACTTTTTCCATGCGTAGGGTTTACGAACAAAATGAAATATAAAAAAATCGGGGTTGTCAGTTTTCCTGGAAAACGCCAATTAAAGTTTTCCGATTTTCCCGAACATCACTAACTTCAAAAACTCATAACTCAAAAACTATTTATCGCGAAACATTTTTTTTTTTTGACAAATTATAAAAAAATTTCAAAAAAAAAAAATTGGAAAAATGTAATCTTAAAAAATAATTCTAAAAATGTGAAAAAATATTTTCGTCTTCGAACAAAAATGAAAAAGTTCCAAAACAGTTCTCGTTTGCTTATACGTTTATCTGATGGTTGTTCGGTTTGTTTCCTGTTCGATTGGTTCGATTGGTAGCCGCTAGATAGAGAGTTGCTCACTTTTTAAATATTTTTGGTTTTTAAGGATCAACTGCAAATCCGTTAAGTAGCTGGTTAATTGATTTGTTTGTTAATAATAGCCAACGGTGTATGGAGACTCGTGACTTTGGAGGGAGAGTGGCAATGGGGAGCGGACAGCATGTACCTCCATGTTGGCATAGAATCCTATATCCAATTCAAATTTAATTAATAATAGGGGAGAACAGTACAAAATGCACTGGTGGGTAGAATGATACATTCGATAAATATTCACGATTGTTTTATACCTACGTCTAATGAACCAATATCGACATGGTTAATAATTTTGAGTTTTTGTTTAAATTTAGTTTGAGAATCAGATTTATTTTTTTAAAAAAACACAGATTGGTTGCCTACATGCAATTATGCGTATAGAGTGCGACTTTGAGATCTGGAACAATCTTTCATGCCATGATTTATTAGACAGTCTCATCTAGGCTCATAGGCGTAGCCAAGGGGGGGCAGGATGGGGCCGTTTTGATTTTAGTTTTAGAATTTCAATGTTTGTTAGAATTTTTATTATATATTTTTAATGTTTGTGAGATTGCTCCTTTGCCTCAATGAAATAGCATGAAATTGTCTTGATTTTGTAACAAGAAGTAGTAAAAATGTGCAAAAAGTGTACATCTATAAGTTTTTTTTTTTCAAATAGGAACGACTAAAAATTTTATGACACTCTTTTTGCTTTTATCAAGAATACAGCCTAGCTAACCTAACGTATCCAAAAAATAGAGATATTTTACAGCTATAATGGTAACTATTTGACGAGCATTGACTGCCTTTTTCCCCGCTAGCTGAAACTTGAAAAAGCTAAGTTCAAATCAATTTTCGGTTTTTGGCAATCAACAAACTGAATGTTTTAATCAATGTTATAGCTTTCGGAAGCTAAACAATACTTGATAAAGAAACATAATTCATAGTTAGAAAGTGTATAAATCGAAAATGTTTATTTAAACTATTCATGAGCCAAACCGGTCAATGTTACATCGCTGATTAATGCTTTTCTGTTTCACGATACTGTAGTTTCATGTTATTAAGAATATATAATAACTATATAGTTTGATTCAGTATTTTGAAGTATTGTTTCCGTATTCCAGAGATGTTTATAGAGCATATGCTACGATATTTTCCAGGCGAGACGAGACGACTCGTGTCCGATTTTCGAATCAGTCATTCAATAAGCGTGTGAGTATGCAAGACATCATGCTCATCAGAGCGAAAAGTTGCAGTTGTCCTATCCTATTCAAAGATTTAATCCGTTTGTATGGGCATGTGCATGATAATAAGCACGATTGTCCGCCCATGGCTGCTACTTCGTTGCTGCCAGATAGGTCTACGAAATGATTGACGACAAATAAATAAATAAAGATCAGCTGTCATTACACAGAAAACCAACATATGATGCCTGGGACAAGCATAAATCCTCAATATATAAAAAACTGGTGATCTCAAACTAAGGCAATAATTGGCACCTGCCTCGCCCGAATGCAGGTCAAATCAGGAAAGGATAGACATGTGTTGACGTGATACTCGCTTTAATGGAAGCCAAGACCGCTACTGCACGTTCACGAGAAATCATTAGAATGTTGAATAACATGATTGGGTTGTTTTTAGTAAACGATAAGCTGATTTCACGCGGCGATTTCTTATTTGAACGTTTTTATATCAACAGTATATACTGTTGGAGCCACTTACAAAAGGGAATAGTGATTTACTTGCTGCAGGATATGGTGGTACGACGAGCATGGCAAACCAATATTAAGGATCACAATTAATTGGTCCACCCTCCCGCAATCCACCACATCTCACCAGGACACATTTTTGTTGTTTTTTTTTTCTTTGCACACTCGATCACTCGCATAACCGAAATAATACGGAACGTGCCATGCCTGATAGCAAAATAGGGCTTAATAAAGCATCGACACAACCATTCGCAGCCGATGCTCGAAGCAACTGCTTTTTCGTAAACTTTTAATTTATACAACTGTATCAAGAAAACAGGAGCTTGTTAAGAACAATTTATGCGAATTTCATTGATTAGAAGTTCATCAATCAAATACATTTCACAAAAAGTCGATAACACTCGCATGAACCAAAAAGAAAGCTGCTATCAATTTAGATATTAATTACTTCTCATTCAAAATTTGATTTCGGAAAAGGTTGCTTTGCTGGTGAGTTTAGAGCACATTGTGTGCATTGTTTTTTAATTATTGGAAGTTTAAAACAGTTCTTTGATTCATTGTTATCTAGTAGTACCATAAATGGACATTCGAAATTTTTTAAAGTAAGTATAGTCATTTCCAGCATATAATTGAAAGAAACAAATGAACTTTGTTTTTGACCAACCATAAAAAGATTGTTCTATTGAAAAATTGTGAGCACGGAGAGTACAACACTGTGCTTTTACGGTGTTGCTTTGTCAATATAGGGACTGAAAATTTATTTCCGTACGGAAGCTTTCACTCGTTTCTTAAACATGGATTTTGTACATAGAACAAATTGTCTCATAAATTGTATGAAACATTCTTAATGGTTATCATATGCTATCATTAAACCTTTTTTATCAATGCACGAAATGAATTTTGTGAAGATTAACCAATAGCTGCTTCTCTTCAATCGTAGTCATACATGTTGGTAGTACTGCTTGGGTGGGTTGGAATAATTGATTTATCTCAAAATAAAAATTAAAGCGCTATTGCGAGTTATAAGTTCATACTTAGTAATCAAGTAACTTGTAACGAGTCACCATAACCAAGTGAGATCTTGCCATAAAAGTCCGAATCTCATGTCAGACACATTACTAAATACGCTGAACAACTTCTCGATGTTTGTGCTTTTTTTTTCAATTATATACTGAGTCGATATAAAAGATCTGTCAGTCAATCCTGCATTCACCAGAGAGACGTTTCTTTTGTATTGGTCAAAACATATTCATAGCACTTTGTGTTGTTTTCGTACAACGAACGAATGTTCTTTCTGTGTCAACAAAAGCTTTGTGCTTTGATAGTTACGCGTGTGGCATTGAATACGAAGATAACTTTTTGAAAAGAACAATTCAATTTCGTTGCAGAAATCATCAAATAGATGTGTTAGTCCTACCTTTGATTTCTTAATATAAGAAAAAAAATAATTATCAGTGTGGGTGAGAGGGTCGTGGAGGAAGAGTACATTTTCAGTACAAACTGTTAAAAAACTCGGTGATTATCCTATACAAAAATCCAACTCCACTGTAAAGCGAATATTTCGACACATGACAGTACCCGCTAGATTTTAGCATGGTAACTATTTATTGCGGTTCGGTTTTGAAACATGTGGAAAACCTAAGGTTTTAAGATCCTTTCTGTTTATTTTTTAATTCCAGAACAAGCCTAGAATTATTGAATCTTGTTGCCAAAATTTTACGGGCATTATAAAGTACTTTGGGTGAGAGCAGAGAAGATAATCCAACCGTCGTTCAGGTGAGGGCTTGAATTCCAGTGGTTGGAACTTGAAAATGTCCCTGCTCTAATGGTCAACGAGATGTTGGTTTGTCCTTGTGAAGTGTTCATTGTATGCCACAACTGGTTGAAGACGATGTAAATCTCTCTCTCTCTCTCTCTCTCTCTCTCTCTCTCTTCTTCACATGGTGACAATCACCGACGCCAGGAAGACGACTCCACCACCTGGACCTTACCTATCGACTCGTAAATATAATCCGATACCAACGGCTTACTTCCCTTCCGAAGGAAGACGTGACCAGATTTTTTCGCCTCAGAAAAACCACCGACGTCGACGGGATCGAACCCAGGTCCACTAGGGTGCCAAGCAGCAGTCACGCCACTACACCACCGACGCCGATCTGTTTATTTTCACAGGCGTCATATGTATTAGTGCGTGCAAAAATGTGGAAATTTGAGCCAAGTAAGCGTCATTTGCGGGAAGTTTTGCTTTTTGCTTTAAAATTTGAGGCTGAAGTGCGTTGTTTGATTGCTGCAACTTAAAATGAGGCTGTAATTAGCGAAAAAAAACGTGTCGTGAATGATTTCAACGCTTCAACAGTGGTGATTTAAGCGTAGAAGACAAGGATCGTCCCGAACTGGTGAAAAAGTTTGCAGATGAAAATTTGCAGGCATAAATGCAACAAGATTCATGTCAAATGAAACACGAACTTGCAGATCCAGTGGGTGTGATTCGACAAGCCATTTCAAATCGTTTGGAAGCCTTGGGAATGATCCAAAAGCAAGAAAATTTGGTACTATACGACTTTAAGACGAGAGACGTCGAAAAGCGTTTTTCCACGTTTGAACTGCTGCTCCAACGACAAAAAAGAAGGGTTTTCTGAATCGTATTGTTACTGGAGATGAGAAGTGGATCCATTACGATAACCCGAAACGAAAAAAATCTTGGGATCACCATCAACATGCATCAACATCCACAGCCAAGCCAAACATTCATGGTTCGAAGTTTATGATGTGTATTTGGTGGGACCAACTCGGCGTGATATTCCAGGTAACCAATAAGCCTAAGTATATGCAGTAAATCAACCCTAAATCTGCATTTCAGATGCTACATGTATTTTACTAGCATTATATAAGCATCTTGAATGATATCTGTTGTAAAGATGGATTTCAAATGCTATTTAAATGCTTGTAGCCTGTAATAAGCATTTTAAATGCAAAATAGCATTTTTGAAGCATTATCATAGCACTGCATTAAAACAGCCGAATATTTACTGCTTGGTAGGCTGCCGAAAAGACGTTTTGGAACTGCTTATTTGTTACCTGGGATATAAAGGGCTATTTATGAACGTCTTAGACTTTTCTTGGGAGCGGTGGAGGGGCCCGCCACTACGATCTCTGCAAAATTAAAAAAAAAATGTATCGAAAAAAAGTCTACAAGGGGGAAGGTGGCGTCTGAGATTTTGAAAAACGAGTCTACGTGGTTTATGAAAGGCCCTTATATACTGTTGCAACCGGGTGAGACAATCCCAGGAGCTCTCTAGCGAACACAACTGATGTGTTTGTGCCGAGCATTGCGAAATAAACGGCACAAATACCAGTACAGACTCGACAAAATCTTTTTGCTGCATGACATCAGATCGTTAAAATCTGCCTAGAAACACTATAATGACATCCTTCCACACCCGCCGTATTCTCCAGACACTGCTGTTTCCATGCTGATTACCACCTTTTCCGTTCGATGCACTTCAGGTCGGGACGCAACAAAGCTCTATGCATTGTAACGTAAAAAGTGACTGGCCCGTTATCCACGGACACATTTTTAGACCCTTGCGACCAATCATTTAATCTACTGTAGCACACACTTAAAAATTATTCACGGGCTCGGTTAAACATTTAGCTGAATTCATTCGGCATTTTTGTATTTAACTGATAACTCGGGAAAAAAATCGGATGATGCCGAGTCTCAGCATCACTTGAAACGGAAATTTCGGGTTACTTCATTATTTAACCGATTCTCGGCATCACTAGGAGCCGAGCACAAACGTCAACCAAAATTCAACCGACCTCAGCTGCCTATCATGTTGAAATATCGATTTAGCAGTGGTGTAAACCGAGGTTCGGCTTTTTATCTGTCAACCGCCATGCGCCATATTGTTTTCATTCGCAAGTGGAGTAAGTCGTATGTTGTTTGTAGAGCGGTGCCAAAGACATTCATTGGCACTACATCAATTATATTGATAAAATCTCGTCAACAATTCTACGCCGATTCACCGGGTTCATTACTGCTTCTCTGCATCCTCGGTTGCGACCCCGGTCACCAAGTCTTGGTTTACCTGATGCGCCCATCTAATGTAATAATCAATATTTCGTTGAAAATCTTCTCCAAAATTTCGAGTATTTACAC
Source organism: Aedes japonicus (assembly GCA_034211315.2). NCBI lineage: Eukaryota > Metazoa > Arthropoda > Insecta > Diptera > Culicidae > Aedes > Aedes japonicus. Next base: position 137,780 of record JASCZW010005474.1, on the reverse strand, counting down.
ACAATTTAACGGAAATCTCGGTAACCCTAATTATTGTTTGTTTTGAATTTTAACCGATACATCTAGCTAACTAAATGAATTTTCAGTTCGACCCAAACCGAGATTATCGGTTGATATAATGAAGCCTAGATCGAAACCGAGAGGTCGGCTGTGAGGATCTCGGTTTGAGAAAGCCGAGACTCGGCATATAATTCTAAGTGTGTATATCCCTTTTCCTTTCTTTAGAGCAAATCAAGTTGCTTCATCACATCATTCATTACGAAGTATTCGGTGTTGTTACCATGCATCATAACCCAAGTCGTAACCATTTCAAACAATAGAAAATCAAATATAAACAATAAACATTCAGCACCGGAAAAAAAGCGGCAGCCAAATGTGTTGCCAGTGTTGCGATTTCTCTGGACAGAATCACCCAAATGTACATTTCTAGCTGTCTTTGGTAAATTTCGCTCAGTCTCTACGGAGATTTTTTCCTTACCCACACGGCCGCAAATTGAACTCAATGTGAGTATCCACTTTACTCAGTCGCATAGGAACTGCGACTCAGTTTCGTAAAAAGTTGAGTCACTCGTAGACTGAGTAACTCATGCGACTGAGTAAAGTGGCCTCTCAAATTGAGTTAAATTGTCCCGCCGTGTAGAGATCGTTCGACACAGCACGGGAGAGCAAGAGAATTGACAAATCGCTGCCTTACCCGTTTCACTTTGAGCTTTTTGAGTACAATTGTATGCTATCTCTTTTTCTCATGGATATGTTACTCAATTTTCGTAAAAATGGATTGATCACATATCCGTGAGAAAAAAAGAGATAGCATACAATTGAACTCAAAAATTGAGTAAAGTGAAGCGGGAGTGTAGCGTTCATACCCTCACTGTAGTGGGAACGCCGAAAAGTGAAAGAGCAAAAAAGCACTGCAACGCACTGACGTGAGTGAAAAAAAAATCAAGCAAAACAATGCATTAGGTCCCAAGTAATATTGGGAGAATCTCATTGTCGACTTTCTCTTTGAGTTCCTACAGCTATGTATAAACATGTTCAAGTATTTTCAACATACAGTACGGGGACAACAATAAAGGGGGATTAGGGATCCAATACGTCGAAAACATCAGCAAATCGTTTAATAGACAAGCTTTTAACCAAAGAGAAAGTCGACGAAGAGAATCTCTCAATGGTAATGCATTATTCAGCTTGAATTGATCTAGACATTAAGAAAAAAATTGCCGAAAAACGGAATGAACTTTACAAAATAGGGCCCTCATATAGCCTAGTCAGGCCTAAAGGCACAGAACTATCAATCCGGAGATGGCGGGTTTTATTTCCCAGTCTAGTCGACTTAATTCATGCAAATTCATGCATTGGTGATTGGCTTTGAAAGCGCTCAATTTAATAACTGTGGAAGTGCATCTAGAACACTTAGTTGAGCGCGTGGCAATAAGAAAATTGCGAATAAAGCTACCCATCAAATCCTCTGCAACACTTGCGCCATCTGTTTTTGCACACTTGTATCTCTTTCAATTCTTTCTTTTTTTCAAATCCTTGTCGTTATTGAAGACCTTCCTTGTTATCCGGACCTTGCCCTCCATAATTGCCCAGATTTTTTGTTTGTTTATGAATCTCTGCTGAGTTTGGTCACGCTGCCATATCCAGGGCAACAGGCGCTTCTGGAGCCATTCTTCTTTATATATTTGGCCGTTGATGCTGCCAGTCGTTATGTATGGCTTGCTGAATTTCCAGGAAACATCCCGGAACATCCAGGCGGGACTTACCGACGAAAAACTCCGGGCACCGATCTGCTTGGCGTCCGCCTCATTGTACGACTCGTCGTCCATTACGACGCATATCAGCAGCACCAACCACCCGCGGTACAGCTTCCTGGTGCGGGAGTTGGCCACCGTATTCTGTTTATCGGTTCGGTTAGGCGCCTTCCTTAACTTGAAGACACGAAGTCCAGCACGCTTCATTGTCTGCCGGATGAACCAGACGGAGAAATGGCCAGGTCCCGAATCGGATGGTTCGGGTTTCGCTTGAAGTAATCCCTCAACTTCCTCGCGTTCACGAGGTCGGTCGACCAACATGAGGCTCTGCCGCATGCAAATACGTTAAAAAAAAGTCGTTTGTTAACTTGGTTGACCTCTAAGCCTTTAGGCTTGTATGTTCTAGAACTCATGAAAAGAAAAATGGACTTTTTAACGTGTGTCCATGTACTCAAATCATGATTTGAGGCTTGTGAATATGTCGGAAAAAACAATTTGTTACAGGTGGTTGATCATACACTTCGGTCTAAACTCCAAGCAGTTATTACATAACTTATAACAGTAGAACATTGAATCCTAGAGGGTTTGACCTGTTTATTGGAATCCCTGTGACTAGAAATTAGAAGAAAAATTAGTATTTTCCATTTAACTCCAACTACCTTTGCTTATCTTGACAGATACGCGTATTTCGTCTACAATGTGCAGACTTCCTCAGTGTCTCGTCTAATAACTCGACGTGAACATTGTAGAACATTGATAAATTGAAGACAGACTATCGAACATGTTTTCACAGCCAAATAAAATTATTCCCTTTATGTATTCACCGTAATAGATCTTCTTATTCTAAATGGATTTAAAATTCAATTACTATTTGGATGATCTTGGAAGCATTACTACCTGATAAAGTTAGCTGATAGCAGAAAATTCAGCTTAGTCAAATGAAGCTTAAGGTTCTGTCAAGTTAGAATCCGGAATCACTTATTGTGTAGAAAAGTTATTCGGATAAACGTTATTCCAGTTGGAAGCCGAGAGGAGAGAAAAAATTCTGGACACCCACGTTGATAATCCAACGTGGTCTGCAATAAAAATCGTAAAAACGTTGTAAATCGCCAAATCAACCGTTTATCATGTGCTCAAACGTTTCAGAGAGCGAAAGAACGTGGATCGAGTGCTTCAAAGTAAACGGGACCGCAAGCTGAACCAGAAGGTGTTGAGAACCGTCAGAGCAAACCCTGGACTATCAGATAATGAAATCGCTCAAAAATACGCTGCTGCTCGCAGTACCGTTCCAAGAATTCGTTTGCGAGCAGGATATCGTTCTTATCACGCCAGCAAGCAACCAAACAGAACGTTGAAGCAAAATTTCGTCACCAAAACTCGAGCTCGGAATGTTTTCCAGCAAGTTTTGACGAAGTACCAAGGATGCCTGCTCATCGACAATGAAACCTACGTCAAAATGGATTTCGGACAGCTTCCTGGCCAAAAATTCTACATGACGGAGATGTTCTTCATGGCGAGGAGATGTACCTGCGAAGTTTAAGTTTGCTTTTAAGAATAAACTTGCCAAGAAACTGATGATTTGGCAAGGGATATGCAACTACGGAGAAAAAACCAAAGTGTTCGTGACAAATAAAACGATGGACTCCAAGCTGTACAAGAAAGAATGCCTCAAAAACCGCGTACTACCTTTCATTGAAGCCCATAAAGGTCCCATGAAGTTTTGGCCAGACTTTGTGAGCTGCCGCTACAACCGGGAAGTCATCCAGTGGTACCGCGCAAATAACGTGGATTTCATCAATAAAAACATAAATCCACCCAACTGCCCGCAATTCCGGCCCATCGAGAGATTTTGGGCAATAATGAAGCGGAAGCTAAAGAAAAGTGGAAAAATGGCTCGGGACGCGACTCAGATGACCAAAATGTGGAACAAATGTGCCAAGAAAGTTGACTCCGGAAGTGTGCAGCGTTCGATGGGAGGAATAAAGAAGAAAGTGTAAATTTTCATTAGAAATGAAGAAAAATGATTTGTATATTTTTTCCTTAAAGATCAACGAATTACCTTTGATTTGATGTATTAAACTTATTTACGTCTAACTTACGTCAAGCTGATATCGAAATATAGATGATTTTATTATTCCAGATTCGAAATGGATATAGCTTTAGCAAAATGCATACGATCAGTTTGGCAAAATGAAAAGAGAAATGAACCTGGCGTGCGTTTAAAAACGCCACTTATCGAGTAAGTTCTAAAGTAAGCTGTCTACAAAGTCAAAGGTCCTAAAGAATAATTTGATTGAAAACCAGATTCACATGAATATTTTGTAATAATCTCTAAGTATTTGAAGCATGAATACTTTCCTATTACATGGCCGCTGAGATTTTATATTATTTTTTTTAGGATGCTGGGAAAACAGAGTATGTGTCCTTTGACTCAGCCTTATAAGCAGTGGCTGGTAACATTTTTAATTTTAACTCACAAAGTAAATGATTAGTAAACTATAATCAACTTGCCATAAGTTTGCTACTTAAGTAGTTTGCTGTTCTGACCGACAAACAGATATATATTGGGTCGCGGCAGATTTCATGTGTGTATCGGTTGCCCCATCAAAGTTCAAAAGTGCCTGAACCAAATGGACAGCTTGTATCGATCACTTGAAGATGCGATGGGGGATCATTACCCTGTTATTCCCAAATGAAGCATGTTGTAAAACGTTTCTTGTATTCTATAACCAAACATGATGGAATTGAGTAAACGAGCGAAAACTCAACGGGAATGATCTCTCATATGCATCCGTCGAACCATTCTGAACGGCCGTTGTGAGAATATCACCATGAAAATCTCACATGCGCATAGCGTGTTACCAATCACTAATCCCTTTTCCTTTCTATTCTCTTCCCTATTCTATGACCCCGAGCAATATCATATCGTCATCCTAAAGTCAACTCTTCAAATGCAGTAACATCGAGACAACACAGAGCAATCAAGAACGGTATAAACCCTAACCAATTTTACTTTCAGACAAATTTTCTAACACAAGGTAAGCAATCAAATGACCATTACAGAATATACTGAAAATCATCATATCGACATAATATATAACGGGAAAAGGGAGGGACCATCAGGGCACCCAAGTGAAACGATTTGGATAGGGAGCATGGGACTGCCTCCTCCCTATTGTTAACATTTCGTGGAACGAGGGCGGGCTCTTCGACCCCATCTATTGGGTTTATTCTGTCAATCGAGGGCTCGACTCTAATGCTGTATGTGTGAACTTGCTTTTGGAAAGAGATTCTCTTCCCTTTATTCGCGGGTTTTGCGTAAGTGTCTCTGCTTACGGGCGTTTTTGGCCCTTCATACAGGAGCTTGAAGATCACAAACAACAGTAGAATCCTGATCAAATCGTTTTTCAGATTATTCCACTGCTATGGAAAGTTACCTTGCTACAATAGATGATAGTATCTCATCATCATCATCATCATCATCATCATCATAAATAATACCTATAAATAAATTATTTCTTCAGGTATTTCATTTTAAGCAATATTCGCTTTACTTGAAATAAAATTTCAAAGAACAAATTAATTAAAAGCAACTTTCAAACAACGTAATAATTTTAACATATTATTATCGACCATTTCATATACAAAACAATAAAATCCTCACTATGTAGATTTTGTTACTCAGGTTAACGTAAAGCATTTGATAAATATACAATCAAACATTTATACATTTCCAATGAAAATTTTACCGATACAGAATTTTAACTATGAGGTGAATACATCAGGCTAACAACAAAACCAAAAACATGTCCTTAAAATTGACTGTGAAATAATTGTTCATTTTTCTATATGAACAGTTGATATAAAGCGTGTACACATTTTTTTCCATTCCATTCCATTCCAAGGATCCATTACTAGGCGTATCGGTACAATCTTGGCAAATTGAGGTCATTTGAATAAGCTTAACTAGTGAAACCATGATATTCAGGTCGAAATTCTCACTGAAGCGTATTATAATTAATTGATGAACTGCCAATTATCGTTGAATTCATGAAATATTTGATCCATGGGCCGAGTGAAGAAGCTAGGCTGACATTATTCCCGTTCCCCTATGCGTTAAACTATATTATCACTTAAACATAGTTCAACATCTACTGAAACCCTGGGTATATTGTATGCTATCTAGAGTTTTCGTAATTTTGACAAGTTCTTACAATTCACCTCTCTGATAAATATTTGAAAACTTGCAATACGCACCCTGCAAATTTCAGCCCGATTGGAGAACATCGATGTTGGGATTCAAACTGGATCGAGTTTCGATTTGCTTCACTAAGATATATTCAGAGACTGATAAATTATGTCCCTATCTTACTGGCACGTAGCCACCTAAGTCAGCCTAACATGAAAGATAACTCTAAATGTAATGCCGCATCCATTCCGGTTCCCGGGAGTAGGTGTACGTGCAGACCGCCCCGAGACTGCCCCGAATGATTAAAATGGCTTTGCTCTTGCTCCACTTGTGCAAGGTAAAGTTTGAATATATCTGCGTCAACCGATGTGATGTATGGACTTGTTAGCGAAAGTACATACATGCCGGAGAGCATTTTCAAATTTATGAATACTGCTGTAGTTGTAGCGTGTTTCTGCTCATGCCTTTTTTAATAGTTGCAAAGAGCTAGTTTTCAAAGCACCTCACATTCCATCTATTTATCATTTGATATCATCAGCTGTGGATGCAATTAACGTTCCTCTCGGTTGGGCGTGTCCATAATTGCAGCGAGTGTATTGTGCTATTCCGGGCCAAAGCCAACAAGGCACGTTTAGCATGAATCACTGACACACTGAAAAAAAGAACAAACATCTGTTTGCGATATTCAGCACGGGTGATGCATTGTACCTACATGGGCTTATTCATTCAACTGTTTTGTGGATTCCTAGGGCGATTTCAACGTCTGCTCGATTGATGTGAGCATGGTTGAGTGATGCATATAGAAATAACCAGCAATTAATTAAATTTACCCTAATCGATAGTTCAATACACAATAAAACCATTTTGCTGTGGCAACCGGAATGCAAGAAAAAAAAACGACCAGCAAAATGCAGCGACAGCAATCAGTTAAGCTGAACGTGTGGTTTCACCGGTGATGACAACGACGCCATTGCACGGTGGAGCTGTGGCTATAAAACGTGATGTTTCTCTTATATATGCCCGGTTACGTACGACTATTGAGATATCGATTAGATTTGAGCAAATGAGCGTTACCTGATTGTGTGAAAGAATCGCTATCAAATAAGTTTAACGTCAATTAGATACTTAGATACACCATTGATTCTTGAACACAAAATCTTGCGTCCCAAATGGATAGTTTCGGTCGTCAAATTCGTAAAGCAGTTGTTTCCAAAATACTTCATAGCGATAGTTTAACATATTTCATCTCAGCAAATTTGGTTCAATAAAAAAAAAACAATCCTTCTGAATATTTCAAACTTCATTAATAAAGATATGAAATGATAACAATAAAATACCATAATGAAAACACTGACGCATAGTTTTGCAACAAACATATAGTTTTTGGATTGACATCCTTGAGACAAATTTTATGACTCAACAGGTGAGATGTTTTATCAACGCGATCCTAACTCAAATAAAACATCATAGCGATATTGCGATAGCAAAACGACAATATAAATAACTCAACAACCATTGCATATTTTAATCGGGCTTCACATAGGGAACCTACACAAAAATAGTTTAAAAAAAAATACAGTAAAAATACATATAAATAACATTACATGAAAAAACCTCGTGCTTTTAGTGATCGTTGGTGTGAAATGTTTGCTGATGATGGGGTTTCACTACGGTTTTGGAGCTTTCCAGTCAATCTGCAAACTTATCGTTTTATTTGCGCTGACCCCGGTTAAATTTTCCTAGTCTTTCAAAGCCTGATTTTTATTATGTTTTCAAACGATCAGCATGATTCAAAAGCACTGCATGAAAAAATCTACCCCCGAAAGTACCCAGGCTTCTTCATGTGGTGTACTTAGGTACTTAATTCTTATGCCTGTGTTTAAGAATACTGTCCTGTAGGTTATTATGATGTATATTCTTTTATTTGCCCGATTTCTAATGGTTAACAATTTTTGAATGGTAATTTTTGAAAAATTAATTAATAATCGCGTTAATTTCTAACCGAGGAATGGACTTGAATGGGATGGAATAATCAACGTAATTGTATGTATATGTTTCGTTACAGTCAATATTTTTCAAAGGTGCAATTTCCTTGACGGAAGACGCAAGTCAAAACATACAGAAGATGATGTAGGGCATTTTTAGCTGCGGTTTGTGTTGGTTAGTTTGTTGGACTGATTTTTTTTATGTAGCAATACGCCTGTATTTTTTAATAATTACCCAGCCATTTCACGATGATTCCAAAACGTTTGCACCAATCATCGATTCAAAACTATTTATTTTAAACATATAACTTTTGAAAATTACGCCAATGTAAATTTGATAAATGCATAATAATTCCCTATTACAGATTTCAAATGTAAGTAAGGGATGTCTCGAACGATATATAACGGGTACTTTTTCGCGTAATGCTTCATTCGTTCAGCGATTTCGAAGATGTTGGGAGCGTCGTTGATATTGGCAGCTGGTGGTGGCAAGTACCCTGAAAGGTGCAATGGCAAGCAACCGTTGAAAAGGTAGCTGATAGCTCAGCTGGCTGTTGCTAACAAGCGGCTGGCTAGGCAGACGGAAAGAGTAGCATGTCAAATATGTATGTAGCATCACCATCACCTCTGCAACATCCACGCAACATTTTCTGTATTGCTTGATACACACGAAAAGTGCGCTAAAGCGCCTTTTATTCCGAACAGAATAGTTTCCATCTTCTTTTATATTTAAATATTATTGACCATGCTTCCTTTAGAATTAAATGAATTAATTGTGTGGCAATCTATAAAAGCAAACCTAGTCGATGGAATAAAGTTAGTTTTATAGTCGAAATCGAACGCGCACTTCTTCATTCGTAACCCACAAGACAATTAACGTATAGTTGTCCCATAATTGCTGACCCCGTGTTCGCGAAATGACGGGGAACAAGCAATTATTCGGATCCAGCGGTCTACATGAGCATGATTTTGCAAATGTGGAAACGATCAACTTGCCACGTCTCAACCCGCCGGTAATGTCTGCATCGAATATCGAGTCGTACTTCTTATCGCTAGAATTCTGGTTTGCCGCTTCTGGACTGGGCAATCAACATGACGCGAAAAAGTACAACATTGTCATGGCACAGGTACCATCGGAGAAGTTAACGGAGCTACGATCTATCGTAGACGCCATCCCGGCTTCCGACCGATATCCGTACATCAAGAAAAAGTTAATAGATCACTTTGCCGACAGCCAACAGAAACGTTTGCAACGAGTGCTTTACGATATCCCACTAGGAGACATGAAACCCAGCCAGCTCTACAATGAGATGGTACGCGTAGCAGGCAGTTCGTTAAGTGAACTAGTGCTCTTAGACTTGTGGCCTCCAGACTACCACCCCACGCTCAAGCGGCTGTAATTGCATCTAAAGGCGATGCTTCAGAAAAGGCTACCATCGCCGACGCGATCATTGATGCAATGGGTTTTCGCAACGTCAACACCATCGGTTCTACTTCAACAGTACCAGCCACCATGCCTGAAACATCTAGCGAATGCAGTATGGAAGCTCTTCACCATGAAATCTTGCAATTAACCGGGAATTTGAAAAAATGTTCCGGCCACAAAGAAGCTGGCAGGATCAATCCCGTTCTCGCAGCAGAACCTGAAGAGATCAACACACTGAAGTCCAATCGCCATACGACATGTGCTGGTACCATCGAACATTTGGAGGAGATGCGCGCCGGTGCAGAAAGCCGTGTACTTTCGGGCAATCATCAAAATCAAATCAACAATGACGCCAACCGCAAGATCATATGTTCGAAAAAAGAGAACCTTCCGACACAGCCACGATTTTTCGCCTCAAAATAGCTGATAAAATTACCAATCGAAGTTTCCTCATCGATACTGGTGCTGATGTATCGGTCATCCCGAGAGATTCAAAATCATCCCGCATCAAACCAACCACTGTAAGACTGTTCGCCACCAACGGATCTCCAATAAAGGTCTACGGAGAAGCATTATTAAAAGTCAGCCTCGGCCTTCGACGTGAATTTTTATGGACTTTCCTCATAGCAGACGTAACAACAGGGATCATCGGCGCAGATTTCATCTGCCACTATGACCTATTGATTGATCTGAAGCGCCATCGTTTAATAGATAATACCACGAAGCTTGAGACAATAGCGATGATAGAAAAAACCAACGAGAACTCCATTAAAACGTTTAGTCGAACATCGCCATATTCCGAGCTGCTATCAGAATACCCATCCATCACGCAGATATCCCCTCCTGGCACCGTGAGTAAATGCTCAATAGCACACCGGATCGAAACAACAGGTCAACCAACGTTTGCTCGCCCGCGACGGCTTGCTCCAGACAAATTTGTAGCTGCTCGCACGGAGTTCGAAAACTTGATGAAACTGGGAATTTGCCGGCCATCGTCCAGCAGCTGGGCAAGTCCACTACACATGGTGAAGAAACCGGATGGCACCTGGCGGCCTTGCGGAGATTACCGTGCACTCAACGCTCAAACAGTGCCCGATAGATATCCTCTGCCTTATCTACAAGATTTCACCGCTATTTTGCATGGAAAGAATATTATCTCCAAGATTGATTTGCAGAAGGCGTTTCACCAAGTACCCATCCACCCCGACGACATACCGAAGACTGCGATCACGACCCCGTTTGGTTTGTTTGAATTCACAAACATGACGTTCGGACTGCGCAACGCTGCTCAAACCTTCCAACGACTCATCCACGAAGTTCTACGAGGGTTGGACTTCGTATACCCATATATCGATGATATTTTCATCGCTTCATCATCCCCAGAGGAACATCGTGACCATCTTTGTCAAGTGTTCACGCGACTGGTACAGTATCATCTGGCCATCAACGTTGCCAAATGTGAGTTTGGTAAAAGTGAACTAACATTCATTGGTCACTCAGTTTCACCCGAAGGAATACGTCCATTACCCGAGCGAGTAGAAACTCTACGCAACTATAAACGGCCAACCACAGTGCGAGAGCTCAAAAGCTTCCTTGCTGTAATTAATTTCTACAGAAGATTTCTTCCAAACGCTATCGTAGCACAAATACCGATACTCGATATGACTACAGGGAATAAAAAAAACGATCGCTCGGCACTATGCTGGACAGATGAAACCTTGTCAGCATTCGAAAAATGTAAGCAACAACTTGCAGATGCTGCATTATTAGATCATCCTGCAAGAAATGCTGAGTTATCTTTGTGAGTAGATGCATCGAATACAGCAGCAGGTGCCGTACTGCATCAAGTTGTTAACGGCCACGTTCAGCCCCTAGGTTTCTTTTCCAAGAGGTTCGATAAAGCACAACTACGGTATAGTACGTACGATCGAGAGCTAACGGCGATTTACCTGGCAGTGCGACACTTCAAATACATGTTAGAAGGTCGAAACTGTCACATATAGACCGATCACAAGCCGATCATGTTCGCATTTCAACAGAACCTAGAAAAAGCATCTGATCGACAAGCACGACAATTAGATTTCATCGGACCACTGACATTCGCCATGTAGCTGGTAGGGATAATTTTGCAGCAGATCTACTCTCTCGAATTGCAACTGTTCATGCTGTCCCAAAGGTTGACTTTGATGCCCTCGCCATCGATCAAAAAATCGACGATTTAATTGCAATTCTGGGAGGTAAAATACAATTCTAATTAAATCTAAAACAGTGTACTGTTCCAGGATCAAATAAATACGTGTATTGTGACTGCTCTGGGAATCGCATCAGACCATTTATCACCAAAAGATTTCGTCACCAATTTCTTCAGGCAACCCACAATCTTTCACATCCAGGAACGAGAGCAACAGCTCGACTGATGGCTCAGCGATTTGTATGGCCAGGTATACGAAAAGACAGTATCGCTTTTGCCAAGCAATGTGTACGGTGCCAACGGTCTAAAGTATCGCGCCACACCAAGTCACCTCTAGGACGTTTTGCTTTGCCTGACGATAGATTCAGCCACATAAACATCGATATCGTCGGACCTTTTCCACCGAGCAACGGCCACCGATATTGTCTTACCATCATCGATAGGTTTACTCGTTGGCCGGAGGCAATACCCATTCCTGATATGACGGCATCCACCATTGCTCACGCTCTTGTCACTGGATGGATTTCTCGTTATGGCGTACCGAAACAGATCACATCTGATCAAGGACGACAATTCGAATCGACCCTCTTCAACGAGTTGTGTCGCACGTTTGGGATTACCCACCCTCAGTCAAATGGCATTATCGAGCGATGGCACCGAACATTGAAAGCTGCGATTCTTTATCACAATCCCGATCGTTGGACGGACCATCTTCCGATGATACTACTCGGGCTGAGAACTATCTATAAAGGGGACATCAGTGCATCACCGGCAGAATAGTTTATGGGACGACTCTTCGGATTCCTTGCGAATTTTTGGGAGAAAATCCCCGCATCACAACTACATCTGATTTTGCGAACGACTACGAAACGCCATGCGAAAACTGCGACCACCCGATACGGCTTGGCATGAGAGTGGTAATGTGTTTGTACAACCCGATCTCAGCTCGTGTAAAAATGTGTTCATCCGAAACGATTCGATCAGGCCGTCGTTATCACCACCTTACGATAAAACATTCCCGGTGCTTGAGCGAACTAACAAGCACTACAAAATCAACATCGGCGGCCGTTCTGTGAATATTTCTATTGACCGTCTTAAGCCCGCATACACAACAGAAGATCAATGTCAGCCACATCCCGAGTGTAATCGTCCAGCTTCAACGACGTCGACTGATCAATCAACGAAGGTTACTCGTTATGGGCGGCGTGTGAGGATTCCTAACCGATACCAATAATCGTCGGTTTCTCTAGAAGGGGGGTACTGTAGCATCACCATCACCTCTGCAACATCCACGCAACATTTTCTGTATTGCTTGATACACACGAAAAGTGCGCCAAAGCGCCTTTTATTCCGAACAGAATAGTTTCCGTCTTCTTTTATATTTAAATATTATTGACCATGCTTCCTTTAGAATTAAATGAATTAATTGTGTGGCAATCTATAAAAGCAAACCTAGTCGATGAAATAAAGTTAGTTTTATAGTCGCAATCGAACGCGCACTTCTTCATTCGTAACCCACAAGACAATTAACGTATAGTTGTCCCATATGTAATTTAAAAATGGTGACCATCATGAAATATTGAAACACATGAACCGCTGATAATTCATTCTATACTTGATAGGCAATTCATGGTATTCAGCGAATGTGCTCTTACGGTGCATACTCACCCTACCAGCTAGAAGAGAAGCATTTCCAGTAGCGCCGAACAAGGTCGGAAGGTTTGGTATGAATATAACGTACAGCATCACATCTATCGGGTGCTGAAGCAGGTTTATACCGATACTGGCGTTTACTCCAAAGCGATAAGCATTACGAACAGCTTCGTCTACGACATTTTCGAGCAAATCGACGGCAAAGCTACCCGAACTGACTTAAACCAATCGGCGGATGACCCTGACGTCGCGGCAATTCAAACCGCCGTTCGGCTGCTTCTGCTTCCTAAGGACGGGTGGTGATCATATTGGAATTACGAGGTTACTTGTATTTGTACACTTGCACGTCATTTATTATTTTGCTGTGTAGTGATGGAAAGTGAACCAGGATTTTATATTCGTAAATATTATCTGGTCGTTTTTGTTTTAGTTAGCAAATTAGATAAATTTGTTATATAAATGAACTTAGCTCAATAACCGTCAGATAAAAGTCTATTTCAAGCCTTTGGCGGGTATATGGCGGGATCATCATCACCAAATAAGGACTGTATCGTTTATTACGGGTATAGAAAAGTGTTTTTTCAGCCTTTAATTTATTTTAAAATTTAAATGTTTCTTAGTAACACAATGATCAAACAACAGAAATATTAATTGTTGACTTCGCCAGGTCACACTTTCTTCATAATGTGTCTCATTAGGTTTTGGACAACTGCTCCATCGATGCTTCTGATCACATTTACCCATCCTTCTTTTTCTAAATCAAGCTTATTGCTTTTACAAGTTGCATATTACTTGCTTTCAACTTAGTGTTGAAATGCACTTTCTTTGCTTCCATCAAAGCCCAAAACTTTGCAATTGGCCTTATTTGCGGACAATTTGGAGGATCTCGAAGTAGCACACATTTTTGAAGACATTCCTCTCGGTAAACGTCGGCATTCATGTTCGCAACTGTGAAAAACGGCGAAGATTTCATACCAAATTGGGAAATTGCTAGCCAAATCAGTACTTTTTTTTCCAAATTTTTAACAAAAAAATTGACATTTCTGAGTATGGCACATCGGTTTCCTGCTTCACAATAAAAAAGTTTACTGGATCTGTTGAGAATCATCCCCAGTGTGTTGAACTTGGTTCATCTTGTAACACATTAAAGATAAATGTTGAACAGCAGGCAAAACGTCCCATCAAATTTACGAAACCCCTTACGGGATTCAAATGAACCTAATAATCCACCCGATATCCTCACACGGCACTGGGATCCATCCCTCGTAGCCTTGATTGGTCAGGTCAGCTTCCTCGGAAGTCGTTTTCGTCCAAGTCTTCCATAGCTCTTTTTGGTCAACTGTAACCAATGCGGCTATGAAGTTGATGAAAAGATTATGTGGGAACCTATATTCAGGGCACTTTTGACGGATAAAGTAAATGTTTGGTCTATTGTAGACCGTCGTTTGAAGAAGCTGGCCTGATAACTTCCAATGAATCTATTTGCAGCTGGTGACAGCCACTAAACATGATTTGGGATAGCTCTTTATAGGTGGCATTAAGGACGTTGATCGCACGATAGTTTTCGCAGCTCAATTTATCACCCTTCTTGTAGATGCAGATCACTCCTTCATTTCACTCCTTCGACAGCTTTTCGCTATCTTAAATCCTGGCCATCGTTTGATACAGGCTAGTGTCTTACTTGTTCTGGCTAATCTTGATTATTTCTGCTTCGATACCATTCCTTCCAACCGATGTAATGCGCTTGATGGCATTAACTTAACTTCACCTACCTTCGGAAGTGGCACTTCTTTGACACTTGCTGCATCGTCAACTGTAGTTCCTTGGCTGTCTTGGTCCTTTAACTGTACTTCATTCAGATGACAGCACCTCAAGTGCTGTCTCTATCTTTTGGTCACCTCACAATCTTACGAAAGAATACTTCGATCCTTATCGCGAAACATTGAGCGGTGCCACTGTTCTAGCTCTTTTTTTACCAGAAGAGTTGGGTTTTCTACTTCCGTTCCTGTCTGTACTGTTCCACACACTCATGGGTAGCTTGGTGCAACCTTAGTGTCCACGCTGCGGCCTTCTCTTCCAACACGTACCGATATTTCTCGCCAAACCACTCCTTCTGTCGGAGGTTATGTTATTGTGAGAGTCAAAATACACCAGATGTTCCAGATGACCTGTATCAGACTGTCTGCCACAGTGTCGTCCTGTCAAGGATTTCTGTCTATTGAGCTTCGTATACCATGGAAAACACTGGTCGACTGAGATTTTGGATCCCAGAGATCCATGACAGTTTCCGTCAGCTTGGGTCCCAAAATCAACGAAAATCTTGTTTTGAATAACTGCCTTTGCTTGAAAGAAAATGCTATAAAGGAATATGCCAACCCGTCCCAGACTGATTCGGCAATGATTGATTTTTCAAAAGCAATTGCGAAAGAGTAATTGCCCGAATTTTGAAATCATTTTCGGTGGCTTAAAGTCAATCAAACCGACGTCAACCGATAGCGAGTGCATCTTTTCGAACTCCGGAAATATCTGTTCTAAAAAGCGAACCTCACTGTCCGATTAAAGCATTAATAACATTTGCTTCTTGAAGTCGTATTTCCAGAGAACGAATTCAAATTGATAAGACCAGTTACTTGATTTGAACCATTGATTTTTTCATTGATGAATAAAACATATTCCTAACCACAAAATTGCGTTTTTAAGCACATTGAAAAATTTCCCGGGATCCCGGGTTTTCCCGCGACAAGCAACAAATGTTATCCCGAATCCCGGGACAAGCAAATTAGTTGGGAAATGGAACCTCTACTATGTACCATTTGTAAATAACACAGGATGTCAGCCCTTCGCCGAATTTTTTCAATCGTGTTTGCTTCTCCGACTTCGACAATTCGGTTCATTTCGATGTATCCATGTATCCAATCCCAGAGCATCGTCCTTTGATTGGTCCGGTAATATTTGCTGCAAAGTTTGGACAAGTTAATTCCACTAAATCGATCTTAACTGACCGATCATTGATAGAGCAGCCAGCAGGCTCTGGTATATTTCATGAAATTTATAGCGCTAATCGTAAACTTCAAGCTCCTTGTTCTGTGTATGTCGCTGAATTAGCGGCAATACAGCAATTTTATCCAAACATGAGAATTATCCATGCAACTAAAATACAAAATATGTATTTCTTGGGTAAGCAGCATGTTCTGATAGAAGTTTGAATCCCTTCTTAGTCAAGAATGGGAGATGCTTGAGTTACTTTCAGTGCTATGTTTTGCCTATGAAATGCTTCTACACAGAAAGAAAAAACCGATAGAAATTACCGATCCAAGGGTTCAAATAAAAACACTACACACTTAGAAATGATGAATTTTACACGAGACGTAATTCATATTTTTAAAAGGTCGAGGAACCTAAAGAGAGATTCCGTGTAAAATTAAATCACCTGAAACTGACACATACGCAATTCGACGTAAGATGTGTTCGATTGAATTTATTTTCTCATCTCTTTGAACTCATTCTTGGGTACTTAAGGACGCTTGCATGTGTCGGTCCCAGGGAATAGAAATTTACATGACATTTTGGTAGCGTGTAACCTTCGTTTTTTTTTTTTGCAAAAATAGTACTAATTAGCAAAAGAAATTTTTTAACCAAATTCATTCCGAAAAAATGTATAAACGCGCCAGTTCTATTAAATTTTCATTCATTTAGTTGTATGCTTAGCATGGCTCGCATCGGGTTTAGCTAGTGTTCATATAAAAAAAAGGTCCAAACGATGTATAGTAATCGGTTTTTAGACAAATCAGAGTTTAAAAGAAATGTGTTAGGTTAAACCATACTTCAATTTCCCGCCCATTTTCCCATCCGTTAAATTGTTATTCCTATTAACCTCAAACTGGCCTCGAGTGATCGGTTCTGTCCCCATAATTTAAGTTTTAAGATAAAGTATATAAATATGAAAACTTGGCTCTGTAAAGTTGGTTCGATTGAGCTTGTAGAAATAAATAATTTATTAAAAAAAAATCTTAATTCGAGCGTATTTTTTTACTTACGAACCTCTCTTGACGACGATAAGCTATCGAAATACGTTGCTTCTACGCGAATAACAATCAACAATCACAATTCCCGTCCAGTGGTCTCTGGTAACTCACCTGAAAATAAGATAATAAGAAAACGATTGATGAAATTTTCAGCATCATTGGAATTTCATAAAAAAAAATCACTATAACACATATAATCACGCTAATCAAAAACCTATTATCGCACCGAAAATAATCCAACAGGCCCCAGTTTTAATGAGCACTTCCGACAACGTATTGTACCTGTCAACTGACGACTATCCTGGCTCTCGGCCGTGGCTACCAATTTCGCCCCACGGCCTAGTCTCAACGCGGGCACTAGCAGCCACACTCACTCTGTCAGATTGGCGTTGATTCAAATTAGCTACGGCCAAATTGGAAATGGCATTTGCAGTGTTTCCATGAAAGTGTCCGGAACATTATCTCACCCTACATGTAGTTACCCGGTAGAAAATTGGCGTCTATCACCTTTGCGAACGAGCACCACCGCGGTCAGCCAGAGAGCGGACTTTACGCAATTTCCCGGTTGCGTTGCGATACAGATTTACACTGTTTTCAGTTTTGGTGATTTGAACGGAAATAATAATACCCAGCCGATGGTAGGAGTCTGACGGCCCTAGGAATAAAAACACGCACACACATCTGAGTTGATACCTGAGAAAGTGTGGCTTTTGTACATGACCGTGGATTGAGGGGCAGAAAGACTCCGCTCGATGCATGGAAACGAGGTGTAACCGTGAACACAATGCACGAAAAGATAATGTAATGTGGCGAACGAAAGAATTGCCATGGTACGGCAACAGGGATGGTAATGATGATGATATGTATGGTTGTTTTTATAGTTAAAAATCCATGAAAACTTTTTTACGATGACCGTGAAGCGTAGATCTTATGTGAAACTGTCATAACATAATGGATTACAAAACAAACTAAAACAACGGGGGAAGTTGTTCGAATTGGATTTTTTTAATCATGTGAAAAGGTGAGATGATCAAACTAAGGCGAAATTTTCAATCAATCCTCAGTGTATACGCAAAACGAAGTAGGTCCATAACTCAGTTCATCACTCTCCGTTGGCTTACTTTTTCCCAACCAATGGCGTTGATCGACCTGCGATCGATTATGTCCCATGTACTCTTAATTTTCGGCAATCAAAAACCTATTAATTCCATGTCGTCTTGAATTGGCTGCCGAGCGCAGTTGTTAACGTTAAACTGGTTGCATTGGTCGTTGTGCGGAACATGACGACCCGCGACGAGCGAACCTTCGTGGGAATGTCCGCCTTCTTTTTCGTCGACGAAATGCCGTTGTAAATGCAAAAAAAAAAAAAAATACAAAGAAAACCAGTCAAACGACCTTGATTTCGGAACTGGTTTCTTGGACATTTTTGCTTATGAGAACGTCGGGGATTGTAATCAGATATCAATAACACGACTAAACGGCACCATCACTCGTCGCCACGCTAATTGATGTTTACGATCGCTTGTGATCAAGACGAGGAAGCAGCAATAGCGGAAGAATTCCACAACTCAGTGGACTATATCAATGTATTCAGGCAGTATTCAACACAAAGGGCGATGAAGGGTAATAATAAATGCTTTGATCCATGACCAAATTCTAATAATTTCACGCCTCAACAAGTCATCGCATGGAGCTTGAAAAGGATTAACGTTTAACTCTAAGTAGAGTAATCGAATTACCACAGAATTCGGAAGTTCATCTGATGGTGAACTAAAACTACGAAACATGGAATTTAATCCTTAAATCTTATCATCTATTCACAATCTTGGATGTTTCAAAACAATGTCAAGAAATGGTTAGCCGAGCCACTTCTTCGTGGCCCGGAGAGGCAAGCTACATAACGCAAAGTCCTGTTCAGCAGCGCATCTTAAGTAGTTGCCCGTATAGTAAGAAGGTGAGCCATGGAAACTGGTCGCAATTTGTAATTATGCAATTTTTGCTCAAGTGTGACGAGGGCAAGCAGACTCATTGTGGAAATCTGCTGCCAGACTTGCCGAAAGATACCATGAGGTTTTAAAGAAATTGGCGTGTGGAGGGAAACTTGGATGACCTCGAATGAGAAATAAGCGAAACTGAGCTTTTGGAAAACAGAAAAATAAATGCCAAATTGTGACCCATGAATTCGGAAATGTGTGCCAGACACCTTCAGGCATTTTTTGCAAATTTATGTGCAAAAACTGCATGATACCAGAAGATATATTTGGTCCTATGGTACTAACGTACCAACTCGAGCAGGAGACAACAACATATGAATACCTTATTTTGGTCTTGATAACTGGCCTTGGTAGTAAAGAGCTCAGATTAAAAGGTAAAATACATAAACAAAATACCTAAGAGTTGAAAGCAAAATATCTCTCACATACCAAAACTTGTTATTTCGTTATTTGTTATTTGTTACTATTTTGATATTGTATTACCTTAATTTGATTTTCTTTTTATTTGCTAGCTTTCTATTGCTAGTTTCAACCTACAGTGCTGAAATGTTACGGGCCAAATTAAATTCATCGGTGCAGTTCGTTCGGTCAGCTCTTCGTTGCTTTGAAAGCTTTTCACAAGTTGTTTCAAGTCTTCAGATTTACTTTTTTTCTTAATCGCGAGTGAAATCAAGTCTTGGTTTTATGAAGTAAAAAAACGTTGAATGTTAAGCAGTGCAACAACGTCATTAATTGCAATTAGCAATATTTTCACGATCTAGAAGGCATATTGCTCCGCATCTATACGGCACGCACACCAGCAGTCCATCGTGTGTAGCGTGCAGTCGATCATCTGCTAACCACCACCGACCAGTATCACCATCATCATCGTTATCATTATCATCATCGTTCAGCTCAACGACTAGCCGGTACACGCGGCCACGCATCGACGTTCGACAGCAGCAGATCAGTGATATACATAAGATAAGTTTTTGTTCTCTTTCTTCTGAATACATTGTTTTGTATTGTGTGTGAGAGTGTGAGAGTGTGTGAGAGCGTGTGAGAGAGTGTACTTAACTTTAGTTTATTTATCTGTGATTGATTGTAGATAATTGCGTAAGTGGTTGAGTGTCATACGCTCCCACAAGCGAACCATGGATGATTTGTCGCAAGATGAATCATCTATGGCACGAAATGATGAGGTAGCTCATAGAGTTACCAGATCACGTGCTTATCCAGCTGATTCGGCTGGTCCATGGATTGTCTATTTTCAGCCCAAAATGAAACCACTGAACATATATCAGATTTCAAATGATTTGACAAAACGATTCTCGGCCGTGACCGAGATAAATACGGTGAGACCCAATAAACTTCGGGTCGTTGTGTCCAACGTGAAACAAGCTAACGAGATTGCTGTCTCTCATTTTTTTACACTAGAGTATTTAGTATACATCCCATCTCAAGGAATTGAGATAGAATCTGTGGTCTCCGAAGCGAGTTTGACCCCCGAGATTCTGAAGAAGCAAGGGGTTGTTCGCTTTAAGAAACTTCTGCTTCCTTCAATCAAGAAACTCGATGTGCAGAAACTAGGCACAGTATCGAACACGAAAGGTGAAAAGAAGTTTACATCATCAGACTCGTTTTGGCTCAGCCCTCAATACGTCGAGTTGGGAAAACTTCGACTACCTGTACGGTTGTTCGTACATCGGGTCATGATCTGCCAAAAGTGCAAGCAGATGGGACATACGACCTTCCACTGCGGCAATAAGGCTCGCTGCTCCAACTGCGGGGAGAAACACGAGGATGGCGCCTGTGCAGACAACACACCAAAATGCGCTTTCTGCAACGGAACTCCTCCTCATGTTCTCTCGTCGTGCCTGGCGTACAAACAACGCGGGGAATAAATGGAACGTTCTCTGAAACAGCGTTCTAGGAAATCTTTTGCAGAAATGCTAATGAAAGCCTCACCATCACCCAATGCCAACACAAATCCTTTTGCTCCACTATCAGATGACGAGTCTTACTTTGATTTGGCTGAAGATGGATCGTCAGTCTGCTTTCCAGAAGGTGTTTCAAGGAAGCGAAGACGTGTCCGCCCACAGAAAGTTGCTAAGGAGAAGCCCGAAATCCACTTGCCCATTTCAAGGAAAGATGGAAGAACGGAAAATCCTAATCCTCCTGGTTTCTGCAGAACTAACTACTCCCAGGACTTTCCATCTATCCCGGGGACATCCAAAATCCCTGATGCCCCGATTTTAAGAACAGGAGCCCCCTCCTCGACTGGGTTGTTCCCATTTGATGACATTGTCGAAGATATCTTTAGGTATCTCGAAATTTCTGACCCTCTCAAAAGCATTGTTTTGACAATGCTTCCCACAGTGAAGACGTTTTTGAAGCAATTGACAATTAAGTGGCCCCTCCTTGCAGCAATTATTTCCTTCGATGGATAATTTTCCAAATAAGGTCGGGGATTTGATCACTGTTCTGCAGTGGAATTGTCGAAGTCTTGTTCCTAAATTGGAATCTTTGATATTTTTAGCTCACACTACCGGTTGATAGATTCGCTCTTTGTGAAACATAGATCTCTTCTGAAATCGATCTTCTTTTCATGATTTCAATATTATTCGTCTTCAATGTGAGGATTCTCGTGAAGGAGAAGTACTTTTGAGGATCAAAACGTGCTAATCCTTCTATAGAGTGAATTTTCCTCCAATTCTAGGTATTGAAGTTGCCGCATGTCAGGCTGTTCTTAAAAATAAATGCCTTTGCTTTGCTTCTGTGTATATTCCTCCTAGAGCCTCAATTAACCGAAAACAACTTTCAGATATTTGTTCGGTCCTTCCATCTCCACGGTTGATCTTGGGAGATTTTAACTCTCACGGTACAGGCTGGGGAGAACTGTACGATGACAACCGGTCTTCCCTGATATATGACCTCTGTGACAACTTCAATATGACAGTTCTTAACAATGGAGAAGTAACACGTTCGGTTGGTCCATCCTCAATTGGCAGTAGATTAGACCTCACACTTTGTTCGAATTCATTATCGTTGGACTGCACATGGAATGTGATTCAAGATCTCCAAGGTAGTGATCACTTGCCCATACAAATGTCTATTGCCACCGGATTCAATCCGTCGGAATCTACCAACGCCGCGTTTGATCTTACCCGTCACATTGATTGGACAAAGTTCAGGACAGCAGTAGATGAAGCCGTAACGACGGTAGAAGAGCTTCCACCGCTGGAGAAATACAACTTCCTCTCCAACCTGATCTTAGACAGCGCGCTTCAAGCTCAAGCGTTATTTCGCAGGAAACCTCCTTCTCCATGGTGGGATCAGCAATGCACCCCTCGGAGTGCAAAAAGTCCGACGCGTTCAAAGTTTGTCGTAAACGTGGAGCACCTGAGCACTTCGAAAGGGATACGGCTCTCCAACGCAAATTAAAGAGCCTCATCAAGGCCAAGAAATGCTGCTACTGGTGACAATTTGTGGACGGGCTTTCGCGTGAAACGTCGATGAATACCCTTTGGAATACGGCGCGACCGAACTACGAACAACGAGAACGAGGAGTACTCGGACCAATGGATCCTCGAGTTCACGCAAAAAATTTGTCCAGTTTCTGTGACGGCACAAATGTTTTCTCGCGAAACCACGAATACGATAGATAAGATCAGCCAACCTTTTTCAATAGTAGAACTCTCTCTTGCACTCCTTTTGTGTGGCAAAACGGCTCCAGGGGCTGATAAGATTAAGTTCAACTTGCTTAAGAACCTTCTAAACGTCGCTAAGAGGCGCATGTTGCACGTGTTTAATCAATTTCTGGAACTCAACAAAAAAAATATACAGAACGGTGAATTAATGTTAATAGATCGGTACAGAACCGCAATTACTAAAGTAGCATATGCTAGTGTTTTTATGTATCTTTATATCAATCTTATATTTAACTATATTTCGTTTCACCTTAAATGTGTGTCTGCACTTTAGAATTAGTTTTCCAACCCTTTGTTTCATCGGCAGTATTTCCTAAACTGTTACATGAAACATTTATTGATCATTTAAGCTACGAGCATGTCAAAATATAAAACCTACACAAGTTCAAGCTGATCAAGAAAGTTGGAGTCAAATTAACATTCTTGAATTTCAAGTCCATTTTGAACAAAACCATTACCTTTGCCAAGCAGTTTGGTTTTAATATCGGAGAAAATACCTCTCATTTTAAAGGCCTGTCCGTTGCGTTTGCCTGTATTTAACAGTTTTTCAGTTTTTTTTGTGAAACTTACGTTTTCCATCACGGAGATAACTTAGTACTCAGACACCACTGTTACCAGGAACAGGGAAGGACTGTAAACAGTAGACAAAACACGTTTATATTTCTAACAATAAGCAGTTATAACGTCATTTAAAAGAAATAACTTAACTTACTTAAAATAAATTTATGAGGAAATTCCGTTGGAAGGTTCGAACAAATTAAAAGAGGAATATTTCCGATAGTGTAAAAGAAGGTTGAGTTACTTTAAACTGTGTTCAAATTTTTTGCAAAGACAAAACATGTTTTTACTCGATGTTAATTTTGTTCCAATTTTGTTAATTATGCTCTATAACTTGATGTTAATCTTTTCCGAGTTACAATTTTTAAATAAAGGTCAATGCTGAAACGCATACGTTGATTTCAGTAATTTGGTTGTTTAATCATTAAACGAATGTCGGTTTTTATGTTCTGTTAAATAAGATTTATTCTGTGATATTTAGCGATCCCATAGGCAATTCATCACAATTTTCAAAACAAATCAAATAAGTTTATTAAATTCCATTTAAAAGATTAAACGAATGTTCTCTCGCATGCAAAGTCCAATAGAGTGGTGTATAGATACTGTTTTTTTTTCAAACGCAATCGCTCTTGCACAAAATATAACCAGTGCATTAAAATTAATAACATTTTGGAAATACTCAAGCATGTTGAGAATTTCGTTCAAATAAAAAAAGTCGATTATCTGCTTGGCTTAGCACCGAAAGTTGTCACTACTACAAACGTGGCAGGCTTTACCTGTTATATCAAAATACTTATTATTTTCAACCAAGGAACCAGCTGTCAAAGTGGCTGAATAGAACAGGAGATTGTTTATTTAAAAGAAGTATTAAAGCCCGAATAAAGACTTCTCCAAATGCTTAAGTGTGAGGTGCTGGGGTGTGATATATATAGTATAAAAAACTCTATGTACGTAAACATCCAAATTCTTATTCACACATTAGAAAAGTCAGAGGTGTCTTATTTAGAACAAATCATTAATAATATCAATTTGTTTATATTTACATATTCAATCTTCGAGGCCCAAACCTTCATTTAATAACCTTGCTTCGTTATACCAGCAGCTCTTAAAATTTGGTCTTGGTTTGAAGCAAATTAAATTATTTTCCGTGTAAAATGTTTGAACTCAACCACAAGCTGTCGTGACCAAGAGCACTCAAACTTCATCATTATTTGTCGTTCTAGATAAACTTCCGTTCAGTGATTGGTGTTTTGAGCAAGTTTCTCAGTACGTAACGAATCGTTTTTTAATGTTTTCATATTAACGTTTGCATTTAAAAAAAGGACAAAAATTTCCGATTTTTTCTATCACCATCCGAAAAAGTCCATTTTTTCAATGCAAACGTTAGTTAGACCTATTTGATTCACAGATAAAACTCAAGTTTTACTTATCCTAGAACACAAACTGATTGGTCGCTAAATTTCAGCCAAACAGTTTGTTTTTTAGGATAAGTAAACTTTTTTAAAACATTTGTTTGAAATGAATGAAGTATCACATCTAAAACTAAAAAGCAATCGTATTGCAGTTTTGCATGATTGTGTTTCAAATATTGCTATCGTGACCTGGTTGGAGTACGGTGATTGCACATATAAGAAAAAATAAAACAAATATGAACTGTTATCGATATTCAAATCGCGTTAACAAAAGCATATGAATACCTCATTTTGATCTCGATAACTGGCCTTGGTATTAAAGAGCTCAGATTAAGAAGTAAAATACCTAAGCAAAATACCTAAGAATTACAAGCAAAATATCTCTCGAATAGCAAAACTTGTTATTTTGGATACCTGGGAATACCTGAGAGGTGCTATTTTGGTATTGTCTTACCTAAATTTGGTATTCGCATAACATTGTGGGAACAAATTTTTGGTATTATCCTCAGGTATTGTACCTCTTAATCTGAGCTCCTGAATACCAAAGCCTGTTATTAAGTTATTCGGTCCTGCTCAGTTGGCTATCTCTTTGTAGTAATACCTGCCTGATTACTCAACGTAGTAATACCTGCCTGATTACATGTTGGTGATAACTAAATAAAGACTCTACAGGTACAGCGAATGTGTTGAATGTGGTACATTAATGAAGACAACTGCATATTACTTACATTAGTATTTAAAGCTAATTACTTTTACAATTCGCTCGTTGCTTGCTCTCAACTTAGTGTTCTAAATGCACTTCCACAGTTTTTAATTGAGAGCTTCTCATGCAGGTACCATTTTTGCATTAGTATGAGTGTGTGGCAAGTTCCATCAAACCCTATGCCCAGGGAGTCGAGATATTTTACTTAACGAAAGATTCGAACCCAGCCACTTCCAGCATAGTGTTGCTTTGTAGCTGCGCCTTTTCCGACTGAGCTGAGGGAGGATGCATGTACAAAGGATTAATATCGTTTACTTTATTTTACTTTTTGTTAAATGATTTGTTTAATGATCTCTCTTGTGAACAAGAATCGTATGCAAACATGTTCACACCTTGGGAAAGTTGGTCTCTCACAATGACACATTAAATAGCTGTTAAAGCAGTCGTTAGAGAATCTGAACTCAACTTGTGAACGGATGCTGGTATGCAGATAACGTGAGCTCTTTAAAGAATCAGATTGACGAAATATTCATTAACGTAAAAAGGTCAAAATATCATTGATTTTCTCTCGTTGTTAGCGTTATAATAAAATCGTGCATCCAAAACATTTCACTTGATCGACAACTTGCATCGTTCGGTGAGTGCTTGCCATTTGCATAGAATACACAGATCATGTTCTATAAAAACCTCTCAATCTGAACTGGAATTGGATCACATTTTTTTTCTGACGTCGTCATTGCCGCACTCGCGCTAATCTCGCATTGTAAACTAAAACCGCACACTCTAGTTGCTCACGTTCTTCTCACGTAACTATTGTCGTTCGTCTGCTGCAAGTTTACTCATCTGGTACAAGCCATCAACTTGTCAATCACAGGGTTTTGTGTTACCACCAGGTTTCGTACTTTATTCGTTTGCTTGCACTCTGTTCTACTGTGTTTCTATTTAAGTTCTCTTTGAGCTTAGCATTTTAATTTGGTTCATGTTTGCAACGACGATGATGATGATGGCTACATCCTCCAGCGGTTTGCAATTCTAATCTTCGAGTACACAAAAAAAGATGAACAATAATCCTTGAGTTTGACATTTCATGACGCCAGATGAGAAGGTAAAACAATTTAATTTCGAACCGCATTACATATTTCACACCGAGTGAGCTGAGCTTTCGTGGTGTCATGTTACTGCATTGCACTGACTAACTGTCCTAGTTTACATGATTCAATAAGAAAAAAAGCGATGAAGCGTGTAATTTGCTTAAATTGGATTTGATCAAATATCTTGAAAAGGTACACGATCTGCATCGACTAGCACGGTCCAGTACCTAGTGCATGACGAAGGCAGCTACTGTTTGTGGAAAATTGATACAGCAGTGCGGGTGGCCCAACTTCTAAGCAGTTTGAAATAGTTGATGTTCGTGATCGGTATATTTAGTAAGCGAACGGAGGGTTTTCCCCAACATGATTGATGATTCCACGCAACCAAAGCGATCTTGCAATTTAAACGTATTACATTGAAATGGTAAATTTGTTGGTTAGAAAAATTAAAGCACTCGGTTAAATTAGGTAAACTTCAATGCGATTGTTGAAACTATGCAAAAAACGAACCCAAAATATATTGTTTGCGCATTTGAAAAATTTGTTATGCATTTTTTTTATATGGATTATTACTATGCTTCAATATGTCACAAACATTGAGCGAGTTTATTCATATATGTGAATTTATTGCATGTGTTTCATTTAATCCCGAATTTTGTCCGAAACAAATCACGCCTAGTAAGGAGTGTATCGAAGAGTAGTTATAAACATTCAAATATTGGAATAAGACAGTTTGCAAAATTTTAGAGCAATGTTTTTTTTTATTACAGCTTTTCAAATATTCAAAGTTCAAATATTAAACCAGCAAATTCATCAGATTGCTGATTTCTGTAATATGATCATATTTTGCCTCCATACTGTCTATCGAGTTCTGCACAGTGGATTTGTGCATTTTCTAGACGCTGCTGAAATGTGTTTTTTAAAATCTGAAATGTTATGGACCACTGCAATTCTCCGTTTCGAGATTGCGCTTGACGATTACCCAAGATCATACAATTGGTTGCAGTTGGGGACAGTTTGGTGTGTTGATATTTTTTTCAATGAAATCCGAAACAACTTCATCTGCAAACACTCAGAATATTGTAGAAAATATAAGATCGCAAGCAACATGTACAAATCGCTTGCCAAAAACGCAACTTTTTCAAAAGTCCACCGAAATTTTTCGTGGCTATCCCCCCCAGGGCATCCTTCCCACTCGATTTTGAGTAGAAATGGGGTCTAGGCAGTGTCTTTCAAGTACGTTTAGTAGTTTTTGGACCCCCATTTTGGCGCGGCACTTCTGCTCCGAAGGTTGCTTTGATCCTTTTTGTTGACCCTGTTTCCTAAATGTCTTTAAATAATTTCTTTTCATTTATCGCTGGTACTGTACTTTTAGGCCAAATCTGAGATTTGGGGCCCTGAATATAATAGACGACCTTTTGGTTCGATCCGGGATTGCTGGATTCGAGAATTTTACCAGTTCTCGGCAATTTCTGCAGGGTGCTCTGCTCACCATACTTTTCAATCGTTCATTTCATACTTGTTGGATGCACTTTGACCTTTCTTGGTAATCTGATGGAACGTTACATTCTCCTTAGTACACCAAGTGTACAGAACAAAACTCGGATTTAAATCAATCCAGGACATTTTACAAAAAAAAGTGTAATTATAAAATGAAACGAAACAAAGAAAGGTTTCTGACTTGCACATTATGAAAGAAACATGTAAATTTTCGCGTATCTAATGCATACATAGGGAATGCTAGATATGGCAGAAATTAATGGGATATTTGATGTTCGTTCAAGGCAAATAATTCCTGTATCTAATCTGTTGCATGGAAGATTGCAAATAATGACGTTGATCACGCTTGTTTTGACTTGAAATAAGGCAAAGGGAAATTTTACGCGTTTGTTTAAATTCTTTTTTTTTTAATGTTGCATGCAAAAGCTCGTCTTTGTTGGAACTATTCCGTGCAATTTGCTGTTTCGTAAGAAATGAAGGTTAATTTTACATGCTCTGAGTTTTACATCACAATGAATACTAAGATTTTTTTTCCTGTGCACAAGAAAATGACTAAAATACACTGAAAAAATAATGAATTTTAACAGGCGCGTAAAATTTCCCCTTGTTTAGTTTCAAGCCAAAGGAAGCGTAATCAACCAAAATATTTGCAATTTTGCATGCGTCATACAACAATGTTTGTAATATTTCATACAACAGACTAGATTCAGGCGTTATTTGGCTTAAATTTACATGAAATATCCCATAAATTGTTGCCATTTCTAGCGTTCCCTCTATGTGCATAAGACAACGTAGAAAATTACATGTTTTTTTCAAGCTGTGGAGATTCGTTAATCAACATATTAAAAATGTACAAAAATAAGTATTGAGACGGACATGTACGTGCAAAATGAGGCTTTCAATTTTCGGTTCATGTTAATTTCCAATGTAAATGTAAATGTAAAATCTTGTTATCCACTTTTCATGGGTGCACCTAAAAGACCTAATGATACATTAAACTTTCTAAATGAGTATATCCTAGCAAGCATGGAGTAGCACGACAAGCATTAAAGCGGGAAAGATTTCCGTTGAAAAACACCGTGCATTGTGAACAAGTGGAGCACTATTCCAGGAATATCACTAAGAAAGTTGGCAAAACTGGAAAACTTTGGTGTGAAAGCGGTGCGTATTACGATCCGCAAGTGTGCAGAGGAATATTTCCTTGTGGACCTGTTATGAAGTGGACGAAAAAAAAGATGCGTCGAACCTCAAATTGGACAACAAAATCCGCATTCGTAGCAACGTATTCGAAATTCGAAGTTGGACTATAAGCATTGCCGGGATCGCAATATTACACGACTCGTGAAGATGATGATGTTGACAAAGCGGACAGCTCCGTTTTCACTGAAAAATTTGGTTAAAAGGCGGTGGTTTGACAGGTAATTTGATCTTGCGGTAAATTTACGAAGCCACGCATCAAAAATAGATCAGTGAATATAGATATTTACCTCAATCAATGCTTGAAAAAATACCTGTTGCCATTGATTCGTCAATATGATAATCGTGTTATAACGTTTGCATTAAAAAAATGGACTTTTTTCGAATGGTGATAATAAAAAGCTGAGACAGATAATTGCTTTTCGAAAATTTCCCATGGAAGGTAATTATTTAAGCTTCCTAGCAAAAAAATTCTACACCCTTTCGAGCTGCCTTCCGTCAGTTACCCGGAATATTCGCCATGGCGGACGAAAACATAGGTGTTGGCATGTTTTTGAGTTCTCTCTTCGTTTTATGTATCAATTCCTCCTTAGTTTTCGCGACAAAATTGTTGGAGTAGATCTTACGCTTCAGGTTGGCCCAGAAATTCTCGATGGAACGCAGCGGGGTACGTTCGCTGGGAAAACCGGGTTGACCATTTTATTCAGCCGCTGCCGCTGCGTCATTGTCTGCAGCTCCGAAACTAGTGGACGCGACGTTTGCTTCCTGACATGTATATTCATGTTCGCCATGTGCTTTTTCGCTGTTTAACGTGCACGCACAGGAAATTTTACGCGCTTGTTAAAATTAATTATTTTTTTCTGTGCGTGGAAAACTTCAAAAGAGATTGAGAAAGAGCATCTAAAATCGTTACTTTTCAATCTGTGCAGAACCTGATGAACACCGTTAAAGGAAAAGTTCGAGAACATGCTTGTACACGAAAAATTCATCAGCAATCTTTCATGAACTGTTGATAAACACTGTTGAGAAACGATATGTACACCGAAAAAATAATTAATTTTAATAAGCGCGTAAAATTTCCCCTCGTTTCATTCCAAGTCAAATGAGGCGTAAACAACGCAATTGGTTGTTGTCTTTGATGCGTCATACAACAATGTTTGAAATCTTTCATACAACAGGCTTGATTCAGGCGTTATCTGGCTTAAATTTACATAAAATATCCCATTATTTGCTGCCAAATCTAGCATTCCCTTTATGTGCATTAGATAACGCAGAAAATTCAAAGTTTCTTTTTATCTGTGTAAGAATAAAAAATGACATAAATATAAATACACATGTTTATTTAACGAACTAAAGATGTGCGCTTCCTCTCTGGGACGGTCTATAGTACACACTTCGAAATTATGAATTTTACACGAGACGTAAATCACGTTTGTACTAAGTCGGGGAACGTAAAGAAAGATTTTTTGGTTTTTGTATAATTTTGTCTCCTAAAACTAACACAAACGCAATGCGACGGGAGAGGTGTTTGATTGAATTTATTTTCTCATCTCTTTCAGTTCATTCTTTTGTGCTCAAAGACACTTGCATGTGTCGGTCTCAGAATACTGAAATTTACAGGACACTTTTTGTGTGTGTAATAAGCTTAGTGAAAATTAACGCACGCACACTATCATGTCTATCGTCGTAAAAAAATGTTAGTTACTCTACAGCTAACCTAAAGTTTTCTTTGTGGTTTGCGGTAGACGAGATGTTTTTGACAGCTGCTTGGTGTGTTTTTGTCCAAAACGCACTAGCACATTTCCAATAGGCTCACTACAACACCCCGACGTGATAAGCTTAATAAACAAAATTTATGCTTTCAAATTTCAGACTACGTCACTCTACGAAATATTTCACTAGATGTTGAGATATTACAGGGCTTGCATGTCTTTGATTTTGTCGCGGGTAATATAGTCGTGTTTTACAGCATTTTTAACGCATTTTTTCAAATTCTTCGCATACAACCATGGCAACTATACTCTTGAAATAGTGTGTATGAAGCCGATTGTGAATTCTTTGCAATGTTTGGTGGACATCAAAGTCGATCACGTGTCGTAGAGACAACTCTGAACTTGCTTCGCCAACTTAGGAACTGATAAACACCGCCAAAATTCGTGCATTTACTAAAAACAAAACAAACTTTTCGAACTTCTGTACAATTTTCGCAACATTATCCTTGCGTGATGGAAGCATCTCAGTAATTTCATAGCAATTTTTTGATGTTTGATGGTGCTGTATTTTAAATTCTCGGATATTCGATAAGTTTCCAGCTAGGGCCAATCAAAATGGATTCTTATAATTCCGAAAACCGACGTTGCTCACAAGTTTTATATCATTCAAATTTGGCTCTACACAAAATTTTAGCTCAATCGGACATGGTTAAGAGGTGCCTCTAATCGGTCAAAGTTTTTTTTAAATTTTTACCCATGAAAATTTTCCCAAGGGTGGACCAAAGACAAAATCAATATTGTTTTTTCAAAGCCAAATGGATAAAAAATGCATAAAATTGATGTAGAAGGAGATGTTCGCCCATCACCATGAGGCATTAAGAGTGGACAGTAATGTTTGCTTGAATGAATTATATGTAGAGAAAGTGTTGAACGTTCCGTCAGTGTACGGTAGGTTGGAAATATAAAAGAAGCATTGAAAATTGAGCAAAAGGGCATGCGTAAAGTAGTACTCGAACCAAGGACGTTACTTTTGCCTAACATCCCACTGCGGGGTAGGTCGGGGCACGGACGAATCTGCCACCTCAACAGGCAAAAGTAACGTGCTGGATCGCGCTCATGTACGACGGATAGCTTTGTGATAGTTTCTAGCGGTAGTTTGTATGCATTTTGTTTTGATAGACATCTATGTATATTTATCACGTTTAAATAATTTTTTTTTTACCCAGTATCCGCGAAAAAAAACAAATTGGCTATTATTGGGCATCACATGCGGTAGATTAGTACAAAAGAAAGATATGTACTAATACACTATCCTATGGAAAAAAAAATGATCAAATACTAAACTAGAGTAGGGGGTAGATGTATTTTTTTATAATACCGTTTATCTGATTCATTTTTTTTATACGTTCAACACTTTTGATCGATGAACATAAGACACTGATTAAAACATGTTTTTGCCTGAAACTAAAAAATCATCGCTATTCCATCTACAGATTGTTAATAAAGTTTGTCCACCATTACCCACAATTCGCGATTTTCCTGTTATTCAGTTGAAAAGTAAGTTGTTTCTGTGAATGTTTTTTAATGATTATTTCAATTTTAAGTGCTTGTCATTTTGCCATCAAATTAACATGCTATTTTTCCTCCTTGGAAAAACTATGGTATGATCAATTAAAAGATAGAAATAAATACGCAAAGACAGTTTATCCACTTTATAATTAAAAAATAGTATAACATTGTTCAATATTTTGTGTGACCATACTTGGCTGCTAGAAAAGCTTGGCATCTTCGCGGCATTTATTCACCAAGCTTACCCGAGCAGGAACGAATAACTTGATAACTGGCCTTGGTATTTAAGAGCTGAGTTACCAAGATAAAAATTATATATTCATATGTTGTTGTCTCCTGCTCAGGTAGCAGTCGTTTCTGGTGTGATTTTGTCCCATTCAGTTCCAATTACTTGTCGTAATGCTTGTTAGATGTTGTTCTTGAACCTTAACTTTCAAAATTGATCACAGATGTTCTATTGGTTTAAGGTCAAGTGACTTTGCTGGCCACTCCAAACGTCGATTTTTCGTACGTTAAACCATTGCGATACCGGTTTTGACGTATGCTTTGGGTCCCCATCTTGCTGGAATGCGTATCTTTGGCCCATTTTCAGTTTTCTGACGGTAGCTGGAATTTTTGCTTCAATATTTGTCCAGATAAACTTCCTTAACCATTATTTCGTCAATGAATTCAAGCTCTTCAACGCCAGACGATGGCACCGAGAGCCAAATCATGACCCTACCTGCATAGTCAATGAAAAATCTGACTGAGTTATTTGAAAATAAAAGATGTTACAAGAATTTACCTCTACCATGTTTGACTGTCGGCCTTAAACACTCCTTTTTCATGGTTCCACCGCACATTGGTCCGAAAGGGCGATTTTCAGGAATAAAATAAAAAGTGCACTTTGATGACGTGTAATCAAATTGGTGTCTTGAAAGAAGTTTTTGGTAAGATAAAAGCGCATCTGAAAAAGGGGTCGTCCATAAACTGCGTTCGTCGGGGCACGATTTATTTTTTTAAACTATATAAACCCTAACCAATTTTACATTCAGACAAATTTTCTAACACAAGGTAAGCAATCAAATGACCATTACAAAATATACTGAACATCATCATATCGACATAATATATAACGGGAAAAAGGAGGGACTATCAGGGCACCCAAGTGAAACGATTTGGATAGGGAGCATGGGACTGCCTCCTCCCTATTGTTAACATTTCGTGGAACGAGGGCGGGCTCTTCGACCCCATCTATTGGGTTTATTCTGTCAATCGAGGCTCGACCTAATGCTGTATGTGTGAACTTGCTTTGAAGAGATTCTCTTCCCTTTATTCGTGGGTTTCGCGTAAGGTTCTGTTACGGCCCGCCCAAACGTTTTTGCCCCATACAGGAGCTTGAAGATCACAAACAACAGTGAATCTGATCAAATCGTTTTAGATTATTCCACTGCTATGGAAAGTTACCTTGCTACAAAAGATGGTAGTATCTCATCATCATCATCAAGAAAAAACTTTTTTGAACATAGTAGTCCAAGGAAAAATCAATGAAAAAAGTTAGAGCTGAAAAACCGATTTGAAAGGGGTTCCCAAATAAAAAACTAGCAACAAGATAGCAAGTTGGTGTTTTAGGCAAAGTTTATGGAAATTGTGAGTTCTACAGTTTTGTAGAATACTTCAAAAGCCTAGAACGTCTCACAAAAAAGTTTAAAAAAATAAATCGTACCCCGATGAACGCAGTTTATGGACAACTTTTTCAGACCAAGACACCAATTTGATTACACGTCATCAAAGTGCACTTTTTATTTTATTCCTGAAAATCGCCCTTTCGGACCAATGTGCATCGGTCTTCCGTCATTTTCTTTTAATACCATAAGACTCAAATACCATTATTTCGGTCTCATTTGACCATATGATCTTTTTCCAGTCATCGATTCTCCATTAAATGTGCACTTGTGCCCATAAAAACCTTTTTTCAATGTTTTTCTGGGATGACCATGGCTTCCCAATAGCCACTCTGCCTGTAAGACCATGTTTATGAAGCCGACTTTGCACTGTTTGAGATGTCACATGAATTAAACCTCATTTTCGATTTGCTTTGCAACTTTGGGAGATGATAAGCGTTGGCTTTACGATAGCACTGTCAATCCGAGAACTTGTCTTCGATAGACGTCCTGATGTTTTTTTGAACATTTGAACTATTTTAGCAACCTTATTATTACGAACTAGTATAATATCAGCAATTGTAATATTGCTTTTATCGGACTTATAACGATCTATTATCAATTTTCGGACGACATTTTTGGGTTTTAAGGCCTTTTTAAGCGAAATAACTTAAACTTTGATATACGACGGAATGTGAACGAAGCGAAAAAAATTCTCGATGCCAAATGGTACCTGTCATCAGAAGCTCTTATTAATAACAGTGGAAGTGCATTTAGAACACTAAGTCGAGAGTAAGCAATAAGCTTGAAACGCTAAGAAAGAAAAATAATAAGAAAAGAATATAAATTTGCATAACCGGTTAACAGTTGAGATTTTGAAAAACCAGCCTTGCAATCTCTTTGCCAAATGTTGAATTTGAAAGTTCTCTACGAGCAAGCTAAGAATCAAACTCATTCTCTCTTGTTTGGTTAGCTCTTCTGCGACACAAATCATATGTCTCCCACATAATATCCACTGCTTTTGAGCAGAATTAAAAGTCATCATTACAATGAAACATCGATACATCTGAATCTTATTGCCACAATGCAAAAGATCAGCATATAACATCTTCAACTAATTGCACCATTTCCGGACCGGTTTCAACCTTATCGCAACTTGTACGGGTGCGGTTAGTCTCCGGTTGGCCTTCAATAACTTCGTATATTATTGCCATTATGTGTGTAATTGAACGCTCTGGAAGATGCAATCTCGAAACATGCCCAAGTCGGTATTCGTTGCAGTTGGTCGGCTGTGTCGTAGCAGCAAGAAAATAATGTCAACTCCCCATCATAAAGCTGGACGACCGACGCTTAAAGAAATCATTTAAATTGAATAATGACTCAATCTATCAGTGCAGCTCCATCAGATCAAAACCTGAGCCGTTGCATTATAGATGGTGGCCACAGCAGTAGCTTACAGAGTGCTCTGTCGAAGGCCGTTCTACGCTGCACGGGACGGGTTTGGTTGAGTTGGTCATCCACTACCATTATTATTTGCCCGGCCGCCAAGCAGAAGGGGGAACGGATAGGTCAATAAAGTGCAGCACTGGGAGTGAAACGAACTGCATCGTTCCGTGAAATTAAAGCCTTTCTCATTGCAAATTGTGCTCCCGCTTATTTTGTGTCGGTGGCGATGGTGGCGGGCAATGGCGATGCGATGCGTTTGGGTTGATGATTTCTCCATTATAGATTTTTAGCAATCTGCAATTTTTTTCAATTATGATAGCAAAAACCTTTGAAAATTTCGGCAGATATACAGATAGGAAAAAAAACATTTAATTTTCTGCGTTATCCAATGCACATACAGGGAATGCTTGATTTGGCAGAAAATAATGCGATTTTTCATGTAAATTAAAGCCAGATAACGCCTGAATCCAGCCTGTTGTATGAAAGATTGCACATATTGTATAATGGCCCATGAAAGATTGCAAACAATTTCGTTGTTTACTGTTTAATTTACCCAGGGGAAATTAAAAGCGCCTTTTAAAATTTATTATTTTTGCTGTGTTTGTACCACCAAAAGTTACACAACTAATTTTTAAACGTCAGAGATTTTGAGGGATATGGATTTAATGTCGGTCTATAAGCTTCAAATTGGGTCTATTAGTAGATGCAACTTCGTCCCATTCGATACATGTAATATTTAATGCAGTCTTCGAACGGTTTTAAACGAAGGACTACGTTTCTCTTTTCTATACCGGGTAGCATTTCAAAGATTTGAAAAATTAGAGCGTTACGCAAAAGTGACAGGTTTTGGAACGCTTATAACTCTCGTCCGACTCAACAGAATGACTTCATTTAAACAACGTTTGATCAGAAACACCTACAAAATGTTTGAATTAATATTTCAATTAAGTGCAATGTGTATACGTAGTTCAATTTTTACCGTAAAAATGACCAATATTTGCTCTCAAACAGTTTTGCATTTGGATAAGTCGAAAATATAGTTTACCCTTTCCAGGTTCTCAAAAACGGGTAACAAATGGTTTTATATAGCAAACGCCACACCCCTCAGTTGCAATTTTGTTGTTGCTTTGTTGTCGGTGTCTGATTGTTTCCTCGCGATTGCATGGCAGGCTCGCAAATTATCGCCTGCATTTGCTCATCTACAAGCCAGGAAGCGCTGCAAAGTTTTGCAAATGACATCCGCGTAGGTGGCATCTGCTTCCGAGGCCATACATTATGTAGAAATGTCATTAGAAGAGCCGGGTCAAAGTAAAATTATGAAAAAGTTTTAAAAAAATCCAACTTGATATGTGTATAAATTTGTTATAACTACTAATTAGTTGTTATGATATGTATAAATTAGATGATACCATTATTACTATACACCACCATGGTCCTACGTGAACATCGCGGTTATATCCCTGATATAACCCAATTCTATTTTTTCTGATTTGCTGAGGTATTGCCAGATGTATTCGCTTTACTCAACACAAATTTTTACAGAATAAAATTAAATAAAACTGCTTTGTAGACCGAAGTGATTTTCACATATGATTTGTTGGGCAGCTGATAATGAAACAAATATAATTCTCTCTACACATGTCTTTTGGGTCATGTTTTGATGAGACAACATTTTTACTACGCTTTTCATATTACAGGACTTTTACCTATCTGTAATTAGTTTAAAACGTGTAACAATTTTCTATGCATCTTGAATGCATTACTCTATTTTTAGGTTCAATTAAGTCAAACTTAGGTCATTTGAAGGTCATGTATATATTCTGTTCAGCTTAACCAGTGAAAGCGTGATGTCTAAATAGTTAAGGAAATCGAAAATTACGCATAAACAAACAACTGTAAGCTTGTAATATCTTTTTTTACATAGGTACTAATTTCAGGATCTTTAATTTCTATTTCTTTTAATTCTTGATAAGGAGCATGAATAGTATTTAAATTTAATTTTCTTACATTTATGTTCTAAATAAATGAAGGTAAAAACATGTAACAACCTTGGAAAGTAGATATTTTTTTATATATTTCAACCCATGCTTTTGCTTCGTCAAATTTTTACATGCCAATAATAACAATATTTTTTTTGAATAGTAATTGAAAAATTGATAGTTATATTAGGAATTAATCAATTTTGTCAACTTAATTATAAAAAGTGGAGCAGCTCCTCTGCACATATTTTCCTTTAATACGCATTTTTTATAATTTAACTAAGAGATTTTTATATATTTCAATTATTTGATCAATAAATATTGCAGTTTCAAATCAGTTTAACGTTAGCAGAAAAAAAAGAGTGGGTTGGCATTTTTCTGGATGTGAGTGCTTGTTTTACGGATCCAGCAGACGATAAAGTTATCGCCAAACGTGGTGAACGTAACGTATATAAAGTCGATCAAAGGTCATCCAAGAAAAACATAACGGTTATGTTTATTTGCTCACCTGATGACAAAATACTCCTTCCTCAGGTTATGTTGCCCTACATGAAGGTCTCGATTGAAGTGATTCAGAGCGTTTCAACAGAATGGGATCTAGGTAAGGTTGACTCTGGTTGGATGAACAATGATTGTTTCCTGAAATACTTCAAAAAGATATTGTATCCTCAACTGTTCTGTTCCTACTGTGTTCTGCCAGTGATCTACTTTGTGGACGGGCACCACTCCCACACCCAAAGACTACTGAGGGACGTGAAAAGTTGGGAATTATTTTGGTATGTCTCTACGCAAACTGTACCAGGATTCTTCACCCTCTTCATCGCTGAATTAGGCCATTGAAGGTTGTCTGGCCCAAAACTGATTCTGTCTGAAAGTGCACTAACCCAAGCTATCTGAAAAGTGAACATTTTGTCCCGCTCATGAGTATCGCCATGGTTCCGCAACTGATAAACAAACAATCACGAATGGTTTCGAAGCATGTATCTTGTTTCCATGGAAAGAAGAAAGGGTTGATTATTCTATATTTCTAGCCAGAATTAGTCCACCAAACTGAAACTGAAGTAGATGGCTTCAAATTGCAGGTAATAGGATCCGATCAAAAGCAACCCACAACTTTTCCAGTTGTTCTATCAGAGGCGGAACAAATTATGAAAATGTTCGGAAGGATAGCGTATCGCGTTATAAACAAGGGAAAGAGAATTTTGCCTCAGAAAATGACAAATTTCTGTATCATGTTTTCAAGCTATTGCTACCGTGGGAATGGCGTGTTTATGTAGCCGAATATTACCACAAGTAAAGACAGCAAATTGATCCAAACCGTTCGGACTGCAGGATTAATTCGGATGATGAAAACTTCCCAGAATCGTCAGCCACGAAAAACTCGGATGCAAAGTACAGCGATAATCCACATTCCAATGACAGTAAAACCCGATCTTTTGCCTGATTTGTCAAGCATGCAAACTTATATCAGAACGTACTGCACACACTTCTATCAGAGCATGCTGCTTACCCGAGAAATATACATTTTGCTTTTCAGGTACCTGGATAATTATCATGTTTGGTTGAAATTTTTGTTTCATATCTGTTTTTCTGTTAAAAAAATCCTGCCTTTCAAAAAACCCCACATGCCAAATTTGGTTCCGTTTTCTTGATTAGTTCTCGAATTATGCAGACATTTGTATCTCATTTGTATTGCCCCCTTCCCCCCGTTCCAGACGGGGAAAGAGTCTCGAAGGAGCATAAGAACCTTCTCCACCTCAAAAAACTTCTGCATACAAATTTTCATAACAGTAGGGATAGTTCTCATGTTTGGTTAAAATTTGTGTTTCATTTGTATGAAAGCTCCTCTCTCCAGAGAGAGTAGGAGTCTCAAACCACCATAGAATCATTTCTCGCCTTCAAAAACTTCCATATGCAAAATTCGGTTCAAATTGCCTGATTGGCTCTCGACTTATAACCAAAAAAAATCTGTTTCATATGTATAAGAGCCATTCTTTCCTGATAAGGGATGGGTTTCTTGTCTCCAAAATCCCCCACATGCAAAATTTGGTTCTCTTTGCCTGATTAGTTCTCGAATTATGCAAAACTTTGTGTTTCATTTGAATTACAACCTTTTCAGACACGGAAGGAGTCTCGAACCATCATAAGAACATTCTCTGCCCCCAAAAATCTCTGCATACAAAATGCTCATAACAGTAGGAATAATTCTCATGATGCCTCCAAAATCCCTAAATGCTGAATTTGGTTTCGTTTGCTTTATTAGTTCTTTTGTTATGCAGAAATTTCTGTTTAATTTGTATGAGAGCCTCCACTTCTGTAAGGGGAAAACCACCATAAAAACATTTCTTGCCTCCAGAAAACCCCACATGCTAAATTTAGTTCCATTTGCTTGATTAGCTCTTGAGTTATGCATAAAGTTCTGTTGCATTTGTATGAGAGCCTCCTCTTCTAGATAGGGGAGGTCTCATTTTTTGTCTCCAACATTTCTCACATACAAAATTTGGTTCCATTTGCTTGATTAGCTCTCGAGTTATGCAGAAATGTGTGTTTCATTAGTATGAGAGCCCCATTTTACAGAGATACGAGGGTTCTCTAACTATCATAAGAACTTTCCCCGGCCCTAAAAACCCCTTCATACAAATTTTCACGACGATTTCTTCAGCAGTTATCAAGTCTATAAGGCCCAGTCAGAAATTCATTTATATATATATATATATATATATATATATATATATATATATATATATATATATATATATATATATATATATATATATATATATATATATATATATATATATATATATCTATATATATAAATTGATGAGGTTGACCGACCCCTTGTGTTCTCTTGTACTGATTAGTCCTTGTAATAAGCAAATATTCAATTAAAACGCCCTTGATATTTGACAACCCAACCACTGGCTACAATTCAATCAAAAATCTTACAAATCGGCACGAATCTTAGTTAACAAAGGATCAACGCATCTGTTATTCTTATTAAAGCTTTGCTGGATTGAAAACGACCGCGTAGGAAAAGGAAAAAAGCGCACCGTTCGGACTCCACAAATGCGCGAGATGATCCGACGACGAATCAAGCGAAATTCTTCGATTTCCATCCGAAAGTTGGCGAAATCACTGAAAATTTCAAACTCTTCCGTTGGAGCCACAGGTCACGACGATTTGAAGCTTCAGTCATATAAGCTGTGCAAGAATCACTACTTAAATGACACCATGAAAGCAAACCGGTTGAGAAAAGCTAAGGTTCTCCTGAACCGCTTATCCGAGGGCCACTTTCGGTCAGTGCTCTTCACTGATGAAAAAGTTTTCACAATCGAGCAGCATCACAACCTCCAAAATGACCGGCAGTTGCTTCCTGCTGCTTTCAAAAATCGTGGAAGTATTTCAAGCAGTCATCATCTCGCTTCTGTCATAGCTTGGGCTGAATCAACTCATTCCGGAAAAACGCCTTTGATCTTCATCGACAACGGGGTGAGAGGGAATCAAGCGGTTCATCAGAAGCTACATACTGACACAGTAGTTTCTTGGGCGCCGACTCTAGGAGCAAAAAAGACTATTAGTCCTTACGAACGCATTTTCCCAAGCTTTTTAACGAAAGATGAATGGCCTACTAACTCGGTATGGTTCATCTTGGAGTCAAGAGCTTGCAGTACATCACATAAGTCACTAGAACATCTACAATCGTCTCTTTTAAAGGTCTGGGAAAAACTTGCGGCCATCGAGGATAACTTCTCGAAAAGTTTGAAGGCGTGCATCTCAGCTCGAGGCAGCCATTTTGAAATGAACAAATAAAATTTGTATTTTGCATATTTGGGCACCTTGTAAAGAATGGTTTCTGTAATATGTAAACCATGTACTTTTATTTGTGGGTCTAAACCTAACAGGTAGTACAATAGTCCTATATGGCCTTAAAAAAATTTCAATCCTTATTTTCATGATTTGACACAAATCTTACATAGGACCTAATGCAGTGTTTGGCTTGAAGTAGTTGAATATTATCCATCAGAACGAAGAACTTTTTGCGAAGAGCTCTTCGAAGAATCAGAACACGCGGGGTCCACCTGAGGAAGCAGCTACTACGTTTCATCCAAAAACACACATGTTCTGTATTGTTTGGACCTGATTTGGCGTCCTGTCATTATGGAAAAATGGCTCTGGAATAGTATGCGGAAAACAACGTCAACATTGTGTAGAAAGATTGCAATCCTCCAAACACCACAGCTCATCGAGCAATAGAAAGATATTGAGCAATGAAAGCAAATGTTTATAAGGAGAAAGATTTTTCTAAAAATCGGGAAAAAGCTTCCAATCAAGTGGTCTGGATGGAATCCATTTTTGATCAAACCTCACAGGTTCGAAAATAAATTTAAATCAATTATAACGGTGAGTTCGTTTTTGGTTAGATTTCGTTGTGCGCTAACCTTGGGTAACATGCATTTCGGTACACAAGAAGTTCTGAATTTTATATCACGTTTTCATGTCAACTCTTTCCCTTCCGTAAGCGATCAACTTATTAGAAGCCGAATGCACAATTGCACAATTGATGGGTTAGCAAACATTTCCTCGCAAACGCTTTGAAAAAATCTTCTTGAGTAAATAGTATTTGAAAATTTGTTAATTACTTCTAGATGTACTCCTTGAGAAACCGGCATCGTTTTAATGTTAGTCCGATGGAGTCGGAAGTACACTGAATTTGTTTTGTACGTGTGTTTTTGGTTTACTTTTAAACGACAGCATGCAAAACTAAATCCAACTATATAAACATAAACAAATCTCGCTTTCAACAGAACATTATCGTTTTAGAGAACATTTCTGTTATATGCCCTTGAAGGAATTCAGCGCGCATTATGTTGATTTTTAATGATTGGATCATCAATCCTAAACATCCCGACAGCACTGATTCTCCTGCGTGCAGAACCAACTTCATTGTGAAATTACTCAGTAACCGTAAAAAGCATGGCTTGCTTTTACCAACAACCATTCGCATCGGACAGCAAAACTTTGTTCCGAAACTCCGCGCTCGGTGTCGTAATTCGCTCGTCTTTCTTGCAGGCAAAATGGCAAATTAGCACAACCTGTTATTTTATTTTGAGACGCTAAGTGGAGTAAACTGTTTGGGACGCGGCAATCGGGGCCGTTCGAGTACACAAAAAGTTAATTAGGTTTTAACCCTACCGAGAGAAGAGACCTGGCAGACAACGGTCGGCCAGTATGGTATGCATGCTTAGCATCAGCAAAGTATCATGAGATCAACAAAATTAGGAAATAGTTTACTCAAGGTTGGGCTTGAAATGAGTTCAGTTTTTTTTTCTGGCCGCCTGAGAAGATCGTTGGAATTAGCGTAAACTGAAAATTTGCGGTTTGAGCAATCATCAGACGTGTTGCGACTGTATTTGGGCAATATGAACTGAATGTCGTTTCCTTTGCAAAATATGTAGGGGCGACCCCATTTAAATGACATCAGCACTTTTGACCGAGCACCCTAATAAAATGTCAGAAGCAACGTAATCAAATTACAGTTCGATCAAGATGATCAATTTTCCCGGTTTCCGGGCTTGCACTACATCGAGCAAGCTAAATAGCCAATCGGAGAAGAATTTTTTTTATGTATTTCTAAATACAGTCGGGTCTCCCGTTCCACTCATCCGTATTTCTGAATTATTCTAATTTTTGAGAGTAAACAACTTATCATAGACCTACATACATAAATCAACTCTGATTACAGGATAGCCGAGAAATTGTGGTGGGTAGATGGTTCCACCCACCACAATATAGTAGACCTGACTGTACTTACATGGCCGTTTGCGAAACGATGAAAATATTCTCATCTCCGCTTGCCGGTGGTCGGTACACAGGTAAAGAGCAATCAACCCAGCTAGCGTACAATTCACACACCTACCGTGATCAAGCTGGGTGTGGATCAAAACGATTGACATTGAAAGGAAAATTGAAAACATTCCCATACCCAATCATGCAGCGAGGCGGCACCAATAGCATGTGTAGAATTCGGTTGGAGCTGGTTTCAAATACACAACTTGATTGAGAATGAGTCAATGTGGAAATGTTATTGCGTGAGTGGCGTTGTTAGGTGCCATGAATTCGGTGGCATTATGAATGTTTCAGTTGTATCATGTTGCAATTAGGCAAGGTAAATTTGCTTTGTGATGGTTGAAATGACTTTTCAAAGTATTCAAAATATTACCAGATACGCTTCTAGATCATTCCGTGATACCCCATTTCATTTTGGTTGGTATTGCGTATTGTAGTATACATTATATATAATCACCCTGGCGTTGAGCTTAACCGTAGA
The DNA here is from genome assembly GCA_034211315.2 of Aedes japonicus. Lineage (NCBI taxonomy): Eukaryota > Metazoa > Arthropoda > Insecta > Diptera > Culicidae > Aedes > Aedes japonicus. Next base: position 93,733 of record JASCZW010005474.1, on the reverse strand, counting down.
TTAGTGGTCTTCCAACTTAGTATGTAAAGGCATCTTCAGCGGTAGTCTATTTTTAGACCATCTATATATTAGATTTCTCGAAAGCTAAATAAAACCAGAAAAAATGTTTTTTTTTTTCTATTCACCGGTGATCTATTCTTTTTCCAGCATTGTCAAAAGACATAGAAAAATATATGAAGGACGGTACAAAACTTCTATAGCATTTTTATTTTGAAATACATCAAATATTTTACCTCATCGAAAATTAATCGTCTTTTCGAGGAGTAGTAAGATAAGCTTCTTTTTTCAATGCAATAGTACTTGCAAATTTACGAAATTTCAAATTTTGATTGAATTTTTAAAGTAGATTTACAGGAATACATTTTCATGTGTACTCAAAACAAAGTTTTTCCTTTCAACCACGACTTTATCGAAAGATATCTGATGAACCTTACCAAAATTTCTGATTGTTTGTATTCAGGATAGTTCTTGATTATTCAGACCTCTTTGGATATATTTATTAATATAAATCCTGATTTATTTGATCTAGTGAGGTAAATTTTTGAAATCGCTGAGCATATGATGATCTTCAGAATAATTCCTGATTCATCTGATTTCTCAAAAAAAGCATCTTAATCATTTTGCTGAATCGCTGATTATTTGATGGTCTTCAGTTTTAGAACTGAATGATCCTACCTGAATATCTGTTTGGGCTTGTTAAAATGTCCAAGCATTTGTAAATCTTTAAAATAATTCCTGATTGATCTTATTTCCTAAGGTAAATTTTGAACACTGATGATATCATTTGATTGCATATTTTAAATATTTAAAGGTCTCCATTTTCAGAAGAAAACAATATTCGAAAAAAAATCTAAAATATATTTGAAGAAGAACATTTTTGTAAACATTAAGATCTTCTGGATATGAAATTTTATCTTTGATAATGGGAATGACTACTCTGCTTTGCAGTTCTTCTTATACCACGGATTCAATTATAGTCGATTTCTATCAAAACTACGCATTACAGAAGCCGACTAAATCTGATCGAGTCGGCAACCGAAGGTGTTGAAGGTTTTCAAGATGTCATTGAAATATTACACCAAACAATAGTTCAGAACCTTCACCAATTTTGCTGGTATGGCTGAAAGTCCAAGAATAAATATTTACATTTTTCACTCTTGCTTCGTGAAATACACTAATGTTTTAGTTATTCACTGTTCTAAAATTGTGTTTTAAAGTTGTGACGAGTGTCGCTATTGACAACATAACTTCTTCAAACATTTAACATTCGGAGGTAACTTCAACCATTTTATTTCGAAGTTCTTTGACCTTCTTAGAAAAGCATTTGAACTTTTTCCTTTGCTGAAATTAAGGAATTGTAATCCTACATGAGTTGGTGTCCCAGCCCACGGTACAATGTGATCGGTAGACAAGATGGTGTTTACCATATTTTAATATGTTGTCATGAGCAATGAATGCCAATATGATCATATGAATGATTTTTTGTATGGACTGCTTCTTCGGTTAGTCAGTGATAATCTCTTTAACTCCAATAAAAAAAAAACTTTTGAGAAGTTTCCTCCTGTTCTTCTGGCAAGTTTTCTCATGAACTTCTTGCCAATCACTCCTGATGTTCTTGGAAATTCACATCTAACAACTCAACCTAACCTTTCAGAAACATTGGTAAGTTTTTTTTATATGTTTTTTTTTGAACTTAGCTACATTCTAAACTTCTGATAAGTCTCATCCTAAACTGCGGAGAAAATTTCTCAAAACTTTGTGAAAGTTTTCTACAGAATTTCCTTCCTAAAATTTTTAAAAGTTTCTTTTTGAACTTTCAAGAAGAACTCTTCTGAACTCTAGGAAAATATTCTCCTGAACTTCAGAATCCTTATTCTGAAATTATGAAATATACTATTCCGAACTTCGGGAAAATTCTCTAGCACTTCTGGGATGTGCCAAATAATCTCTTGGGAAGTTTTTTTTCTGGAATTGCTGGGAAGTTTATTCCGGAACTTTATAAAAGTTCTCTCCTGGATTTCTAGAACGTATCGTCTTGAGCTATGTGGAAGTTTGTTTCTGAATTGTAGGTAATGCCCACCAACGTTAGTTTCTTTCTGAACTCCTTGGAAGTTTTTCCCTAAACTTCTGCATCTTGAATTGCATGGGAAAAACTCCAGAACCATTGGAAAGTTCCAAATTTCAAAGAACACATTTTCTATAAACTTCTTCCTGAAGCTCTGAGGAGTTCTCTTCTGATTTTCAAGGAATTTATCTTCTGAGATACTGGGAAGTATCATCTTGAGCTTTAATGTTTATTTGGTCCTAATTTTTTGAATATTCCTGCATAAACTTCTAACAAGTGCTCCCTATTCTGTTGAGAAGTTTCTGCCTGATCTTCGTAGAAATTTTATTTTTTCCCAGAAGCCTGCACCTGAAGCTCTGGGAACACTCCTTCTGAATTTTCTAGGATGTGTCCTAAGTTCTGGGTATTATTTCTTTACTTCTAGCAATCTAGGACTAATTTCGTAAACCACTTAGCTCGAGAGTAAATTTCCAAATCCCAAGTGCAAATGTACTGAAATGATGCGTTTAAAAATACTTTAGGAAAAAAAATTAGAGTTCTGATGTTGACTTCAACAGCTCATCACTTTTACTGTTGATCTGAGTCTCAGTGTGGAAACCAACAAGGCTTGAGAGCGAATGTTAAAATCACAAAATTTTTAATATTCAACGAGGAAATGAAATTTACTTTTTGTCACTTCGACCCAAGCCGCATTGATGGTCCAAAGCAATTCTACCACTTCTGCTTAGCATTAGTTTTGCTGGCTTCACGCCACAATAGCCTGTCCATATTATATTTAATCAGTTCGATGGGCTATTTGAACTGGCGGAAATTTATTTTGTTTTGAATAGGATAAGACATGTTTTGCTATAAGCAAAGTGTTTTTCTGTTAATTTAATGGCAACAAAAATAATGGTTAAGTGTGTTTCTTACCTTGCCTAGACAATTACTACTAACCGATGATAAACACGTATCACAACGTACTTTTACTCAACATCTGTTATAGCATAATTGATCTGTCGACCATAGTGACGGTCGTCTCGACTTCTAGAATTGGCCCCTACATATTAGCTTTTCCAGGGCAACATACTTCATACCAAATGTTTCTTTTCAGTAACATACCAGTGGATGTCGGATAAACTGTCTAACGTAAAAATTCATATTATCGGAATATGAGAAGGACCATCAAGGCACCAGATTGAAGTGATTTGAATGGAGAGAGTGGGAATGACATGTTCTCGTTTTTTATATGTATAGGGTGGGTTTAATCATTGGTACATCCTCTTGTTCCAACAACAAAATCAAACACCGTGTGTGAACATTAGGTTTGAAGCACGGCTACTCACTATATGTGCAATGCGTGTGTTTGTTTGGCTGGGACATGTTGGAAATTAACATCAATCAACAACGAACAGCGTGAGCGTGTTCAACGAAAACGTCGTTTTGAACACTATGTATAGAAAAAAATAATTAATTTTAACAAGCGCGTAAAATTTCCCCTCGTTTAATTCCAAGCCAAAGGAGTCGTAAACAACGCAATTGGTTGTAGCCTTTGATGCGCCATTCAACAATGTTTGCAATCTTTCATACAACAGGCTTGATTCAGGCGTTATCTGGCTTAAATTCACATTAAATATCCAATTAATTTGTGCCAAATCTAGCATTACCTTTATGTGCATTAGATAACGCAGAAAATTCAATGTTGCTTTTTATCTGTGTGTATTTACACAAGTGAGTTCCCAAAATAAGCGAAGTTAAGGATACCATTAAACAGTTTGAGAACAGCAAGGCAGCTGGAAAGAATAGTGTTGGAGCAAATTTTACAAAACTGTGCTCTCTCCGATAATCTTTCTGCGAATAAAAGAGTAAGATTTTCAATTTTCATGAAAATGAGGACCACCCTAGTTTTCATCATCACCGAAAGAAGGGCTTCATTATTAGTAACTACTTTGTAGGAGACAATTTGCTCCAAAACTTCAAGCTTAGGCTGAAAATGTATCTTTCCAACTGTGTATTGGACCAGCAAAATAAATTAGGTCAGATTCAATGACGTCTATATAAGGTCTGGCCCAGTAGCGACCACAAGATTAGTTAAATGAGCAAGATTTGCTCATGACACTAATACCACTGTACTCATTGCGCACGCTACACAAGAGCTCGGAAAACGGATTTCATTCTATCCATGATGGAAAACTGTTGATTGTCAAGTCCCAGCGTTTGAAGGTTAATGTGGCAGGAATTTAATTACCTCAATTAACCGGATCAGTTAACCACAATTAACCGAATTACCTGAGTTAACCGGATAAATCGCCATGGTGGACGAAAACATGCGTGTAGGCATGTTTTGACGTAGGACTATGTCTTTGTTTTCTATACTGGAGTAAAACTTAAATAAATCGCATTACGACCTTCACAAAAAGTGATCAGGTCTTAGGTGTTAATATCTCAGTCATTTCTCAACAAATTTTCAAAAATTTTGCACCGATCGATCGGAAATATTTCTAACGGATCAATTTTAATTGAAAACAACGTAAATTATGGGCCACATACTTTTGAAAAATTCATAAATTTCAAGCCTTGTTTTATAAAGTATATTAACCCCTTCAGGACTTAGGGATCATAGATGACCCCAAAATGAAAATGGCTGTATAAAATCACAGACTGTATAAAAGTGTGCTCTGTCATCGGCAAATTTGTTCTACTTTAATTCTTCTATCTAAGAAATATAAAAAACAAACAAGCTTTAGGTCTAATTGACGATCTAGAACACCCTGAACATGAAGAGGTCCAGGAAGAAAAAATAAAATGTATAAAGCGTTGTTTTAGAATACGGTATGTATGCATACGTATTATTAAATTTTTGGTGATACGCGTTAGATATTTTTGTATCTTTCTGGGATGTTCTAGGTTATCCAAAATGCACTCACGTGCAGTTTCAACAGTAGCTTTTAGGGCTATATAAGATTATGATAAGTATTCAAACATATTAAGAACCTTTTGGAAGATCAACAGCCATTACTTGATAATGTTGTGATTTTTTAGGTCATCCAAACTGTCCTTGAGTTCAAGAACTTAAGATCTTCAGTAGTAGCAGTAGGTTTCTTGAGTATGCCAAGGAACAATATGTTTTTAACAATATTTATTGAATGGTGTAGCTGGTCAACAGACGTAATGCGACAACCTTGGTATATTCTTGCTCATACACTGTTCTTAAGTTCAAAACATAAGATCTACAGTTGTAACAGTAGCTTTTTGGGCTACATAACAGTCAATATTTTATAACTTTCTAATCCTCTAGGTCATCCAAACTGTTCTGGCGTTCAGAACGTAAGATTTACAGTTGTAGCAGTAATTTTAAGATTAATACAAAGTTGCAATAAATATTCAAACATGTTCAATTAATATTCGTAGAGGCCAACCAACATTATAAAGCAATATGACATGTTTTGGGTCATCCAAGCTATCCTTGAGTTTAAAAAATGGGATCTACAGTTGCAACAACGGGCCATGCTAAGATACGCTGTGTATTGAAACATATTCATTGAATATCGTGGAGGACCAACAGACATGTGGAGATAATCTTCTAGGTTATTCAAACTATCCTGGAATTCAAAACAGAAGTTAAAAAGTTAGATGTTAGGATCTGCAATCGTAATATTAGCTTTATAACCTATGAAATGTGACGATATGCATTCAAACACATTCAGTGAATCCTCTGTAAGGTCACTAATCGATATCAGATTGTCTCGGGGAGTTAAAGTTAATAAAAACTGACATTATTGAATAATCTTGTCAGTTTCAGTTGATTATAAACATAAGGTCTACAATTGCAACAGTAGCTTTATGGGTTATACAAGGTTAAGTTAGTTTGTTTTGAATGAACACCCCAAGATTATCTCATAATGTCTGTTGGTCTACCAATGAATGTCCTTCAATGAATATGTTTGAATATATATCATAACATTGTTAACCAAATAAAGCTACTTTTACAACTGTAGATCTTAAGTTCTGAACTCCAGGACGACCAAGCACATCTCAAAAAAATATTTTCTACTTTTTTCAATCGTTTCTACGGTATTGAGCACCAATTTAATGCGAACACCCCACATTGCTTATATAATAAAGCATGAAAAATGTTAGGCTTGAAAGGGTTAATTCAAAGAATATTGCGTTGTACAATTCAAATGGCTTAAATTTAGTTGCGTAGTCCTACGTCATCATTTCGAACAACCCAAAGGGGCTGTTCCTTGTAGTTTTTGAGTTCCTTCTTCGTTTTATTTATCAATTCCTCCTCAGTTTTTTGTTCGAGTAGATCTTACGCTCAATTGTTGAAGTAGATCTTACGCTTCAGATTGGCCCAGAAATTCTCGAAGAACACAGCTGGAGGACGTTGGCCGGGTTTGACGATTTGGGTACCACATCGATATTCAACGGTTCCATCTTCTCCAACGATCGCTTCGAGTATGAGCCGACGCCAGATCCGGCCAGAACACCGCGTCTTTGCCCTTATGGTATTTCCACGTCGCGATTCGCCGGGAAAACCGAGTTGACCGTCTTAATCAGCCGCTGCCACTGCGTCATTGCCTGCAGCTCCAAAACCAGTGGACGCGACTTCCGCTTCCTGACATGTTTGTTCATGTTCGAAAGGTACTTTTTCACCGTTTGGCCGGTTGAGCCGACCTCCCGGCCAAGCGCACGTAGCGATGTAGCCATTTTTCCCTCGGTCTTCCTCTTCAGCATCCTTTGGAGCTTCTTGTCGCTCAGGGTCGTTGACCGTCCGGAACCGGGCTTTCTTTCGATGCTCTGATTGTTGTCTAATAGTGCCAACATGTTGAAGATGCCGGAACGAGCGTATCCGGCGTCCACAAAGTGCCACACGATGTCCGTTTTCGACGCGGCGGGGTGCCGTTCTTTGAACGCGTACACTTCTGAACGGAGTTGCTTCAGTGTTTTTGCCATCACGGTTAGAGTTCGACTGATAGACCTGTCAAATTTTATCTGCTGACTCATGGGCTACTATGACTGATGCTGCATGAGTAGTTTTGTTAGTGCGCGTGAAGGTAAACCCATGAAAAATCGGCAATTTTAGTCCACATTTTAATTGCAAACGTTATGTACATTATGCTCTGTACCAGACCAGACGTTTGTTTTCCCGTAGGCTTCCTGGGATGTTTTCAACAAATCCCATATTCATCTCACTGGCAATGCTTGAAGAGGATTATCCATTAAAGGGATTCCATCAAGGGAACCCGATATAGGACATTGGAATTCAAGCGGAGCCGTTCGATGAGGCGCAGCCGTTGATCGGATATGCCAACGCAGATTGGGTATCGGATTCCACAGACAGGAAGTCGGTCAGCGGTTATTCATTTAAGGTATTTGGAAATTTGGTGTCTTGGTTGACCAAACAGCAGACCACAGTTGCTACTTCATCCAGCAAAGCAGAATACGTGGCATTGTGTGCTGCAACATCATAAGGAATATGGATAGCCGGTGTACTTGAGGATCTAAACCTGAAGCGACACAAGAAGTGGAGGAAGCGGTGAAACTTCGAATCAAAGCGATCAAAGCATATTGACATAAAACATCACTTTCTTTCGAACATGTTGCAACTGAATATCAATGAGCGGATATGTTCACGAGGCCGATGGACCCGAAACGTCTAGGTGAGCTATGCAGTCACATCGGAATAGCTGATTGAGTGGGGGTGTTAACATATTAGCAATCGCCCCGCTCTCCAGTCGGTTACTAACATAGCAACTATCAATTGTTATTTTTCATAACAGATTATTCCGAAGTTCAGATGTACTCAATAAACCAAGTTTGTTACTTAAGTTTTCGAGTCTTCATTTCAAGCCGTCTGAGTCCCTCAACATTATGAACAACGCACACTGGAAAAACTCACAAATAACAGTAAACAATATGAAAAAATATATGTGTTATAAATAAATTGAACACTACGCGAGAGTCAGTATTCTAAATAACTAAAGAATCCCAGTCTTACCTTGATGCAATTTTCGAAGCCTCCTCACTGCTCAAGAATCACTGAAATCCTCTAATTGCTCCAAGTGAAACGTTTCCTCCTAAGGTTCACTGCTTTCATCAAGCCACTGTGAATCAGCTTCCTTTGTCGCCAATGTTGGTTAGGTGCTCCGTTTCCACGCACCGCTGGTTAATTCAATTTTCCTCTCCAAGGCACACCGATAGTTTGAAGCACTTTTCATATGCTAATTCTCGCTCAAGCATTTCTTGTGCCTGCGTTCGGCTCTTGAAAGTTTCTTCTACTCCTGCATTAACTTTTTCTTCAAGCCACATGTGCCGGTATCCACTTTCTCATTAGCTCTTGTAACTTCACTTATCGCAACAACAACAAAAAAAACAAATTGACCAAAATTCAACTCTTATCTCACTAAAACATTCATAAAATAGAAGCAAAAAAACTATAACAAAACAAAAAAGATTGTGCCACAATTGTGGAAAACGACAAAACTTTTCACTCGCTGGGTAGTGTGCCAAGAAGACGAAACAATCACTCAACTTTGATCAAAGAGAGGCACAGTGGTAGAAAGAAAAAAAAAACTCGCACTAATAGAGCACACAAACTCCGCGCCCAGCTCTCGCTAACTGAACTGCACGGCGCGTGAAATCAAAGTTTACTTTTTCCGGCTTTCTTCCAATTTGTGCCTTGGCGGAGATGTTGATGTTTAAAGCTAACCTGCCCACGACCGAAACCGCAAAAACCGAAACGAACGAAATATAATAATAATCGAAGCGATTTTAGTTTCACTCAAATGCCTCTCTTTGGCAACAACAATCAGCTCCACCCCGCTAAATGAAAAAGTGCTGACGGTGGTGGAGGCGGTGGCTGCGGCGGCGCTGAAGAAAAATCCAATCTTGCACGCGGGGCTGTCGACTGCTTCGTTGTTTTGTTTCTGCGCCGTGGTGAAATATAGGTTAGCAGCTAACCGATGAAAAGTGATTCACTTTTCATAACTTGAGTGGTGCGTGCGAGGAGATTTAATTTGTTGGCGATCGTGTGTTTTTTTGCGAAGGGTGGGCGTTGGTGCTTAATTCCGGGAGATGCTCGGTGATTTTTTCGAAGAAGCTTTTTTCGGCGGTCATTGGTTAATTTATATTGTTGGCGTCACGGTGGCAATTGGAAGATGCCTGATTTCATGGTTGTGAATGCTGCAAATTCTGAAATTGAAATAGAAAAAATTAATATAATTAGTGATTGATTAATGATTCTAGAAAAAAAAAAATTTAGGCCAAAATTTGCTCTTTGATGGCACTTCAATTTGTAAAAATACCTTTTGGGATGTTTCTAAAACGTTTGCAGGAAAGATTTTGATGAACATACATTCAGTTATCATCTATATTCAATCGTTGTACAGGTCTTCGCTTCATTCTTACGCGCAATTTTAAAATGATCGTAGGTACACTTCATTTCGAATAATGCCAAGACAAACCGGGAACATATTGGAACCAACACTAGATATATTGATGGGTCAACATATATTTGCATTTACAGCAATTAATGATGATGATGATGATGTAATATCACCATATTTTGTAGCAAGGTAACTTTCCATAGCAGTGGAATAATCTAAAAAACGATTTGATCAGGATTCTATTGTTGTTTGTGATCCGCAAGCTCCTGTATGATGGGCCAAAAACGTATTGGCGGGCCCGTAAGCATAGACACTTACGCGAAACCCGCAATTATAGGGAAGAGAATCTCCTTCCAAAAGCAAGTTCACACTCACAGCACTAGAATCAAGCCCTCGATTGACAGAATAAACCCAATAGATGAGGTCGAAGAGCCCGCCCTCGTTCGGCGAAATGTTAACAATAGGGAGGAGGCAGTCTCATGCTCCCTATCCAAATCATTTCACTTGGGTGACCTAGTGGTCCTTCTCTTTCCCCATTATTTGTTATTTAATGTAATGTTATATTTAGTATATTTTGTTGTGGTCATTTGATTCCTTACCTTGTGTTAGAGAATTTGGCTGAAAGTATGGGTCGTTTATTATTCTTTATTATTGTAACTGTCTGTCACGACCAAGGATAACGTTGTAATAGCAAAGTTTGTTTTTTTTTATTTCAGCTACTTGAATTGTGAAAAATACAGTAAAAGTCAAACTTTTATAATTCATTGCCGTTTTACGTACCTTTGACTACACTGTTTTCGATTGTTAGTATCTTTTTATTGTTTGACATGTTTTTTGATTGCTGTAATTTTGTTTTGTTTCGTTCCTCAGTTTTAATCATAGGTTTGAGGCGTGATGTGCAGTAAGTTAAACTGCTTTGTAATAAAGTTAAGAAAAATGTATACTTTTAATATTTGCCTAAGTCTATATTCGTTTATCCCATTTAAACCAGAACGAGAATATTAAAATTCGCGAAGAACTCATTCACCTGAGGTTACTTTTTTCCTACTCATTGGTTAACCTATTAATATCAAACCTTAATGTTGTTTTAATATTTATTTTTTATATTTTACTTTAGTTTTTGATAGAGTTCTAGTATTTTAAAGTTTTCTTTTGTGATTTTTCTTATTAATATGTTTTTCTAAAGCCTAAGGGTATTATATTAATTAAGTCTAAGGTATTATATTAATTAAGTATCTATGTAATTGGACTTACTATTTTTATGTACAGTTTAATGTTTTCTCTATACACAAGTATGTTTTTATACATGCGTTTTGTTCCTTGAATAGTGTATCTTCTTATGCTTATATATCGATCCAAAAAAAAAACATATAACCAAACCTACCTAAATCAAATTATACCTTTTTATTCTAGAGTCAAATAGTCTGCTCTAACCCTAATTTTCAGTTCTAAGTGTTTCTTTTCCAATATTTGTACTTTTCCGATTTTTTTTTTCTTCTTTCGATGTTTCTCCGTCCGAAATTTCGCTTTCTGATTGCTTGTATATATCTTCTGCCTTTTTTTAGCTGTCATTGTTATAAAAAGTCATTTTTTGCATGACATAATTAATGGATGTTCCCTTACCCAGGAGCAACCGTTGCAATATCGACGTATGTCAGTATCGTCATCATTCGCTGTTGCATTCATTCAGGCGGACTACAGAAGCTGCTACGCGAACTCAACAGGCGGAGAGCCACACTCATCAGTATCTCGGGCCGAGCTTTTGTTTCGGATCGTGTCTGTTACGTTCTATGGGCAGGTGGTGAGGTGAACACGTATGCTTTCTTGCACGAGGGATCATCGCTGACTTTGGTGGGGAGCGGTATTGCAGAGCAACTTGGACTAAACGGAACTCCACAGCCACTGTGGACGGTGGACGGGGAATACATCGAGGAGAAGTCAAAGTTCGTCACCAATCACTATCGGTGGAACTGCTTTGAAGGTTAAGGATGTCGAACGTTCTTACCGTGTAGAACTTGAACCTGCCTAGCCAGACCTTCCAATTGGACAAAGTCGTAAAGCAGTTCGACTACCTCAAACAGCTACCAATACAGCATAGCATAGCATAGAATTTACAGTTACACAATATCGAAGGTGATGAAGACTTAATCTACTGCTAAGAGAACTATCACATCTGGATCCGTTGTCGTTCGGTAAGAAACCTGGGGGATGATTTCGAACTCTTAGATACCAGACATGCTGCCTCCAGTAGACTAAGTCAACCCTGGCCACGTCATTGCAACTGTAGGAGAGTGGGAGGAAATGTTAGTCCAACACATACTTAAGAGAGATGCAGAGAACTCTACGACCCCTCATATGTGTCACAGGTAATGGAGCGTTAATAGGGAGAGGGTTATCCCTAGGATACGCTCGACAAGCGTTACGGGTGAACAAAATTGAGGAATTACGAACACATATGATACGAAGTTCACCTCCGTCGGAGAGTTCCTGAAAAAATAATATTAATAGAATCAATAGCTACGACAATTAACATTGCCTGTAAACAATCAATATGTAACTGAAACAAATAAGACGTCAGTTAAAAATAAGTAACGGGCAAAACGATGGTTGCAGCTTCATGTGATCAGAAATCTACCTAAATATAGCATGGAATGGGAAGTAATAGGAAACATATTAGAAATGCATGGTATGAGAATAAAAATATAAATAAACAATACATATAAAAATTTAATTCAAAAATGATAAAAATGATAGTAGTCATAAAAATCGAAAGCTCAGTTACGATCAGCAATAACATCAATACCACACAGCGTGTGTAAGCTGGTCTATTATTTACAAACATATATAAATATGTATTTCATTGGTAACATATTTATGTATGTTTGTAAATAAAACGAATATATATAACAAAGAATAATATAAGGGAAATCAATGAAAATGGTAAAAATGATAGTTGTCATAAATATTGCGAACTCAGTAACAATCAACAGCAGCATCAATCCACATAGCGTAGGTTATGTGGGCTACGACTTACAAAGATGCATAATGCGGAGCTGAAAATTGCAACTATTAGCAAGCTAAGGAAACGTAAACAAACATTTTCATCAATTACGCCTAGATGAATCTAAAATACTGAAACAGTAATGACCAAAATAGAACTGTAAGATCAGATCAGATCAGCTCAGATTAAATAAAATGTCCATTCGCAAACCGGAAATGAAAAATAAATTCAGCAATAAGTGCAAAAGCCTACCACAGATTTCGTTGCAGCTTCTTGTATTCAAAGCACTAGATACTTCTAAATCATAAGAGGAGAAGAAAGGATCAAAATAATAATTGGACAGATAAGACACAATAAATAAAAGTGTATATAATCTATTAAAGGGCGATACGGTCAAAATTTGGTCAATATCAACTTGACGTATTTCTTTCAATTTTGCATTTAAAAAACCTGAACACCCCTCATTTTGAAGGTGTGTGTGTGTGTAGAATGTTGCTCCTATTTTGATTTTGGAATTCACTCTTCAGTTGTCAAAATGCCGTCCAAGCAAGAAGAGCAGCGTATCAAAATTTTGCTCGCGCATCGCGAAAATCCGAGCTACTCGCACGCAAAGTTGGCAAAATCGCTAAAAGTTGCCAAATCAACCGTTACAAATGTAATTAAAGTGTTTGGGGAACGTTTGTCGACAGCCAGGAAGTCTGGATCGGGGGGAAATCGAAAACCGGAAGCCGCTGAGACGACAAAGAGAGTTGCCGGTAGTTTCAAGCGAAACCCTAACCTATCTCTCCGAGATGCCGCAAATAAGCTGGGTGTATCGTATACAACCGTGCATCGAGCCAAAAAACGAGCCGGACTATCGACTTACAAGAAGATAGTGACTCCAAATCGCGATGATAAACAAAATACGACGGCCAAAGCGCGATCCCGGAGGCTGTACACGACGATGCTGACGAAGTTTGACTGCGTGGTAATGGACGACGAAACCTACGTCAAAGCCGACTACAAGCAGCTTCCGGGACAGGAGTTTTATACGGCAAAAGGAAGGGGAAAGGTAGCAGATATTTTCAAGCACACGAAACTGTCAAAGTTCGCAAAGAAATATTTGGTTTGGCAAGCCATCTGTACCTGTGGCTTGAAAAGCAGCATTTTCATAGCTTCCGGGACTGTCAACCAAGAAATTTACGTGAAGAGTGTTTGAATAAACGTCTGCTGCCTTTCCTGAAGAAACACGGTTGTTCCGTACTATTTTGGCCGGATTTGGCATCTTGCCATTACGGTAAAAAGGCCATGGAGTGGTACGCCGCCAACAACGTGCAGGTGATTCCCAAGGACAAGAACCCTCCCAACACGCCAGAGCTCCGCCCAATTGAGAAATACTGGGCTATTGTCAAGTGGAACCTAAAGAAGACCAAAAAAAAACTGCTAAGGACGAGCAGCAGTTCAAGGCAAACTGGCTTTCTGCGGCGAAGAAAGTGGACAAGGTGGCTGTACAAAATCTGATGGCAGGGGTCAAACGTAAGGCCCGGCAATTCGGATTTGGAAAAGCGGAAGCCTAACTGAATATTTTTCCTGAATTTTATACTAATTGAACTTGAAAAAGAAATTTAATTTGATTTTTTAAATAAACGATTTCACCGATTTACACGCGTTTTCCCTTGACCAAATTTTGACCGTATCACCCTTTAGATAAAAATTATAAAATTATTTTAATGTTAGCATATAAATCACGAGAACACAAGTATTGATAAAAATGGTAATGATGATGATAAATATGAATGATAATGGTAATGAAAAAACAATGTCATAAAAAAAATATACATAGTGAAGGGATATTATAATATGAACTGAAAATTACATGTATACCGACTGCTGTTTTGTTGCAATTGTAGACAAACATGCGCATCCATTATGAACCAGAAAACTACTTAAACAACGCCAGGCTATGGTCCAGACTGCGGGAGGAGTTCTTCGCCGATTCGTATCGATGTTGGTGGTACTCGATGTCAGCAGTAATCGTGCGTTCATGGAGGTCAGTGTACCGCACCCGGGGGAGGATGTTTCCCAGGGACATCGAGCGATCTAGCAACCAGGTCATTTGAACGTCATGTGGTGATCGGCCAGTCTATGCGCGATGGACTCTGCGTGTCAAAGACAGACGGAGGAAAACGTCATTCGCCATAGTAAATGAAGAGTACGTAATCGCGAGTGTAGTTTAAAAGTTGAGAATTAATTTCATAATCCTAATATTTTTAGAGTTAATGTTCTAGCTAGCGTCTAACCTACGAACTATGGTAAATTTGGCTATAATTATGAGTTAAATGAACAATATGTACATATAATTAGATTTCATAGGGCTAAAACTTATCCTAAAAACAGAACAGACAAACAGACGGAAAGGCCTGTGGGTGAATAAAGGTCACTGATTTTCTGAGTCACTATCTAACTTATAAGTTTAACTTTGTTAAACTAATCCTACTGTATCGACATTTCAGATTGAAGCACGCATAAATTAATTCACATATCTAGAGCAGTGTCCGCCTTTTTAATTTGTTCTAATCAACAAATCAAAATGTTGAAAATTTATGAAAACTTCTTGAATAGGTGATTTTACATGCTACCCGATGATGAAATCACTTTGCATTGCCAATCATAGAAACCCTGTTGTGTAAAGAAAAAAATAATGAGAGTGCTATGACTACTAAAATCAGGTCATAATGAAAAAAAATCACAATTTAGAGCGGTTCTCAGATATAGATTCGATTTCACTCGAAACTGTGCCGAAGCAGTATGAGTAAAAAGTTCGCACATCGATACCCACGCCAGGGGTTGAAATTTATTTAACTTTACTTCTGCGTCGTCCCCACCTGTTCTACCCTAGCACCAGACCACTTTGTAGTGGTGACACAAATTCAATATGCTAAAATCGAGACCCGCTGCTTTTCGTTTCGCTCCATCTTCAATTGCAGCTTCTTTGCATCTATTCGCAGATGTGACGTAAGGTATATCTTCCGCAGTGAAATAAAAAAAAATGCCATTTGGATTATACATATCTTCCTCGTTGGGTGCTTCAAACCAGGATCTGGATTTTCTTAGCGCGGCAATGTTATGCAATTTCTGGATGGGTGGAAAAGCAGAGCGGTTATGGTCATTATCCTGCTACGTGAATAGAGCTCTGCCTGCAGATTATTTATTTCCTTGTGATTATTTTTATTGTGCCATTATTATTTACTCTCGAGCATCGAAGGTGAAGGCAAAAGAAAGAGACATGACATTAACTGCAGCGCGATAGAGAACCTTGCAGTTCATTGGATCGTTGCAAGCTGAGCGAACATAATTCCAGTAAAAAGTGCATCCATTCGTAGCTGAAGCAAGGTAACTCAACGCGGGGGTTTTGAAGAGAAAATTTTGAGCAAATAATATTCGATATTTTTCAAACTTTACCACTTGAAACTTGGAACCTTACTCAGGGTTTCCAAAAATTAATTGTGAAAGAAACAAGTCTCTCAAAAGCTACGGAAATCAATTCGTTATACGTTGACTACTATAAGTGAGTATCAGGCGGGAACAAATTCGTTCTGGAATTCGTCAAACTCGGATTATTTTCCTTTACGAAGATACACCATAAACAAAAGTCATGAAACCGTGAACATTGTTCGCCAAAGCAAATGATAACGCTTACATAACAGGCGGCTGGTAATAGTAAAGACAACAAACGCCGTGGAAACGAGAACTTTTTTTTATGGAAATTATGATTCAGTTCTAGATAAGGTGATAAATGTTCATGAGTATTACTTGTTATGGCGTTTTCTTTTTTCTTGTTGCATTAAAAAAGGCATTTTTCAGGCAAAACTAAATGAAAGATATCACAACAAAACAAATTTTCAGTGACTCCTGTATAAATTCAAGTTTTTACAAAAATGAGTCCACTCCTTCTCATCACGGCAGTTGGCCAGTAGGGGAGAACAGTACAACGTGCACTGGTGGGGTAGAATGACCCACTCAATAATAATGTTCAAATATCCAAAACTAAAGCTTTAATGAAATAATATTTTATCAATTTATACATAAAACGGCATACTCATAATGTTGTAGTACAATAAGGCACTAAATACACCAAAGCATGATCAAAATTGAAGAAATTGTCATGACTGTTCACATGTAAATAATAGTGTTATTAAAATAACCGTTTACCATGCGTAAATATCTATGGTTTATAATAAATTCACTTCACACGTATCGCATACAACGAAATTTCAAGATAGTGTCAAAACTTCACTATAATTCCACGTATTTTCAGAATATTTCGACAAAACTGTGCATACTAAAACTGGGGCAGAATGCACCCACGGTTATATACGTTATATACGTCTACACGCTTTGAAAAAAGCACCCAGTGGAGCAGTTAAGTTTGGTTATAAATAATTTATATCTGGTACATCCTACCCAAAAGTAAGTAACTTGAACCAAATGGTAACTTTTTATAACCGTGTTTTTATCTTCTAGAAGCGGCGCATGCTATCCCAGTATTGTAGTGCATCAAAAATGAAACAGGCGTTTTACTCCGGTGTCGCCTTAGGATCAAATTGAAAAAGGTTTAAAATATCATGAAAAATCACCGTTTTGAATTTAAGTTACATTTGATCTACAACGAAAACATCGTAATGCACCATACTCAATAACTACTTACTAAATTTCAGCTTCATTTTCCTAGAAATTCACGATGTTGCCTAAACGATGCATTTTGTACCATCCTCAACTACTGTGGGCCATAGCCGTCGTAACAAAAAATGTTGGCATATTCTTCAACTCTAGATCACCTTATGGATCAGTTTCTTCACGGTTTTCACCCCGAAATTGTTCAAAGAGATCCTCCACTTTAGGTTCAAAATTTACGATTGGGTACAGATAGCACACGTCGGTGGAGTTGGCGTTCTCAGGGACGACTGAGATCTTCCAATGCTCCATCTCCATCTGCAACTGCTTCGCATAGTTTACCGAGGCCAGGTCCGGCAAGAGCACTACGCCGTTCCTCGGACGGGGGTTCTTAATTAAGGCGACAACTTTCGGTAAACACTTCGTGCAGTTTACCGTGTTTACTCTCCATTGACCGCAGGTTCTGAAAGGTCTGTATCCAGATTAATCCAGACACCTTCAAATTCCTGTAAATTTTGAAATATTGCACTAAGGAATGAAACATTTCGCTGAGGTATAGCTGGGAGTCTTTGCTGAAAATGGCTATGATTGGTGTTTACATTCCATGTTAAGTCGCCACCTTGCCGAAGGAAAAGCATGTGCACAAGCGGATGTTTAACGGACGTAAGGCAAACTGTGACTTGTCAATACGGAAACCTGCAAAAACTATTGGCTCTACCACAATCCACTGTCCACGGCGTGCTCAAATCATTTTCGAAACATATGACGGTCGAGAGAATACAAAGAATTGAAAACACAATGGAGGTGCTGATCCGGTCGTAGACCGAAAAGTAAAGAGGATGTTGAAGACAAACCCGAATCCCTCTGTTCGAACGGTGGCTCGTAAAATAAATATGTCAACAGGTTTTGTCCAAAAATTCAAACAGCGTTTAGGGCTGAAATCGTATACTGTGATTAAATCGTAAAATAAAAACAGTTTCAAATCACAACGACAAACAGAACTTGACAGCAAGATCACGGGTTCGACGGCTTGTACTGCAAGTACATGACGAAGTTTTCATGCGTTGCTATTGATGATGAAATTTATGTCCTGGAGGATTTCAAGCAGCTAGTTTTCTATTATGCCATGGCCTAAAATTCTAAAGCAGCAAGAGTAAATCTTTAACGACGCCTTCCAGATCAGGAGCAAATAACTTGATAACTGGCCTTGGTATTTATGAGCTCAGGTTAAGAGGTAAAATACCTGACGATAATACCATATATTGTTCCAACAATGTTATACGAATACCAAGTTGAGGTAAGACAATACCAAACTAGTACCTCAAAGGTATTCCCAGGTATCCAAAATAACAAGTTTTACTATTCGAGGTATTTTGCTTAGGTATTTTACGTCTTAATCTGAGCTCTTAATACCAAGGCCAGTTATCAAGATCAAAATTAGGTATTCATATGTTGTTGTCTCCTGCTCGGGTTAGCAGACCTTCAGTCACACCGAGCGTTCTTGTCCAGTGAACGGAAACAACGACTGCAACAAACCAGGGAGGCAGCACACAAATTCTACAGTCCCCAAAATACATCAAATTTTCGACGGAATTGACGCACTTATCGGAAAGCAACAGGGTAGACAATGTGAACCCGGCTCCGCCTGATGATGTACACGTAAAAAAATCCTGAGCCCAGATCCGTGAACTGCAATCATGAATTCGAGAACAAGCCAAAATACACCGTGAACAGAATCACGTAATCATGAAGTAAATAACGTTTAAAGGGGAAAATCCTGAAATCTGCTCCGTTTTCACTTTTGGGAACGCTTTTTTTCTCTATGTATCCATAGACCATATACATTTTTAGAACTTAACGATTCCTTCTAATTAGAGAACAGAAGACATTGTAAGTATTTTTATTACCGACGTACCTTCAAAAATATCATCGCTATAACATAATTCAACTGAAATTCTTATTTATTGTCAAAATTTCAACCATATAAAAGGCGCCGCAAAAATGAAAGAAATATATAAACATTTACTATGCACATCCTTTTCGGTAATAAAAACTATTGAAACAAATATTTCGTTACTATGGGTATAACCAACAAAAAGATTTGCCAGAGAAGGTTATTAAAGGCTGTACGGAATCAAATTGCGAAACACACAAATATACGGCAAAATTCGCCCGTTCAAACAATCATCTTCAAACTTTCAGGTAGTAAAAAAACATGTTATGAATATTTTCCCATGTTTGTTTTATTGAATTTCAATTCCATATCCAAATGCACGAACCTTCTTCTATGCTCTACTCATAAGGTCCTGTACAACATTTGGACCAACTTTTTTTACGTGGCAATCCATTTTTTCTTCATATCTTCCTCCGATTTCACTTCCTTTGGATGCTTCCGAAGTGCCTGCTTCATGATGGCCAAGAACTTTTCAATTAGTCGCAGTTCCGGTGTGCTCGGGGGTTGATATTCTTCGGCACGAAATTGACCTCCTTTGCCTTGTGCAACTCCAAAACCTCTTTCGAGTAATGGCACGAGGCTAAATCCGGCCAGAAAATCGTAGGACCATCGTATGACCTCAGAAGAGGAAGAAGACGCTTTTGGAGGCATTCCTTTAGGTCCTTTTAGGCAAATTGTTTGCCAAATCATATATGTTTTGGGAAACTTTGACATCTTCTGCTTTCTAACATCCTCAGGGAGATCGAATTTATGATGAGTAGTGAAAAACTGGAGCCCCGGAAGCTGCCGGAAGTCTGCTTTTACAAACGTCTCATGATCCATAACGAAGCAATGTTGTTTCGTCAACATCTGGGTGTAGAGCTTCCGTGTACGTGTTTCACCTACCGTATTCTGCAGTTCATCGCGATTAAGTGCAATTTGGACTTTCTACGTGTATAGTCCTTCACGTTTTTTCGCATCTTGTACGAAAGTTTTGGTTAGATTGTTGGGATTTCTCTTGAAAGCTTGAACTACCCGCTTGTGATTTTTAACACTATACGGATATCCATTTTTGCCATTTGTCATTTTTTCTTTTTACTTTTTTCCTCGACGCCGATCATCATGCGCTGGAGATAACTATCAATCTGTCTGACTACTACTATCGTTTTTTTAAGACGGGATGGAAATCTGCAACCAGACTCCTGAAGAACTCAGGGTGTGGGGATGAGGGTGCCAACTCCTTGATCCACTAAAAACCCACCCGTGCCTTGAACTCTGGACCCTCCCCGGAACCATCTTTCGATATTACTTCGTGGAGGTGGCTATTGTGGCTATTAAGCACTCACTATGTCCAACTACTTTGGGCTTCAGTAGATTAGATGGTCCTTGTGACCTGCCGATGGACGTTTCAGCATTTTTGTTGGAGATCGAGTAGATTAGATGGAGGCTGCATGTATACCGCTTCCTAGATGTCCCGGTCTTAGCATATCCTCTGGGACCAGGTTATCCTGAGTCATGTCGTGACCGCTTACGGTTATTATGCAGGATCTCACGCCGTCGAAGCGAGGACATGCGAAAAACACACGTTCCGTGATTTCCTCAATTCCCGCGCACTCGGTGCGTGTGGAGGACTGAGCATGCCCTTTATTGTCTAAAGCAGCCATGCCCTGACAGAATCTGCGTTAAGTGGAAATTCACTTCACCATGTCACCTACCGACCCATCCGGATAGTTCCGGAATTAGTCTGTGGGTTCACCGACATCTTTAAGCTTCGATAACATCACTGATCCACATGGTCTGAATTTTTTTAGAACTGATTTCGCTGCAGTGAGCCTATCTCTGTTCCAAATCAACAGGTAGTTCCTTGACTCGTGCTCCACTATCGATGAAGCGGTAGACTTTTTTGACAAGGTTCTGTCCTGGATAGTCCCGGGACTAGTCGATGGGTTCACCGACACCGATTTCCTTCGATAAAATCGTTGATCCACATGACCTGAATTTCCGTAGAACTGATTTCGCCGCAATCAGTTACCACTGCGATGTCGTGTCCCGGATAGTTCGTTGATTAACCTAGTCTGAATATTCATAGAACTAATTTCGCTACATTGAACCAATCACTATCTAAAGTTAACTGGAAGTTCCTTGACTCGTGCTTCACTTTCGATGAAGCGGTTGACTTTTTTGACGAGATTGTATTCCGGGCTATATAAGATTTTGTTCCTCTGAGTCGTTCATGTGCACCAAAGAGTTGCTTTGAAGTGCTTACGATTTCTCTTTTGAAGCTCTTTAATATCTCGTTACGCCAGGGAAAATATCCAACGCGTTGGAAGTCTTCGTTCATGTTCCCACATCGCTTCCCACATTCAATCACATCGCTCTGTGCCTGCTCAAAAGTCTTCGAGATCATCGGAGACAACTTGTTCTTTGCTAGTTGCAGACACTACATCTCTCCTGAACAACATGGATTTCGCCCCAGAAGATCGATCTCAACCAATCTTGCACCCTAGGTTTCCTCGTGTCTCCGGAATATGGAAACTGGATCTCAGGTCGACGTTGTTTAGACGAATCTCAAAGCTGCTTTTGACCGGGTCGACCATGCTTCACTTTTGGCAAAGTTATACAAACTTGGCGTGTCAAATAACTAAGATCATTGGTCTAAATCTAACGAAGATCGGTTCAGCTCAATCGAACTACTTTACCTATATGACGGGCGTATCTCAAGGCAGCAACTTGGAACCATTGCTGTTCTCAATTGTCATCAACGAGGTTGGACTGATACTTCCACCTAACTGCAGTTCGTTCTATACAGACGATGTGAAAATGTATGTGGTTGTGCGATGCTTCGCTGGCTGCTTACGACTACAGGACTTGATCAGCAGCTTTGAAGAGTGGAAGTAGAGCACGAATCTAGGAATTTCCACGCTCTGAGTTAACACTCATGCTTCATTATTACATTTCATCGAAAATTGAACCCAATTGCATTTGATTACATAATAAACAATCAACCCCTGTAGAAAGTTGATACTGTTCGTGACCTTGGAATCACGCTTCACTCCAGTGCTATACGGATATGATTACCAAAGCCAACAGACTGCTCGGTTTCATGTTTAAGATCTCCGACGAGTTTCGTGATCCCACCTGTCTGAAAGCATTGTACTGCTCTCTCGTGCGTTCTATCCTGGAATTTGGAGCCTTGGTGTGGTGCCCGTATCAAAGAATCGGGATTGCGAGGATTGAACCTGTTCAAAGAAAATTTTTTTGTTATGCTCTGCGTCATCTGCCGTGGAATGATCCCGTTAACCTTCCTGCGTGCGAGGATCGTTGCTCACTCTTGGGTATTGAATAATTGGAGCATAGGCGTACAGTAGGTCTCCCTTATTTTGAAAAAAGTTGCCAAGTCAAGAATTAAACCTCTTGAAATGTTTGTCTTAACTAGAAAACAAACATACTTAAATTTGAAAACTGTACGTTGACGTTAAGTGCTCCCCCAACGGACCTGAAGAAATGGTAGTACGGGTGACTACCCACGCGGTGGTAAGCACGCTACTGTAGTGTATGGTCTTGCAGGTCGACTAAGATCAGTGTCGTCAGGTTGATAACATTTTATGTTCGTTTTTTTTTATTATCAATGTTGTTTGGGACACTTTATCAACAGTACACCAGTTTTTAGATACAACACAATCACGTCATCATAGACGTGGCTGGATAGCTCAATGGTTATCCGTTCTGCTTACTGAGTAGATGGTCGGGAGTTCAATCCCAGGCCCCGTCCCCCTTCTTGTTATTTGTCACTTGCCTCTTTCTATCATCACTAGATCTAAAATAAAAAGCAGTCTACTGCGCATTCATTGATCCGCATCCACTTACCACAGTGAATCCATGATCTAAAAATAACCTACCTCACTAATACAAAAACTACCCTCCCTTGACAATTGTGGAGACGCAGAGGTAAACACGGTCTCTAACCAACGATTGTCAAACTAATCATCCCTCCCCTCCCCAAAGACCGTGAGGACGTGGCCGGCGCCGGTACTGATCTATAAATAGAATTAGTGAACTTGCACAAGACAATCAACAAGACATCAGACGACTGATTCCATCACGCAAGATTATTTTTAATTTTATTGGCAAGTTTTATGTGTGTACTAGAATTAATCTTATTTTACTTGGTTTGTATTCCTTCCATTCTTGTTGATTAATGTAGTGTACGATTTAGAGGTAGGGTTTTTTTTAATCCACATGCCTTTTCCACATTATTTTAAAATTAAATTTCAATAAGATGTTTAGTCAGTTGGAATTATTTCAATCAATAAATAATTAAATAAATCAATAAATAAATAAATAAATAAATAAATAAATAAATAAATAAATGAATAAATAAATAAATAAATAAGTAAATAAATATATATATATATATATATATATAAATAAATAAATAAATAAATAAATAACTAAGTGTGTCATGCGATATCAGCTGAATCTAAATTAATAAGTACAATCAATGGCTTGAATCAGATTCTACATTTTAATTTTATCTGTTCTTTATGAATGCAGTAATCCTCAAGGTCAAGCACTTTTTTCTGGAAAGTCATGTTTTGTCAAATATTTTTTATCCTAATTCTTGACAATTTTCGCACAGAACTTGTCGGATTTTGGAAGTGTATATTCTCCATCTATTGAGGTATATTAAATCAGCTATAAAGTAGACACTATTCATAGAACAATATTGTTACTGAAATAATCATTATTTCGATTGCTCGATTGTCGGATATTCCAGAAAATATATTATATTTTTGACCAATTTAATGACTATAATTTAGAAGAAAAATTGTAGACGAAATACGCGTATCTGTCGAAGATAAGCAAAGGTAGTTGGAATTAAATGGAGATTACAAATTTTTCTTCTAAATTATAGTTACAAGTATTCCACTAAACAGCTCAAACCCTCTAGGATTCAATTTAATGATTTGTTTTTATTATGTAATAAAAAAACATTTTCGTTTAAAAACAGTTCAATTCACCTATTTTTTTTACATATTTTCTCAAATTTTTCAGTGGTATCTTAGTTTTTTTTTCAACTGGAAGCTGTAGGTTTTAGTGCCTTATTAGTTTTTCATGACACGTAATAACATCATACAGTTATAAGGTTGATACGTTACGGTAGTTATTGGAGCACCTAGATTAACATGAAATGTAAATATTGATTAATTTGGAACAAATATAAAGCTTACAAAAAAAATCATATCGCAAAAAACACTAAGACAAACTATAATTTCTGATACGATAATTCAATAAGTACAAAATAAAATGATCCACGCAAACTTATTTTCAGTTAAAAAATTGCCCTTGCCAGCACACCCTGCGATCCAAGCGTCAAGTGAGCCACCAGTAGCTAGTGGACGTGTTCGACTAACCGGGCGTGAAGCCCTATGGGCTCGGTGGTGATGCTTTTAATGAGTGCCTCCAGTTGGGAAGCACTTTTGCTGGGTTCAGGTTGTACACATTTATATGAAAGTAGAGGAAAGAGGAAAATGTAATATAATTACGTTCACGTTTCCCTTAGTACTGACCGCTTGACTCAATGGAAGCCGAGAAACAGTGCCTGCTGCGGGGTGTAGTGTTATGGAAAACCAAGATCATATTTATGTGTTCGTCTGTGGATTATGGACTAGAACTTTTTATGTTGGTTAACACTTGAACATGTATATCCGATCTCTTAACTTTCAGAAAATATCCCATTATCTCTTTGTAAAATTTGTTTTCATTTTCTTAAGATTGCCGTATTTTGAGAAGTTGCTAGTTCTTTCATTCTTGTATCAATCAAGCAATTTGCCAACTTCTAATATGACATGTAAAACCAAATGCATTTTAAACATAATAGTATATTCAATCACATGTGTTTGAGTCAGAGAAATTATACCGTAAGTATTCCTTTTATACTTTATCGATCCTAAATTTTAAATTGTAAGTTGTAAGCACGAAAAGTGTGTTGTCTTGCCTTGCGTCGCGTTCTGAAAGTAGTTCTCACGACAGCAAACAAGTCAAAACAAAAGGTAACATCATAGTTTGCAGTAAAAACATAACACTTCCATCTCATCCTGATATTGACAGCTCGGAAGTATTCCCCTCATCTATCATTCACTACAACATGACAAAACAAAACTCTCCAGACGATAAAACAGGCATAAAACTACTCCACTGTGGCCTAAATTTGGAGCAACAATCCGCAGGCGGAACACAAATCCCACTCACTCGACCCGAACTGCTGCAAACCGCTTGCTAGTGCCAGCCAGTCAGTTGCACATGGTCCCAGAGAAAAGTGCCATTCGAAAATAGGAGAAAGGGAAAAAGTTTTCCTACCGGGCTCGGCCCGGTCCCAACTCCCATCATGATCTCGCAATAGCTCTTTGTGTCGTCTGAATATTTCAACAGCCTGATGCCTACAACTCGAATGGCGGCAGCAGCCAGACACAACTCGCTCACGATATCACTTTCATAATAAACAACGAACAGCCTGAAGTTGTCGTTTTTCCTCGCAAACTCAACCCAACCAACCAGCACCGGAGTCAGACGACCGCTCCAGGCTGGTAAGGAAAAGCGCTCATCTCATCGATTAGTGCAGGACATTTTCTGTTCCTCTGTTTCCTTTTGTCGAAACGCGAGGATGTGTGTAGCTCTCGATCGTGGCGTGGGTCGGCACTGCTGGTCGTTTTGCCTCACGTTTCTCGCCGTTTGCTGGGTGAGTAGCCAACCTACTGGTACACATTGCCTATTTCTACCATTACCTGTAAGGTATTTACCCCGGCGGTGCCATAACTTGTGAAACTTGCTTCGGAGAGGAGTTTGGGTGAGAAGAGCAGTAAATTTCTCCATGGCACCTCCACAATAAAATGTCACCAGTGATAAAAGTCTTGCCAATACGGTGTTCTTCGGATGAGTTGATCACACGTTCAGCTTTGGATAGAAAAAACCTATTATCAGATAGCAATTTCGATTTTTTTTTCAAAAAGTATTTTGAGCATGAAGGCCAGCAATTGAATTAAAGTGGCAACTACGTCATCATTCTGATATTATTATTATTTATTCCATTTGAATGCACATCAACAAAGTTTAATGTTACATTTACAATTTGAAGGTTTCATTTGTTATTGCATTTTCCTGTTGCTCTTTATTTTTTTCCGTTTCCGTCTACCTTAAAAACTAACATAAATCTAATATTAGCTGTTGGGAGCCGATCACACGCGCTTAGAAACACATATGCACACACTTCATTCACGCTCATATTTCACACTTACGTTCAAACATACACTCAGCAAAGCAAACAAACCAAATACACAAAGGAAAAGGAGAAACTTATCCTTTAACTTAACCTATTTTGATTTTTCTTAAATTGACAATTTACAACACATTCACCCAATGCTTAAAGTTTAGCATTTAAATGTTTCTATTATTCCATTTTTTATCACAAATCATTTTAAAGGCAACTTTGCTTTAATATTCTTCTCTTTGTATGTTTTTAAAAAGTAATTCTTTTG
Source organism: Aedes japonicus (assembly GCA_034211315.2). NCBI lineage: Eukaryota > Metazoa > Arthropoda > Insecta > Diptera > Culicidae > Aedes > Aedes japonicus. Next base: position 67,176 of record JASCZW010005474.1, on the reverse strand, counting down.
GATCGATAACTGAAATCTTTAACTTTTACTGAATGCTGCTGGTTATCCAATCCGAAATGGTTTGACCGTTTTTACAAAACATAAATATGTGTTCTATTGTATCAATATTTCCACAATCTTTGCATAAATTACAGGGTGCGGCAGAAAATAATGCGAAAATATTCAATCTTGAGTATTGGGTTAATTCGTGTAGCTAGTGACTAATTTCTGTCGAAAGTGTATTTTTTTATCATTACTTTCAAGTGCAGCATCCAAACATTCTATTTGTCCAAACATTGCAAATTCGTCAAAATGTTTGCGAAAGAAGTGATCACCAGTTTGTTACTCGCCCAAAAGAAGCCGAAATAGATTGCCAAGGTGGTAGGGTGCCATTTGGCAACAGTTTACCGCATAAAAAAGTCCTTGCAGGATGGTCCTATGCAGCGGAAGCCGGGAAGCGGACGTCGGCGCTTTGCACGCACGCCGACCGTGATCAAATCGGTCCGTGCAAAAATTGCTCGCAACCCGGTGCGTTCCATAAGAAAATTTGTAAAGGAAGCCAACATTTCGGAGAAATCCATGTGGAGAATCATCATAGAAGACCTGCATGCATCTTCCAAAGCCAGAGTGAAACGCCACTTGATTACGGACCGGGTCAAGCAACTACGAGTGACTCGTTCCAAGAGATTGCTCTCCTTGTTGAAGAAGGAAAAAATGATAATCCTGTTCTCCGACGAAAAGCTTTTCAGCATCGATGCTGTGGCCAACAGCCGCACGGACCGGTTCATTTCATAAAATGGAGAACGTTCCGGAAAAAGTGAAGTTCAAATTTCAAACCAAACATCCGGTTGTTGTCACGATGTTTGGCTTAACACCTACATGCCTGACCCCTCTTTTAGCAAAAATCTGGATTTTCATTTGCCTGTCATTCTGCGAAATCTTAACCAAATTGTATGCAATCTTGTGCAAACAATCACAAATTTGTCCTAGTTTTTGATACAGTATCGGACATTCCGGAGTTTTATGTAGTTTCAGATATTTTTAGGGGAACCCTGGGGTAAGTACCATTCCCGAAACACTTACCAGGATCATACCGGTACCAAAACATGGATTGCGACACCTCAAACTTCATGATTTTGCAAAACAAGACCTTTGGTGGTCATTCTGGAAATATTCGGCCAATGTGGCCACTCCTGGAAGCTATCTGAGAACTGGGTTCCACCGGAAAAGTGGCCAGATTATGAACGGTACCAAAACATGGCTTGCGACACCTCAAACTTCATGATTTTGCAAAGCAAGACCATGTGCGATCATTCTGGAAATATTCAGCCATTGTGACCACTTCTGGTCGCCTTCCGGGAACCGGGTTCCACCGGGAAAATGGCCAAATTATGAACGGTACCAGAACATGGCTTGCAACACCTCAAACTTCATGATTTTGCAAAACAAAACCATTGCGGGTCATTCTTGAAATATTCAGCCATTGTGGCCACTTCTAGTCGCCTTCCGGGAATCGGGTTCCACCAGGAACGTGGCCAGATCTTGAACGGTAGTAGAACATGACTTGCGACACCTCAAACTTCATGATTTTGGGAAACAAGACCATTACTGGTCATTCTGGAAATATTGTGGCCACTCTTGGAAGCCCTCCGAGAACCGGGTTCCACCGAAAAAGTGGCCAGATTATGAACGGTACGAAAACATGGCTTGCGATACCCCAAACTTCATGATTTTACTAAACAAGCCGATTGTTGGTCATTCTTGAAATATTCGGCCATTGTGGCCTCTGTACTTTTTCAATACAAGCCACACGGTAAAGCGAGTATCAGGTCAACATACTCCTACCCTATCCTTATTTGACCTGCATAGATGCGGCCGGCGCTGGTATTGATTTTTTTTCAATTTGAGATCGCCAGTTTTTACACATTGAGGAGACTGTTAGTCCCAAACATCATATGTTGATTCTCTGTGTTATTACAGCCGATCTGGCAATAACAGAGTAGCAACCGCAAGCAGTCAATCATGCTCATGCTCATGCTCACAAGTCACACGGTATTTCAAGGAAAACGCAACACTTTAGCAAGTTTTGGCCCAGACCACGAAGGGTTTTACAAATGATTGCGCACAATTATTTTTCTTCTTTCTTCTTCTCTGAAACAACATCACTACGAATTTTTAATTATTGAAACAACAGAACTTTGCCAATAACCAAACTATTGACGCAACAAAAGAACAAATGATTCAGAACAACTAAGATTTAAATAATATCGCTACACAGCTTAGAAACAAAACCGTTAGAAGCTAGTAACTATGTTGATCCAGAATAACGGTACAAAGCCTAAATAAATTATAAATAAATATACTTGGATTTGTGTGTGTGCGTGTGTAACGTTTAAACATACATCATGAAATCTTTGGTTAGCGCGTTGGAGTTGGCCGTTCATTTTCTTTGGAGAAGAATAACGAAGGGACTTGTGGGGTAATCAGCACCCCTGGGGCAGCAAACCTTTTTGATCATGAAATAAATTTTGAACAACTTTTTGTTTGATCTATCAAGCAACATACATTATGTTTTAGTTATTTTGAAAATCCTGCATTTGTTCAAAATTTCTCATATCTTACAGAATGCCGTCTTACAAATGGCCGTTCCAAGTTCAAAACTTATTGCAAAGCTTTTCTAAATTTAATCGCCTTCCTAAACGGAATAAGATTTGTAGGATGCTCAGGTCATGATGATACCATAGACTAAATCTAAGACCAGTAGGCCCGACCAAATACGATTTTTTTCTTGGCTTAGTCAGTACTAGCTTAATAATGCGCCCCTAATAATGAACTCATACGAACACACTCTCAAATATTCTGTCAAAAGAACACAGCAAATCAAAACAAAGGCACAAATATGTAAAGCAAGGGGCTAGTTACAATGTGTACTTCGGACCAAGGGGTTCTACAACAGTGAACCAATTTCATTTCGCTAGTTGCATGTTGATTGTTGATGATACCGTCCGAATCTGGCCACTTTCCCGTGAAAGCGAGTTCCCGGAACGCTGGCAGGAGTGGCCAATATGGCAGAGTATTTTCTGAATAACCACCAATGGTCTTGTTTGATGTGCGGCAAATCATGTTTTGGTGCCCGATACCAATTAGGCCACTTTATAGGAGGAATCCAATTCTAGGAACGCTACCGCGTGTGGTCCTAACGGTCGTGTACATAAAAAATAACCACCACTGGTCTTATTTTGCAAAATCATGAAGTTTGAGGTGTCGCAAGCCATGTTTCAATACCGTATATAATCTGGCCACTTTTCTTGTGAAACCCGGTTCTCGGAAAGCGACCAGGAGTGCCCACAATATTTCCAGAATGACCAGCAAAGGTCTTGTTTTGCCAAATCATGAAGTTTGAGGCCATGTTCTAGTACCGTTCAAGATCTGGCCACGTTCCCGGTGGAACCCGGTTCTCGGAGGGCTTCCAAGAGTAGCCAAAATGGTCGAATATTTCCAGAATGACAACCAATGGTTTTGTTTTGCAAAATCATGATGTTTGAGGTGTCGCAAGCCATTTTTCGTACCGTTCATAATCTGGCCACTTTCCCGGTGGAGCCCGGTTCTCGGAGGGCTTCCAAGAGTGGCCACAATATTTCAAGAATGACTAGCAATGGTCTTGTTTCGTGAAATCACGAATTTTGAGGTGTCGCAGGTCATGTTTTAGTACTGTTCAAGATCTGGCCACGTTCTCGGTGGAACCCGGTTCCCGGAAGGCAACCAGAAATGGCCACAATAGCTGAATATTTCCAGAATGATCGCACATGGTCTTGTTTTGCAAAATCATGAAGTTTGAGGTGTCGCAAGCCATGTTTTGGTACCGGTTTGATCCTGGTAAGTGTTTCGGGAATGGTACTTACCCCAGGGTTCCCCTAAAAAAATATGAAACTACATAAAACTCCGGAATGTCCGATACTGTATCAAAAACTAGGACAAATTTGTAATCGTTTGCAAAAGATTGCATCCAATTGAGTTAAGATTTCGCAGAATGACAGGCAAATGAAAATTCAGATTTTTGCTAAAAGAGGGGTCAGGCATGTAGGTGTTAATGGCGTCCAACGGTTTGAAATGTAGCCTTTTTTCATTGATGCTGGAGTTAAAATCAATACCGAAATGTATATCGGTATTTTAAAGGACCAAGTGCTTCTCTGGGTGAAGGCCAACTTCTCCGAGGACCAAAACGTTGTCCTACAGCAGGATGGAGCGCCGTGTCACACGTCAAATCGAACCCAACAATGGTTGAACGACAACATGAAGTTTTGGCCGAAGGATTTGTGGCCCCTTAGCAGATCTTAATCCGTTGGATTACTCGATTTGGGCATATGATAAAGCACGAGCCTACAACATATCAGACCCTAGTGTGAAAACCCTGAAGTCAACCAGAACACGCACATGGCAGTCAATGTCAGAGGACTACGTCCAAAAGGCATGCTCTGGCTTCCGGCGTTGGCTCGAGGATAAAGGGTGATACGGTCAAAATTTGGTCAAGGGAAAACGCGTGTAAATCGGTGAAATCGTTTATTTAAAAAATCAAATTAAATTTCTTTTTCAAGTTCAATTAGTATAAAATTCAGGAAAAATATTCAGTTAGGCTTCCGCTTTTCCAAATCCGAATTGCCGGGCCTTACGCTTGACCCCTGCCATCAGATTTTGTACAGCCACCTTGTCCACCTTCTTCGCCGCAGAAAGCCAGTTTGCCTTGAACTGCTGCTCGTCCTTAGCAGTTTTTTGGTCTTCTTTAGGTTCCGCTTGACAATAGCCCAGTATTTCTCAATTGGGCGGAGCTCTGGCGTGTTGGGAGGGTTCTTGTCCTTGGGAACCACCTGCACGTTGTTGGCGGCGTACCACTCCATGGCCTTTTTACCGTAATGGCAAGATGCCAAATCCGGCCAAAACAGTACGGAACAACCGTGTTTCTTCAGGAAAGGCAGCAGACGTTTATTCAAACACTCTTTCACGTAAATTTCTTGGTTGACAGTCCCGGAAGCTATGAAAATGCTGCTTTTCAAGCCACAGGTACAGATGGCTTGCAAACCAGATATTTCTTTGCGAACTTTGACAGTTTCGTGTGCTTGAAAATATCTGCTACCTTTCCCTTCCTTTTGCCGTATAAAACTCCTGTCCCGGAAGCTGCTTGTAGTCGGCTTTGACGTAGGTTTCGTCGTCCATTACCACGCAGTCAAACTTCGTCAGCATCGTCGTGTACAGCCTCCGGGATCGCGCTTTGGCCGTCGTATTTTGTTTATCATCGCGATTTGGAGTCACTACCTTCTTGTAAGTCGATAGTCCGGCTCGTTTTTTTGGCTCGATGCACGGTTGTAGACGATACACCCAGCTTATTTGCGGCATCTCGGAGAGATAGGTTAGGGTTTCGCTTGAAACTACCGGCAACTCTCTTTGTCGTCTCAGCGGCTTCCGGTTTTCGATTTCCCCCCGATCCAGACTTCCTGGCTGTCGACAAACGTTCCCCAAACACTTTAATTACATTTGTAACGGTTGATTTGGCAACTTTTAGCGATTTTGCCAATTTTGCGTGCGAGTAGCTCGGATTTTCGCGATGCGCGAGCAATATTTTGATACGCTGCTCTTCTTGTTTGGACGGCATTTTGACAACTGAAGAGTGAATTCCAAAATCAAAATAAAAGCAACATTCTACTTACACACACCTTCAAAATGAGGGGTGTTCAGGTTTTTTAAATGCAAAATTGAAAGAAATACGTCAAGTTGATATTGACCAAATTTTGACCGTATCGCCCTTTATTATTAATGAAAATGGAGGAGATGTTGAATAAATGTGTTTAAAAAGACTTTATAAAGGTAACTGCACTCGAAAATGTTGATATTATTGCTTGAATTAGTTGAAAATGGGATTTAAAAGAAATAGAACCAATTTTCGGATTATCTTCTGCCGCACCCTGTATTAAAATTTCCAGATATTTTTTTATCCTACAACTTTAATTTTGTAGCAATTATTTCATTGAGCACCAAAAACAAAAAGTGTTTTTCCTCTGAACTCAAGAAGTTTGAACCAAGATTCTGCCAACAAATATCTCAGGCCTTTAGTGGATATTTAGTTTCAATTTTGAATGACTTGTTCTGCCTACTCAATAAATAATTTTTAATCATTTAACTTTTTTTTTCAATGTTCATGGCTTTCTGGATCCATTCTGTTGCATTTCAACTGATGGAACAACTATGGGCTTGAGCGGTTATAAAATCGTATTTTCTACCATTTTTGTCACGGTGAAGAATAAGGTAAATAAAGTTTTTATCTTATTTTCAGAATCAAAGAAACCTCTTTTAGTAATATACAGATATAACTGGTTTAACAAACTCTATAAATTCCGACATCTTTTAAAACTAAGTTTCTACTCAAAGTTTTAATCTTGGCTATATGAGAATTGTGTGGAGGGTAAACTGGAGATTAACACCAGAGCTTAGAGAGAATAAGGTTGTTAAGTATTCAAGATTTCTGAAACATATTTAAGCGACGTTTTTGATGTACTGCAATCAACAAATTTATTGATTTTATAACCTTTAAATAGTTGGCGTCAACAGATTCATTGTTTTTTTTTGCAATTTCTTCTCCAAGTATTAGCAAAAAAACAATTTATTGCATAAGGTGAGGACCTGTGCAGTAATTATTTATTCTAAAGAAAAATGATGTCTTGATATTCAATTTAATTTTATCATACCGGCTAAAATTTTCGACTATTTCAAAAACATTATCAAACACTTCATTGTTAAGAATAAAGATTACTATATCGTCTGCATAGGCGATAACTTTATAAAAGTTATTGCCTATGAAACAACCTCTTATATTGTTACTTGTTTTTCTAATTAATGGTTCAATATACAAAAAAACAGTACCATGCTTAAAGAGCAACCTTGACGAACTCACGATTTGATAGGAATTGAATTTGTTAACTGACCGTTGAATAACACTATGGATGTAGATTTACTATATAAGTAACAAATGCAATTTACAAACTGAACTGGGAAACCGAAATTCAAAAATAAGCCAAAGAAACCTGGCACAATTTTGTTTGTAAAGAATTTGTAGTTGCTATTAAGCATGCTTTTTGGCCGTCTGTCGGTGACTTTGTGAGACTTGTTATTTTTGGTTTTAATTTTATTATGTCTTCAGCAAAGGAGTTTTGGAATTCACCGCTCAAATAGCCTTAGCATAATCTCAATAAATCATCCTTAAGCTCATCAAAAAATTTAGAATAAAGTTTATACGTTAAACCGTCAGGTCCGGGGCTCTTTTTCTTCGTTGACAGCTTAAAGCTCGATTCAAAGTAAATCTGGACGCACGGTTTAATACACCTTCGCGTCCCTGGTGGATAGAACAAACACGTATGACAGGCATTTGTTGATATTTTATTGACGAAGAAATTGTGTGAAAAGTTTTTCTCGATTGATGGATGCATCTTGAAATTACGGATCATGGAAATTGAGAAAGAAAATTAATTGTGCACAAAAATCTAGACAATCCTTCGAGGTCTGCTTCAAAAATAGCAAAACTGTTAAAATTCCCAAAGTCAACGGTGTGTCTTGTAATCAACTGTTACAAGGATACTCTGAGTGTGGATAGAGCACAGCGCATCTATCATAAAAGTGGCATTATGGACAAAGAGCTGAGGAGAAAGGTGTTGAGGAACGTGAAAGGCAGCTCAGGTGTCTTCATACGTGATCTGGCAAAGGAATGCGATTCCAACTTTTCTACCTTGCGTAAAATCCATTCAAGTGAAGGATATAAGTCTTGTTGTGCCAGTAAACATCCAAATCATTTCCTGAAACAAAATTTAGTGGCCAATCAGCGAGCGCGATTACTGTACGAATGAGTTATGACGAAATTTGATGGCTGCAGTTTAATGGATTACGAAAACTATGTCAAAATGGATTATAAACAAATCCCGGGATGAAAATTTTACCTGGAAACTGGTCGTGTAGATGTCCCTTCTAGGTATAAATTTGTTTTCGCAGAAAAATTTGCTCGGAAACTAATGATTTGGCAAGGAATTTGCAGTTATTGACTTAGAACCAAGGTTTTCATCACATCTCACACGATGACGTCGAAGGTTTACATTAAAAATGTCTCTAAAAGCGGATTTTACCCTTCATTTGGCAACACAAGACCAACGTTATGTTTTGGCCGGATCTAGCCAGCTGCCACAACTCTAAGGAGTTACTAGAATGGTATGCTGCAAACAATGTTAATTTCGTCGCCAAGGAGATTAATCCTCCGAATTGCCGTGAGTTCAGGCCGTTTGAAAAATATTGGGCAATTGTCAAGCAAAAACTTCGGGGATGCGTTAAAAAAAATGACAAATGCACAACAAATGCGTTTAAAGTGGAATAAGTTCATCGGTACAGTGTCACCAGCGTCACAAGTAAAGTGCAACAGTTCGTTCGAAGCGATGATATGTAATAATTTGTTACATAGAGTTTGAAAGCTGAATAAATACCCTTTTGTTTGCCATTTTGATCAACCGTGTATGTTGTTTAATTCTTGAGTTACGATCACTTGAATGCACCCAAATTTACTTTGAATCGGGCTTTACTGTTATCCGTTGGTAATGTGATCGAGAAATTTCCATTATACTACAAAAAGATTGAGTGCTTCAATTGATGATTTACCTCCTCGAAACTGATTGGAGTAGTCTTCTGGATGGATAAGGCTGAGACGTTTTGCGCGGTATTGATATTGTTTACACTCTATGAGTTGATTTCATCAGGCACGCAATTTTTTTTCAAAATAATGACGAAAGAACAGTGCGTGCGCGAACAAGTTTTGCACGAGTAGTTTTGAGAATAAGGATCTGTCGCATCGTGCCATCGAAAACAAGTTGGAAATCGCGAATACCACGGTGTTTGGTAACATAAAACGGTTCGTAGAACGTTTGACTGTTGATCGGAAACGAAGATCCGTCAGGTCAACGAGAAAGATTACAAGCGCGGGGCTGGGGCCTTTAAAAGAAAACCGAACGCTTCAGTTCAAGATGATGCTAAAAACTGCATGTGAGCAAGACTTTCGTGCAGAATACTAAAACTCGAGCAGTACTACGCACGTTTGAGGTTCAGAAATCCCCAAACCGTGACGAAAAACAGAATACGGTCGCAAAAAACCGTGCCCGGAAGTTGTACGACCAGAAATTAACGAAACCACACTGCTACGTAATGGATGTCGAGACATATGTGAAGGTGGACTTCAACCAGATTCCAGGAAACCTGTATGTTACTGCCAAGAATAATTGTGATGTTGCCGAGAACCTCCGGACACAGAAGATGTCGAAGTTTGCCAAGAAGTTCTTAACATGGCAAGCGATTTCTACTTGTCGAAAGTGGAGTACACCTTTCGTTATCGCAAGAACAATGAATGGGCAGGTGTATTTGGAAGAGTGTCTCCAAAAGTGGCTTCTCCCTCTTCTGAAGGCTCACGACGGTCCGACGATCCGGATTTAGCATCACATGAAGGAAATGCTAGAGTGTTATATGGCAAATGATGTCGATTTCATGCCGAAAGATCTGAACTGCACCCAATAGAAAAATATTGGGCCATTATGAAGGAGCACCTTCTAAAACCACCCCAAGTGGTGAAGAATGTAGAGGAAACGAAGAACGCATGGGTTAGTTTGCAAGAACCTGTCGATTCTGAGGTCGTGCAGAACCTTATGGCTGAAGTTAGGGCCAAGGTTTTCTCAGTCAGATGAAAGCAAAATAATTTAAATGAACGATGCCAAAACAAACTTTTATTGTTTCTAAGGCTTGCTTCATTTAGAATTGGAACAAACTTATGCTCATATTGTGGCGCTCCTGGTGGACGGATTTGGAAGTTCTTAGCACCCACGTGTCGGGAATTTTGTCAGTTTTTGACATTCCGCAAATTGACTGTACTTTGTAAACAATCAACATGGAAGCCGAAAGAAGGGAAAAAATTGTGCACAGTTATTTGGAAAATCCATTGTGGTCTGCATCTAGGCTAGCTAAACAGCTGAAATTGCCCAGAAATACCGTATGGCGCGTTATCAAACGGTATAAGGAAACATTGACGACAGTTCGGAAGCCTCAAACCAATCGTCGGAGTGGAACTGTGGACCGGAAACTGCGTGGTAAGATTTTGAAGACGATTAAGAGGAATCCCAATCTGTCGGACCGTGATTTGGCCAGAAAATTCGGTGCTGCCCATAGTACCGTGAGGAGAACTCGACTCCGGGAAGGAATCAAGTCGTATCGAGCTAGCAAACAGCCAAATCGGACCATAAAACAGAATAATGTGGCCAAAATCCGGGCTCGGAAGCTATACGACCAGGTGCTGACCAAGTTCGACGGGTGTCTTCTGATGGACGATGAAACCTATGTCAAGGCTGACTTCTGGCAAATCCCAGGTCAAAAATTTTACTTGGCAACGGCTCGGGGGGATGTTCCAGCCAAATTTAAATTTGTTTTTGCCGACAAATTTGCACACCGACAAATCATGAAGAGGTGACTCAAGGCAAAGGGAAAGGTTGTCAAAGACATCAATCAGATGAAGACCTGGTGGAATAAGATAGCTAAAACGATGGACGAAGAAGGTGTGCGCCGCCTAATGAGCCGTGTTACAGGAAAAATTCGAGAATTCCTTCGAAACCGTGACGAGAAATTTTATCCGTATTTTTTCTTAAAAGTATGAAGAAAACTCTACATTTGTATAAAAAAAGATCTTGAATTCAATAATAAATAACTGAAATACAGGCAATTGTTTTTGTTCCAATTCTATCTGAAGCAAGCTTTATTTACTCCCTAAAAATGTGGTGATAATCGGAGAAAAACTAGAATTTTTAGGAATGGATTTTTTGTGTGCGGATTTTAAACGGTACAACCATTATTTTAGTGTGACAACGGGTATCCTATGTCCAGATTCATCTCGTGATAACGAGAAATTCATCTTGTTAGATTTTCGATTTCTATCTTCAAAATCTCGACTACTTAGTCAAAACGCCATACCTGATTTTGTTAACAAAGAGGGGAAGACAGATTTGAAAGTGAAATTCTTTAAGCACTTAGCTCTCTCAAAACAGGACCAGCAACACAAGGAATAACATTTCTCTGACACAATGTTGATGAAACACTGAAAATTAATTTTCGTTTATATTCCGAAAACCATGGTAAAATTAACAAATCTATTCGTTGTTTTCTGCAACGAAACAGATTTGTACGTTTTAAGAAGCTACATTCGTATTTAAAGACACACGTGCAACTGTCAAAAGCACTAAGCATTAGTTAACACAGAAAGTACATTCGTTCATTCTACGAAAACAATACAAAGAGCTACGAGTAATTTGTTACCAATAAAAAGAAACGTCTCTCTGGTGGTGCATGAACGACTGACAGATTTACTTTATCGGCTCAAAATGTAATTGAAAAAAAAAACGCACCACGAGGGTTCTTTAATGTTTCTGACATGGGTTTCGATCCTATATTTTTAGGAAGAGCTATTATTGAGTCAGTGGTTCATCTCACTAAACCATTCTGACTCGTGAGAAGTTACTTGATTGTTGTGCATAAGGTTGCACTCTCGACAGCGCTTTCATTTCTATTTTGGGATAAATTAATGATTCCCGCCATCTTAGCCGGAACACCAATACTTATGAGTACGCTCGAAGAGAAGCAGCGATTAGCTGGTCTTCACGAAATTCATTTTGTGCATTGTACAAAATGTTTGTAATGATAGCTTTTTGTTAGATGACAAGCCATATGAATGTTTCATACAATATGCAAGACATTTGTTCTATGTACAAAATCCATGTTTACGAAACGAGTGAAACTAATCCACGAAAATAAATGTTCAGTGTAGTTTCCGAGTGGGTGCTGTAAGTATTGAAAAATTTGAATCTTGTTTTCCCCCTCTTTGTTTACAAAATCAGATACATCGTTTTGAATAAGGTGTTGAGAAATGAAGACGCTTAGATACGATAATTTAATTATACAATTGTTCGGCAAACACAGCTTGAAATCGGTGAATATCCAGCCTGAACGAGAGGACAGTTTTCTCTCATCTGACTGACATTGACACACGGCCAACAATGGAACTCAATGTCAGTATCATGGGAACTACAACTCAATTTCGTAAAAAGTGGAGTCACTCAAAGCCTGAGTAACTGAACCTTTACTCAGTCTATGTGTGACTCCACTTTCTACGAAACTGAATCGCAATTCACATGCGAATGAGTAAAGTGGCCTCTCATATTGAGTTCAATTTTTGGCCTTGTACAACGGAGTAAAGTCCCAAGTAACAATTTTAGTTTTATTCCAGCCGTATAGCACACCTCCCGGCTTTTTTGATAACGCTACATTCAAAATTGTTTTGTTTACCAACACTTTCTCTATGTTTCTTTAAAGCCGAAATATGTACAAAGTGGCCCACTGAAATATGAAACCTATTGGCACCTTTTAGTGCCATAATAAAACCAAATTAATGTCTAGGGGCTTTCATAAAACTTTAATAAAACTTAGTAAAACTGGATGGTTTTGGCAATGTTACTTGTTGTGGGCTCTCGCATTGTGTTCAATATGAGGCTATGCAACGAATAATTGAGCAAAAATATTGATACAAAAATGCAACTCAGTCAACGCAGCCACTCACTGGAGTCCTACCATGTTGATAGAGCTACTGACTGTGTCAGCTGCTGGCAGTGATCTGTGTGCTTCCCACTCATTCAGACTCTCACGAGACACTGTATGGTGAAGCGGGTTTTCTTAAAGTCCACTCACACGTTACAATCACCTTATTACTTACTGATTAACAACGCATAATTTCACTTTTACTACGAACTTCAACTTCAGTTGCACAACATCCCAAATCAACAACAACAAAACCTTAAACACAGTGTGCTTCAGGGGCAGTTGTTATTTCTGTGTTAGCTCCGGCCTAACAAAAGCAGTTTAGTAATTCAAAATTCACGCTTTTGATTTTACGAGCCAACCGTCCAACCGCCAGCGGAGGTCCTTCTGTCTACTTATTTACATTTTCCATCACACACAAACCATATTTCACATGCATGCTTGGGGGGAAATGCTCCGGAGCGTTTTAGCAAAGGCATTTTATGCTCTCGAATGCGATTTGCAACCGTTACCAAAGTCAGTGGAGTGTGTTGTGAGCACCATCCATCGTACACTAACCCCAAGGTATACAAATACATGGTAGACGGCAGTCTTCGCAGTGATGATGATAATGATGATGGTCCTCGAAAACGGCCAACTACGGAACGGACCGCGGTGTGTTTCACGGAAATGAGTGGGAAAAACGGTACATGAGTGCAACACTCCTCCAAGCGAAGCTACCAATCACACTCGAATGCAATTGAGCCAATAGGTGCTATGTGTGAATGTGTTTATGGGCCACTCGATTGAAAATTCATTTGCAGACCATCGCTCCTTCCTTTCAAAATGGGTTGTTTTTTTTTTTATTCAAGCCTGCTATCCGTTGAGTGGTTAATTGGAAAATGATTCGAATTCGCGTCAAACGTGGCGCCCCGTGTGGTAAACGGTCCAGCTGCTGTTCTGAAAAGTGATTATCTGAAGTGGAACAAATAATTTGCCTCTCCAGACTCTCACTTTACGATTATATAACTATTTCCCTGACGGAGATTTGAACCTCAACAGAAAAAGAAACCGGCTTTGGATAACAAGATCAATGAAATGTGGGCACAAACGATCGATGGTAGAAGCAGAGAAAAAGGTGTGGAAAAACGGGAACTGTTCTGCTTGAGGAGATTATCATCAACTCGAGACGGGATTCGTAAGTTTCTTCCTCCTGCTTCTGCAGAGCGCGGTGAAGATGCTTTGTGGATGGATGCGTTATTTTGTTACGGCAAAGCCCTAAGCAGTCGTTCATTGGGTCGTTACATCGTTCAACTGAACCGCGAAACGCTTCGTTAGCCAGACGAGGGGCATTTTCCGTGCGCCATTGCTACCAACCACACCGGTCACATCTTTGTTTAGTTGTTTAGGTATGGTAACGATTTAATTCGTTCGAGATGAGAATCACCAATAAGCGGTTGTCCTTGAAAATGTGTTCATTTATTTGGTGTAGTAAATGTTTTACTCTCAAAACAATTATTCGACGAATGCGTTTTCAAAGATGTATTTATTTATTCATTTAATCATTGGTCTTCAAAATTCTCGAACAGATTGTTGAACAGAATAAACTTCATTAGTTTTTCCTTGAAACTTGCATAAATTTGTAACGCATATTGCATCAGTCATTATTGTGATGATTTTCAACTCGCTGAGATGTTTCTTCAACGTACACTAGTTAAACGCATAGCCCATTTAGTAATGGAACAACATTCAATGTGTGTATTGCTGGTTCAAATTTACTTATTTAGAAACAAATTTAACTGTAGAGGTTTTTTTCTATAAAATCTATATCCACATTAATCCGGACACCTTCAAATCATTGTAACTTTTGAAATATTGCACGTAGGAATGAAAAAAATCACTGTGGTATAGCTGAGAGTCTATGATGACAAAGACTATGATTGATGTTTACATTTCATGTTTAGTATTCAACATGGCGACGAAAGAAAAACAAGTGCGCCAGCGAATTTCGTACGGGCGTACGGTAAATCCTGACTTGTCAATACGGGACCCTGCAAAAACATTGGATTTGCCTAAATCCACTGTTCACGATGTGTTCAAATCATTTTCGGAACGTTTGACGGTGGAGAGGAAACCAAAAAGTGACAAATACATTGGACCGAATGGTGAAAAGGATATTAACGAAAAACCCATTTCTCTCCATTCGAACGATGGCTCGTAAAATAGTCGTAGGATGTCGCCTGGTTTTGTCCAAAAATCAAAACAACGTTTGGTACTTCAGTCGTATGAAGTAATAACAGTTCCAAATCGCAACGACAAACAGAACTTGGCAGCAAAATCACGGGCTCGACGTTTGTACTGCGAATATTTGACGAAGTTTTCATGCTTTGTTATGGACGATGAAACTTATGTCCTGGAGGATTTCAAGCAGCTTTCAGGGCTGGCTTTTTATTCTGCTTTGGCTATAAATGCTCCAGATGAGCATTTCAGAATGAAGAAGGCATCGAAATTTCCAAAAGAAATAGCTTGTGTGGCAAGCAATTTGCACGTGTGGCGAAAACAGTAAATCTTTCGTCAGTACAGGCAAAATCAACAAGGACATCTATCAGAAAGAGCGTCTGCAGAAGCGATTGCTACCCTTCATCAAAAGTCACAAAGAAAAACCTTTGTTCTGGCCCGATTTGGCACTAGCCACTATGCTCAAACTGTGATGGAGTGATACCAAGCAAATCAAGTGAACATTGAACCAAAAACCTCAAACCTGCCAAATTGCCCAGGGCTACGAGCAATCGAGAAATATTGGGCTCTGATGAAGTGGAAGCTTTCTAGAAAGAAACAAGGAATTGATGTCTTTGATTCCTTGTTTCTTTCACTTCCAGAAAATTTGGACAAAGATGGCTTCTACGATTTCTGAAGAGTCTGTACAAACCCTTATGGACGGAGTTAAGCGCAAAGTTCGAAAAGTTTATGCAAATAACGAATGACTATGTTTTGTCTTCACGAATTGTTAAAACACATCCCATGACTCTGAAATAAACAACTACGACGGAAATATAATGCAAAATTTATGTTTTATTCATGTTTTGAGGTGTCCGGATCATTGCGGATACAGACCTTATTAAAAAAAAACGTTCGTTTCATAGTTGCTCCACCGTTACTAATCAGAACAAGTATAATTGCACAGAGAACCACAAAAATGGAACCTGGAAGCAGTTTACATGTTCAATGTACAAGTCCACTAATTCATTCCATTTATAAACCTGTTCCGAAGCCATGGTATAGTTGTATAAACGTTGTCTACGTTGCTATACTTCGTTGTCGATTTAGACGGCTGGGTGCCTTAAAGGGTCTCTTGTCATTCAGTACCGAGCCAACGATCAATTTTGTGTCAACAAAAAAATGAACCCATAAAATTGACGTATTCTGGAAAATTATGAAGACGGATCATCGCAAACAGCCCAAAACTATTAAAGCAGAGCTGGAGTTGAAGGAAATTCGGGTAAATACAACAAAACCACTGGGAAAAGCGGTTGTACAAAAGTCGGTGGAGTGAAAAGGAAGGTGCAGGCATTCGGGATGGGAGATGGAATTGAATAAAACAAATTTTGTTAATTTTTCTCATTAGTAGTTTTTTATTCTCAGCCAATTTCAAGAAAATTCGGATTATTTTGGTGAGTAAATATGTGTGTACCATTTATATCGCATACACCCCTTAAGTTCACTCCACACAACTCCAATTTTCTTTCAGGAAAAAAATTAATTAAAAAAATCTTTGAAAGATCCAATTTTTTTTAATGCAAGACATGCAGAAAATAAGTAAACAAAAAAGGAAGATGAAACAAAATTCTGTCCAGTTGGAGTCCGGAATAACTTATTGCGTAGCAGCGGCACGGAAAGTGACCGCTGCAAGAACTCATGGCGACGGCACGAGGAGATGTTCCTGCGAAGTTTAGGTTTGCTTCTATGGACAAATTTGCAAAAAAAAAACTGATGAATTGGCAAGGGACATGCTGCTGCGGAGCAAACACCAAAGTGTTTGTGACGAATAAGACGATGGACTCGAAGCTGTACAAGGAAGAATGCCTCAAAACCACGTACTACCCTTCATTAAAGCCCATAAAGGTCCCGTGAAGTTTTGGCCAGATTTGGCGAGTTTCCACCACAGCCGGGAAGTCATCCAGTGGTACCGCGATAATCACGTAGATTTCATCGATACAAACATGAATTCACCCAACTGCTCGCAGCTCCGGCCCGTCGAGAGATTTTGGGCAATAATCAAGCGGAAGCTTAAGAAAAGTGAACGGCTCGAGACGCGACTCAGATGACCAAAATGTGCCAAGGAAGTTGATTCCGGAGGTGTGCATCGTTTGATGGGAGGAATAAAGAAGAAAGTGCAAATTTTCATAAGAAACAAAGAGAGATGATTTGTGTTGATATTTTTTCCCAAAGTAAAGTGACCTTTGCTTTGATGTATTAAACTTATTTGTACGACAATCCATAACCGAGATACAGATGATTTCATTATTCCGGATTCTAAATGGACATAGTTTTATTGGGAGAGAGACAAATCGCTAGAACCAGATCAAAACAATAGGTAGTATAAGAGCAGGATCGGTTGCATATTCTTTTACCAGTCAAGGAAGTATCCTCCCCCTTGCCTGGCATGCAATGGGGTTGCTTGGTAAAAGAATATGTGCTCGATGGGATACTACCGTTCAAATGCCCTCCGCTCGTTTTTAAATTGTATCTTTCAATTTCAAAGCCTGCCTTTACGCTAT
Organism: Aedes japonicus; assembly: GCA_034211315.2. NCBI lineage: Eukaryota > Metazoa > Arthropoda > Insecta > Diptera > Culicidae > Aedes > Aedes japonicus. Next base: position 49,792 of record JASCZW010005474.1, on the reverse strand, counting down.
ACGGAACAATCAATACTTTCTCTTCATTTCTATCCATTCTAGCAATAAATTACAGTCCACTCCACTCTTAGAGCCTCTCATGTAGATGCGAAATTATCTGCTTCTGACAACTTTCATCAATCCCTTGATGTTAAAAATCTTGTGTTGCCAAAAACGAAAACTGTATTTTCAGCCAAAAATTCTAGATATAATGGAGATTATCTCATTATTATTTAGATGGATTTTCCGTCAACTTCTGCACCAAAACTAAGAACGCGAAGCGGCACATACTCCTCTCGTTTTTAAGGTTGATGATCTTATTGCAGTGTATTTTCATTTGTGTGATGTGTTTGGTAACTTTGTTCTCTGTCTTCAGTTTGCTCTTCAAGATTGTTCAATGTTCTGCAATAATGATGATAATGAGCTTGGGAGTAGCTTTGCATCTTCAATGTACAAGTTTACTAATTCTATTTATAGATCAGTACCGGCACCGGCCACGTGCTCACGGTCTTTGGAGAGGAGGGAAGGATGATTAGTTTGACAATCGTTGGTTAGAGACCGTGTTTACCTCTGCGTCTCCACAATTGTCAAGGGAAGGATAGTTTTTGTGTTAGTGAGGCAGGTTATTTTTAGATCATGGATTCACTGTGGTAAGTGATGTGATCAATGAAAGCGCAGTAGACTGCTTTTTATTTTAAATCTAGTGGTGATAGAAAGAGGCAAGTGACAAATGACAAGGAAGGGGACGGGCCTGGGATTGAACTCCCGACCATCTACTCAATAAGCAGAATGGATAACCACTGAGCTATCCAGCCACGTCCACTGGATTCATATCGTATTATTGAACATTTATACCTTTTGTAAAGCTTGGCTTTGACAGTGAAATTGTATAATAAAAACAATAAAGTTTTTTCGTCAGTGTAACCATATCAACTTTGTTGTTTTTGTCTCCCGCTAGTCATTAATATATATTTCTTGGTTGTGAAAATCTGCAATCCAAATACCTCAGCGACGCCTTCTGGCTTAGAACGTTTGGTTAGTATTTTTGGATGATGTGTGTATGGTGCAATTATTGAAAAAATATACCTTTTCAGGATACGATTTGGCAGAAAGTCGAAGGAGAACTCATCATGGATAAGGCTGTGTTGTGATTTGTCAACCAAAAGTTATGGAATAAAATTTATAGGTTTTATTTTAAATCAAGGTCGTTTTCTTTTTTGCCTGTGCCTAAAAGTAGAACAGCCTATCGAATGCTGGTGTCTACCGATAAACATCACTGTAAATGCTGCACTAGAGTATAGAGGTATAGATGTGACAGTACGACTCTATCCGATGTGTGCCCTGTTTCCACATATCGAATATGTGTCACTGCACCAGCAAATCTTCGCACAGTCAACGTCAAAGTCAACGTCGAATGGGGTGGGTGTATCAATCCGTACAATATGAATATTTGGCATTTATTGACTGTGGAACACATCACCACCAAAACGAAACTGAACCGGATCGACCTTTCGCAAAACTGGAGTTATCAACGGTGGAAACGGCTTGGTAGTTTTTTGGAGGTAACTCTTTTGGCAGTCAATAAATCTTACATATTCCATCTGTTTTTTTGTCTTCCTACAAGAAAAATACAATGAAACTATACTAAACAATCTACTAACCGTAATCGGGGCCCAATTCCTCATCCAAATACTGTGACCTATATTGCCTTCTCACGATACGGTAATACATTATTTTCCCCAAACAGTAAACATACCGCTGATATTGGTTGCCAAGATTGCCACCAACGTCACGGAAAAATTCAAGCCTGTGCTGCCAGATTACGCTAAATCGAATTATAACTTATACAAGTTGATAGAAGCTGATGCATTCTGAGCAAGCGTGAGTTTTATGATAAAATATGAGTGATGGTGTTCTTTTCGCACACATTTCTTGACATGCCTACCACTCTAAATCTTTGGGGGAGAAGATCACCATAAAGTGTGCAAATTTGATGAATTCTGAGTAACTTTGAAGAAAAAAGTAACTCACAAAAAAGCTATCTAGCCCCCAGATCGTATCGCAGAGATGATACGATAGCCTATCTTTGCCAAATGGAGCACTCAAGAGTTGCCATCTTGTTCAAAGTCTATCGGTATGCCATTTCTCGTCACATTGTAATATTGATTCCAGATCTTGCCACTAAGATTGCGCTGCAGTCTATCTTTGGAATGAAGTAAAATCATAATGTCAAATAACACAACTTAACAATCTGATCAATTTTATACCAGACAGATATTCTCAAGATTTGGTACAGATAGATTACAGCGCCATCTCATCGGTACGATCTTAATCAAAGCTAAGGATTTAAAAAAAATTCCATGGCATTTGGAACCTCTTGGAAAACAATAAAAATAGACTATTTTGCGATCTCTGATTTCCTGTAATGTCAAATCACGGTCTTCAGCACATTCAATAACTTCACCGAAAACGGCGTCTACCTAGAATTTCATTTGCCTAATATAGACTAATTTTTTGCAATCTGCAACAAATATGATAATGTGGAATCTCTTCTGAATGGTCTGATGATTACATAAAAGGACGACAAATGTCACAATGAGAAACTTTGCCGAGAATGGTAACTCTCTAGAGCTTCATTTGACTAAGATAAACTGCAGCGCCATCTCTGCGGCAAGATCATGAACGATTGTGATGTTGTCAAAAGACGATAAATGCAATTGTATGAAAATTTGATGACAGTGGCGCTATCTCCGCGGCAAGATTTGGAACTAATATGATAATATCACAAGACGACAAATGACGTATTGAGAAACTTTACCGAAGATGGCAACTCTCTAGAGCCTCATATGGCAAAGATAGACTGCAGTGCCATCTCTGTGGCAATATCTTGAGCTAATATGATGATGTCAAAAGACAACTAATGACAGATTATGAAACTTTGTCCAAGGCGGCAACTCTCTACAACTAGTCTGGAATGTTAAATATGCAATTCTGTTCACACATCGAAATCAAAACCTCCTTCCCTTTAAGCAGATTCCCGGTGGCCAATGTTTCTGGAATAAGGTTTTCCACGACTAATGCATTTTTTTTTGGTACAGATACAGTGACGGACAATACAATAAGACCAAAGCCCGATTTTTATACAAAATGGTCATGTTTGGAGCCTTGTCTTTCACTTTCCCGTGAGGTACTACAATTTTGACAATAGCCTATAAATAACCTGAATTTTCATCTTTAATAAATTCATAATTTTTCATTCACCACTTCAGAAACTACAGACACCACCTACGACAAAACAATTTTGATATCCATAGTTTAGGCTATGTTGATGAGTGTGAATAACAATCAATAAAATACTGACATTAAAATGTCCCACGCATGAAAAATCAAAATTTAGATCCTCATATTCGAGCATCCTTTATAGAACTCAAAATGTGTCTCATTATTGTATCGTATGCGGTGTCTATAACTTATAAAGTGGTGAATGAAAAATGATGGATTTATTGCAGATGAGAATCTAGACTCCTTCTGGACCACAGCCGAAATTTCAGCTCAATTAATTCTCGAGAATATGAAAGGCAAGCCCCCTAACATGACCATTTTGTACGAACATCAGCCCTAGTAGCACACTTGTTGCCATTCAGTTGAGATAACATAAATATGACTTGCTAAGTCAAAATCAAGTAACTAAAACTAATTATGATCGTAGTGTGCTACTTGGGAGGCTTTGGTCTCACCAAAACAACAAAAATCAACGTATATTGAAAGTTGTTTTTATGATATACCAACATATGTGTGAGTAAACAAATCGTATAGAATGCAAGAATATGGCAAACTGGCGTTCTGCGGTGAATAAAGTGGAAAAAGAAACTGTACAAAATCTTATGGCAGGTGCTAAACGAAAAACCCGTCAATTTGCTCTCGGTGAAAAGGAAGCTTAGCTGAATATTTCTCCTGAATTTTGTATTAACTGAACTTGAAAAAGCAAAAAAATTTGACTTATTAAAAACTTTAATCGATTCACACATATTACTGTTTTACCAAATTTTGATCGGAACACCCTTTATTTCTATTAACGATATATTTCCCTTGAAATTCTGCAAAATTTTGATATGTTGCACGACTAGGTTCTACTGAAATTATAATTTGGTCATTTGTATGGGACATCTGAATTTCACTTTCTTTGTGTTCATATTGGACATTATGATTTGAACCTGGTTACAAGATATCAAATCAATAATCTTGTTGAATACTGGAAGATATTTAGCTGTTCAGAAGTCAAATTAGTTCAAATTGATGTTTTTCGTTGATGGCACATTCATAAAAAATAATTGACCTACGACCAACTGGCACCGATTCTAAACGATCGATTCTATCCAATTGAAGTTATATTAGCCATATTCTTAAAATTAACACTTCAACTATTATTTCGATGTGGTGTGATATGAAAATAACCCACCACCAGTGCAGGACTTGCTATGGCGTATAATCTCTTAAAGGCAAGATAAAACTGTACATATCTGTAATTTTCACTATTCCGTTGTATGAAGGGTCAAAAACGGTGGTGTGGACCCGAGAGCAGAAGCACTTACACGAAACCCACGGAAAGGATAGAGAGTCGCTTTCCAACGAAACACTCTCATCACAGATATTGAACAGTAAGAAATACACATTAGGATTTACGTCTAGTGGTTTGTTAAAAATAACTAGGGTCAGCAAGCTCACTGTAGGCTGTCGAAAGATAATTAGACCTTCGCTGATCTCTATCTCATGATTTCCATCAAGGAAGGCATAATTGTCATCCATAACTTGGGCCAGATAACCACGAATCCCTCATCCAGCCTACAGTTCGTCTTGCACCCTGTATTCCCCCCTTACCCTTTTGTTATTGAATGTTTGTATGTAGTTTACGTAATATAATATAATATATGTATTTACAAAATATATCTGACATCTACTGGATTGTTACTGCAAAATAAAAATTAGATATGTATTAATATCTTAATGGCAGCATAATTAATCATCAATTAAAAGAGAGATTTGAGCAATAAAAAATGAAAAAAGTGCCATTAAATTATTAAGGCCTGTGCCAACAAATAATGTGTGATCAGCATTAAAAAATTAGGAATGAGCAATAAAAGATGAGAAAAGATCTTCGGATAATCTAATTGTGACCGGTAAATCTGTCAAATAAAGCAACAGCTATTAGTATATGTGCAATTAAATATGGCAGTATTTCCGCCAAATTATGTAATTTGAGCACTAAACTATTCGCATATGTCTTTTAATTTTGTTAGATTTTCCCATAAAAACAGTAAAATGAGCAATGGATAAATAAATATCCATTGCTCATTTTACTGTTTTTATGGGAAAATCAACAAAATAAAAGACATATGCGAATAGTTTAGTGCTCAAATTACATAATTTGGCGAATACTGCCATATTTAATTGCACTATACTAATAGCTGTTGCTTATTTGATAGATTTACCGGTCACAATTAGATTATCCGAAGATCTTTTCTCATCTCTTATTGCTCATTCCTAATTTTTTAATGCTGATCACACATTATTTGTTGGCACAGGCCTTAATAATTTAGTGGCACTTTTTTCATTTTTTGGTGCTTTTTCTGAATTACTAAGTGCAGGTAAATATTTTAGCCATATCTTAATAGTCCTGGAAAGGCTAAGAATTGATCAACTTCCTACTACTGTCCGATCAACAATGATGAAATGTTAAAGATAGATATTTGATGTGTATATTTTTTTAATCAACAGAATATTGTATAATTCGAAGAAAGCAGTTGGATTGATCAAAAAGCTCGGTTTGATGATTCCTGATATAAATCAAGTATCTAATCATATACAATTCTATACTACCTATAATCACATGCCAGTATTTTATGAAATTGTAGTTGCAGTTCAGAAATATAATTTTAACACTGTTTCAGAGTTACGCTGAAATGCAGAAGAACAAATTGAGTATTACATTGTCAATCTGCTTCATGCTCTAAAATGCAACAGTAATTTGAAATGCAAAGGGTATCAGATACCAGCGCGTGCTGAAATTATTGATTAAATAAGAATGGAATATAAATACTACTTGTAAGCGATCTTAATCGAAGTCACTCACCTCGATATTGTCAAATTGATAACATTGCCCAGGCTGCGTCAACCAGCGTCTCCATTCTGAAATGCTGGAAAACCAATAAAGCCTCTTATGTTTGTCATGTTGCTTCATGTTAAAATGTATAGATAAATACTGTGGAAAAATTTAGCTCTGTGATATAACCACAATGGAACTGACTCTTAGCTCTGGGTCTTGACAAAAAATCCCTACTGAGCCCTTGCGGCACGTCAAGCCGGCCGGTTCAGCGCAAGGGTGTACTTCACCTATTATATTGAGTACATAAAAATTAAAATATGGCTAATCAAAAAACACAAATTCATTATTCGTAGCTTGTTTTGATTGATTATCGATAATTTGAGAAGAATATCGTTACAAATACATATTGGATCACCTAGTCAGTAAAGTTTTCTAGGTAACCTAAGATAATCTATTTGGTTAAGACATATTTGATCAAAGGAGAAATCTTTTGGGTTGTACATTTTCCCGACTTTGAGGGCACAGAATGCTATCATAGCCACACAATATACAATTTCAGGCATTGGTGTTGGCATTGAAAACTCTCATCTCTTGAATTGCAATTTACAAGATAACGTTTCGTTTGGGCAATAAGCTAATTGTGAATGCAATAAAACATAGGTTAAGTGATTGACAATTACCAGGCTTAATACAAACGATTAAAATGCTAGGTGTTTGGAGTTTTACGGTATCGACTACAAATAAAAGCAAATTTCACACAATAATTTTCAACATTGCCCAGCAGCTATAAATGTATACGGCTTATAACCAAAACTCTCATCACATTTCATCCTGCTCTCCATGTGTCACAAATCAATCGATGACCTATTTTCGTTTTTTTATATACTATTCCCAATCTAGTGCCTAGCTATATTAATAACTTTAGCCTCAACATGTCACTCACATAGCATTTTTTTTCACCTGCTTTTATAAATGCGTATAGGGTAACGGGATGTAATGTTAGCCTAGCTCCTTGATTCGGCCTATGTACCAAATATGTCATTATTTCTTCGATAATCAACAAAATCATGTTGTTATCAGCATGATCGATTTATTTCAAAGCAATTGAGACATAATTATTCAATTTTTAGTAGTTCACTTCCGCGTAGTTTTCGATTTCCATGACTTTTTAGACACCACGACTTTACTGGTTAAGCTGAACAGATTATCTATACGATCTTCGAATGATCTAAATTTGCCGAAATTGAACCTATAAACCGAGTAATGCAGCCAAGATGTACAGAATATAGTCACATGTTATAAACTAACAGGTCAAATTGATAAAATAACAATGAATTAACAAGCAAACGGTGGACCCAATGTTAGGGACACATTTATTTTCTATGTTCCCAACTATGGCCTGTTGCATGAAAAGTGTAGTAAAAATGTTGTTATTGGTAACATTAACAATACAAATGTCTGAGTTCCGGTTGAATGTTGTTTATATGGCTCATTTTAACACAAATTAAAAGAACAAAATCTGTGTAGAGTGAATTATAATGTTTTGATTGTCGAATGACCGCTTAGTCATATGTAAAAATCACTTAAGTGTTTTTTAGCAGTTTAAGTGTAGTTTGATTTATGCAATTGTTTGTTGGGTAGAGCGAATACAGCTGGGAACACCTTGAATCAGCAAATCAGGAAGAAACCCGCACAAAAATTGCATTTTATAAAAAATCAATCGAATGGGACGAACTTGCATCCATGATTAGACCCAATTTGGTACCCATAAACCGACATTACATCCATATCCCTCGAAAGTTTCTGACTTTATAAAATGATTTGTGTAACTTTTCGTGATACATACTACCAGATGGCTTATTAAACATATCTTAGGAAGTCTATAGCTAGTTATATTTTGTTTCCTGCTCAAATACTTTATGAGTTACAATGAAAAATGTTATCGATTGTTGCATATTAGGCTGAGTCAAGGGACATATACCCTATATGATTGCAGAGACAAACCAATCCGGTTTGTTTGCCATTCGCCGTGTTGCTAGGCAACAGACAAAAAAAAACTGCAATCACGAACAGGCATAAATCCATAACGAAAACCATTCTTTGAAGCAGGAATGGTTGCGTTCCATGAAGTCGGTTTTGTGTGGCTTCGCTCAATATTGCCTCATGTTGAGGAATGTACTGTACTGATATACCGGCAGAAAATCAACTAAACAATCACATTATAGAGTCAAAACACCGCTTAAGTTTAGGCAACATGTTACCCATCGAGGATGGATTCTCTCCGCTTTAACTTTTCATATAAATAGATGGGATAAAGTTGCAGGGGTCCCACCATGTTGCTGTTATGCTTCACCTACCAAATGCCTTCCACCATGTTGCAAACTAGCTGACGGTATCCAAATCAAAAGGCATTTGCGTTAGCATTGACTAGCCCACTCGAAACCGGTCTGGCAGTAGTACGAAACATGAATAAACTTACCCAGCCTAATCCACAACCCCGCCAGCGAAACGGAGCAAAATTCACAACATTCAAGAATAGGCAGCTTGATCGCCGATGGGGTCTCGTTTTTTTAGCATCGCTTTTCTATTAAGTTACTGTTCTTCCCTAGGAGAAGCGTTTAACATTTAGCTGCTCGGTTCAATAACCTGTTAGAAGATTTCCCCATTTGTGTACCGCTTGAATGTATGTATGTTGGGCTTATGCTTCGGAACCTACCAGCACTAGCTTGGGAATTACTCAAGCTTCCCCGCGCGATTGTGCTGCCATTTAAGCAAGTGGCACTCGGTGAAGAAGTTGGTTGGTTTGAAAGTGCTTCAGGAAATTGGATGGGGCAAGAGCTGTCAGCGGTGTTAAACAATAACATGGCAAAACATGCTACAGAAACAAAAAGCTTCGTGTCGGTTCTTTGACCAAATTCGTGGTGTAAGGCTTTAGGATGGGGGAACGTTATTTTGAACTTTTCCCTTTCTTCTGGGTTTCTGGCTGGAGTGCCTCCGCGATGCGGCTTGTGGGCGATGGCATTTCGGTGTTGACCCAATTTCGGTTTAGTGGGATTGTTTGTTTGTGAAGCGTTGGTTTGTTCTTCACATGAGAACAAATTAACTGCATATTTTAATGTTGTTTGTTAACTGGTTTTCAGCACATTCTTGTTGGCCTTTGAGAGGTGTAGACTCTTAGTGTCGAAAAAAATAAAATTACATTTGCACCACAAAATAGAAATATATGCAACAAGTTTCTTGAAGAATATTTTTCCAGCTCGGGTCGTAAATTTCCTTCCGAGACTCTACGAGTTGAAAAATTACAAAGCAGATTAGCATTATATAAACATAATACAACTGATTATTCGGTGGGCAAAAAGTATGAGCTGTCTTGTGGATCACATTCTGTTTTATGATTTAGATGAAGAAGACGTTTATAAACGATTGTGGTATGGTGACTTTAAAACTTAAATTATAATGTTTTGCTTTATGGTACACTAGCTGAACCCGGTGCGAGCCTTGATACGTTTGCTACTAAATGAATGAAAAAATAATAGAACTTACGCTATTATGGTTTTTAAAGTAATGCGTTATGTTAAAATATTTTCTTTTGCTTATATGTGTAATTTCTGCAAAATAAAACGCATATGTCTGTTCTTAATTTAACCCTCAGATTAGGTTAGTTTCTATCATGGTTTTTCTTTCTGTGTAGAAGCATTTCATACACGGAGAAAAAAACTAAGTACTCTGATAGGACAACTATTTTGAATATTATTTCGCTCTCACTGTTAGGTAGTTTTAACTTAATCTTAAAGTTAAATTGAAAAAATCAATTTTACCCAGAGCAAGGTATTTGAAGGGCAGTAAATTTGCAGTGTACGCAAGAAGCGCCTTTCGAGAAACTATAAAAAGCGGAGCGTTGGACTGTAACTTGGTTGTGGCTGAAAATTTTTGATCGTCATTCAGAAAACAACAGTGCTGTTAAGTGGAAGCGATTTTGTTTTTTTTCCTAAAATTCAAATTGTGTTGTGTCCGGTTGAAAGTTTAACGCGACCGGCACTACGGATAAGCGCAATGGAGAAGTTAAAGAAAATTGTGGATTCTGGAAGCTACAAAAAATTAACCAGTAACTGTAATTATTTCACTTATTCGATTTCATAATTCTATTCTTGTCGCTTTGGAGGGATGAAATATTGGACGAATTGCTGCGTTGATAGTACTGTACCAATGGCTCCTGAGGCAGAAATCGGATGTAGTGAAAGCTTTTCCTCATCTTCTATCTAACAATGGACTCATGGTAAGAATTATAATTAGTTTCCAATTTACCGTTTTTTTACTGACCGTTTCGTCAAATTTTTTTAATGAGTCAAAAACCATTTCAAAAAATTAAAAAAAAGCTTGGGTCACAATTGAAAATGAATCAGGTAATAAAAACTAGGACTCTAGTAGAGTTGAGTTTGTTTCACAACTTATTTTCAAATTTTGAAACAGAAGCGAGAAAAAATGAATGTTCTTTGGGAAAGTTTATCTAAAAATTGAAAGGAAAAGATTGAATCAATAAAAATATTTGACGGGAATGTTAACTTATCAAAACATATTTATAAATTTGGACAATTACAGATACAGCAGGCGTTTGAACGCCTTCTCTCCAATGTGAATGAAAATTGCAACATGGGTGCATTTCTACAGATGGGGCTTCTTATTGAGTCAAGTGGTTGGAGCTGTGTTGAAGATGGTGTGTACATATTTGTCATCGAGAAAATAGATTTACATATCTTCTATTTCCGCAAATCATAATTGCATTGCGAATAGTGAACATGACAACACATGCCTGGGTCAACTCTACACACTCCTAGTAATGCAGTTTCGATATGAGAAACCAAGGGGAAACCTAGAGTTTCTTGAGATCACCTAGGTTATCAACCCAAAACATAATCAGAAGAGAATTATTTATACGTATTTAAATATCTAATTAAAAACGGGCTTCAAATGGTGAGTTGACAATTTCTAAGGAGGGTGCGACCGACCTCTGGTCCTCACAAGTTCCTACCTCACGTTTCCACGAGTCATATGATCACAAAAGTCTGCCAGCTGAAACATGGATACGCTGGTTGGCGTAGCCTGGGCAATGTTGTCAATCCGACAATAGCGAAGTGAGGGGGTGCGACCGGTAAATCATATCATAATTTTCCATTCTCATATTTTTCAGGTCTTCCAGGTCGTCAGGTATTATAAAATAATTTAAAATTTAAAATTCTTTTTTTTCATGGCGGTCATACATTGCCTAAATTTTATGGTTCATAATGGATGCACAAGTTTGTCTACAATTGCAACATAACAGCAGTCGGCACACATGTAATTTTCAGTTCATATTACAATATACCCTCACTATATATTTTATCTTATAGGACATTGTTTATTCATAGCCATTATCATTCATCGCTATCATCTTTATCATCATTATTATCATTTTTATCATTACTTGTGTTTTCGTGATTTATATTCTAACATAAATATTTGTTTTTTTACAATTTCACCTTAAAGGTTATATATATTTTTAATTATTTTGTCCTTTATGTCGAATTATCATTATGATTGAGAAGTATTTAGTACCTTGATTAAAAGAAGCTGCAACGGAATCTATGGTAGGATTTTGTACTTATAACCTAATGTGTTTTTCATTTCCTGTTTGCAAATAGACTTTCTTATAAATCTGAGCTGGTTTGATTCGTGCAGCGCTGTTTGCCATTCGGCTAGTGTCTGATGTTACAGTTCAATTTTTGGCATTACTGTACCATAACTCACAATATCATTATATTTGATGATATTGTTTTATCGATTTTACTTCATAGATGATTTAACTATTGCTTATTGTTTTTTATGTCCATTTGTCTTTAACTCTCTGTCAATTAAATCTTCCCTGATTTCCCAACACAGGAGCAATAACTATTAGGCCAGCAAAAATAAAAGTGGATTCATGTTATAAAATCAACATCAAGCTGCAAATAGTGATCATGGCAACAGTATATTAAAATGTCAATAAATGTTAGTTCTGTAAAATTTAACATTTTCAGGATACCACAAATCAAGATTTTTGTGAAATGCTGCTATCAGTGAAAACGAACGAAAACGCGCTCAAGCGTGAACCACGGAACTCTACACTAAAACACTTGACTACATTTCTTGCATTTCAGGATCAACCGAATGGAGATCGTATATAATAGATATGAATGATTGGATTATTTTTCATTTACATAAATATATACACTATTATATAAATAATTCATGGGAACGGGAGGGCACCCGATTGAAGCACTCTGGATGGGGAGAGTGGAAATGCCAACTCCCCATTGCTAACAGTTTGTGAATAAAGGGTGGGCTCTTCTCCCCGCCCATTGGGGCATCCTTATGTTAGATAGCATGCTCTTGTGACCAATTGTTCAGTCTTGTTGTTGGAAGGAGATTCTTTATATCCCTGTGGATACGTATAAGTGATGTTGCCTATCGATCCATTCAACCCCTTTTTGGCCCTTCATACAATTGCATGACTAAGGATGATCAGTGGTTATTAAAGCTTGATCAAGTCTAACAGAGAGGAGAGCCTATTGCTGTCAGACGTAGTTTCCGTGCTACAATGGGTGGTAGTACATATGAAACATCATACATTTAAATATCTAATTAAAAACTTTGTTAAATTTACATACCAATATTTTTTTGTCAACACGTGAGAGCATAGCAAAGAGATAGCAATCTCCTTGAAAGTAATCGCCTAATCTATTTATCGTACGCAGCCCAATGCTTTCATTATTACTCGAGTTTGTGATACAACCACAACACATTTTAATACCCTTTTAAGGTCAAACAAGTTAAAACTTGTTTTTTTTACAGGTGCACGTTGATACAAGTGCAAATGCGGTAAATAACAATTTAGCCACCCATCGTAACGATCCCCCTCACATCTTTTGTTGCTCCGAGACATTCAAAAAGGTGAACTATTTGTGGTCTTTGCAAATAGTTTCATTCCGTGCGGAACTTCAGGAGAACTGGCAGTTGAAATATTGCTAATAACTTCAGTCATGTAAATTCGGTCATGGGAATCAATGTTCCCGTTTTACTGAAAAAACTGTACGATCTCACTGCCATAAATCTATGGAACATTAACGAGAGCACTAAAGTGACAGAGCTCTCATTGCGCATAAGAGAGTTCAAGGCAGCTTTTACGTAAACACAGATTTCAAGTTCATATTCTTAATGAAATGTTTTGATGTACCCAAAAATGCATTAATAAATCACCCACATTTTGTTTGAATTTTTAGTTTTCTCTTATTGAATTGAAAAATGGAAGAAAGTTTACTAAAGTCCATTTTAGTATTTAAAACGTAAATATAAAACTCAATTTTAGATAATTTTTACTGTGGATTAGTTCTTAACGAATAGTTAATTTCACTCAGCATTGAGTCTTTTCTGAAAACTCAAAATCACATACTTCGTAAATAACTTCGTCATAATAAATAATTATGACTGGTTTTACTTTGCTGTCAAGATGATTGAAAATGACTTAATTTTAGGTACTTTGGTTTCTCTGTGTGGACAAAGCATTTTTCTTCGAACTACGCCATATCCTGTCAATGTTAACGTTTTTTTTTTTTTTTTTTTTTTTAACTCTTTATTTATTCCAAATTTTACATTGTTTTACATTCATATATTATCCTAGGTGATCCTGCTAAGTAATTAACATTTCAACCTTATATGCTATCATTAATATCTAATTGTGTTAATATTATTTTTACTTTGTCTATTCAGAATTTTTAACAGGGTTTATTTTGCCTGCGTGTCAGAATTACAGTTGATTTCTTAAAACTAGTTCTTATCTATAGAGAGAATTGATCATTGCAATTGAAGATTGCAATGATTTTTGTCTAAAATTATGAATTATTTTGTTGGACATTTCTTCTAGAGTCTCAACGTTTGAAATTCTATGTAATTCAATAGTACTGAACCAGGGTGGCAGCTTCAAAATCATTTTCAGAACTTTGTTCTGAATCCTTTGAAGTGCTTTTTCCTAGTTGCGCAACAACTAGACCATATTGGCACAGCATAAAGCATGGCCGGTCTAAAAATTTGTTTGAATATTAGAAGTTTGTTCTTTAAACAAAGTTTGGATTTTCTGTTTATAAGAGGATACAAACATCTTATGTACTTATTACATTTGGCTTGAATGCCCTCAATGTGATCTTTAAAAGTTAATTTTTGATCAAGTATCAGTCCAAGATATTTTACTTGACTTGACCAAGAAATTGGAACTCCGTTCATAGTGACTATATGACTATTACTTGGTTTCAAAAATGCAGCTCTAGGCTTGTGTGGGAATATTATAAGTTGAGATTTGGAAGCATTAGGAGAAATCTTCCATTTTTGAAAATAATCTGTAAAAATATCCAAGCTTTTTTGTAGCCTCCTGGATATAACACGAAGACTTTTTCCTTTAGCGGAAATGCCTGTGTCATCAGCAAAGCAAGATTTTTGACACCCCTGAGGTAAATCAGGGAGATCTGAAGTGAAAATGTTATATAGTATTGGCCCAAGTATGCTACCTTGAGGAACACCAGCTCTAATGGGCAATTGAACAGATTTAGAATTCTGATAATTTACTTGCAAAGTTCTATCAGTTAAGTAGTTTTGAACTAATTTCATGATATAAAGCGGAAAATTAAACTTCTTCAGTTTCGCAATCAAACCTTCATGCCAAACACTGTCGAATGCTTTTTCTATGTCAAGAAGAGCAACTCCAGTGGAGCAGCCTTCAGCTTTGTTTGAACGAATTAAATTTGTTACTCTCAAAAGTTGATGCGTAGTTGAATGCCCATGGCGAAAACCAAACTGTTCATCAGCAAAAATTGAGTTTGAATTGATATGAAGCATCATTCTATTCAAAATTATTTTTTCAAAAAGCTTACTTATTGAAGAAAGCCAACTGATCGGTCGGTAGCTAGAAGCTTCAGCCGGATTTTTGTCTGGCTTCAAAATTGGTACGACTTTTGCATTTTTCCATTTATCTGGAAAGTATGCTAGATGAAAACATCTGTTAAATAGTTTTACCAAGAAAGACAAAGTACTCTCAGGGAGTTTTTTTATGAGGATATAGAAAATTCCATCATCACCTGGTGCTTTCATATTTTGAAATTTTTTAGTTATAGTTCTTACTTCATTTTTGTTGAACCGATTTGTCCCCAGGAATCATCAAAAATATTTTCTTGAGAGAAAATATTCAGATACTCCCTGGAAACCGATTCCTCAATAGGACTAGTAAGTCCCAAACTGAAATTATGGGAACTCTCAAACTGCTTAACAAGTTTTTGAGCCTTTTCCGCATTTGTGAGCAAAATTTTATCACCTTCCTTAAGTGCTGGTATAGGCTTTTGAGGTTTTTTCAAGACTTTAGAGAGTTTCCAGAAAGGTTTGGAACTCGGATCTAATTTTGACACATTATTTTCGAAGTTTTTGTTCCTCAGGGCAGAGAAGCGTTTTTTAATTTGCTTTTGTAAATCTCGCCATATGACTTTCATAACGGGATCACGTGTTCGTTGATATTGACGCCTACGTACATTTTTCAGACGAATCAAGAGCTGAAGATCGTCATCAATTATAACTGAATCGAATTTAACCTCGCATTTAGGTACTGAAGCTGCTCTTGCTCTAACTATTGAAAAGGCCAGAGATTCAAGAGCATTATTAATTTCATTTCTTGTTTGCAATGGAACATTAGGATCAAAGTTGTATTCCATAAATGTTTGATATTGATCCCAATCAGCTCTATGGTAGTTGAAAGTAGAACTGATGGAATTAGAAATGATTTCTTGAGATATTTCGAATGTAACTGGAAGGTGATCAGATCCAAAGTCAGCATGGGTAATCAATTGACTACAAAGTTGACATGAATCAGTTAAGACCAAATCAATAGTTGAGGGGTTTCTTGCAGAAGAAAAGCAAGTTGGGCTGTTTGGATATTGTATAGTATAATAACCCGCAGAACAATTATCAAATAGTATATTACCATTGGAATTGCTTTGAGCATTATTCCATGAACGGTGTTTTGCATTAAAATCACCAATAATGAAGAATTTAGACCTATGACGGGTAAGTTTCTGAAGGTCACCCTTAAGCCAGTTCTTTTGCTGGCCAGTGCATTGGAAAGGCAAATAGGCAGCTATAAAAGTAAATTGGCCAAATTTTGTTTCAACTGAAATCCCCAAAGTTTCAAAAACTTTGGTTTCAAATGAAGAAAGAATGTGATGTTTGATTCGCCTATGGACAATGATGGCAACGCCACCACCAGCTCCATTAAGGCGATCATTGCGGTAGACAAAATAATTTGGATCTCTTTTGACCTTATGGGCAGGTTTGAGATAAGTTTCAGTTATAACAGCAATGTGCACGTTATGAACTCTTAAAAAATTAAATAGCTTGTCCTCGTTATCTCTGATGGATCGAGCATTCCAATTCAAAATATTTAATGACTTAAAATCCATTACTGAATTTCAATGTCATGACAATATTATTGGCAAATTTAATACCAGTTTGAATAGCATCAAACATGGAATTAGTTTTTAGCATATCGGTTATCATATCGATTAACGATTGCTGTAAAATTCTAATTTAGGAGCGGATATGCTACCTAAATCGAATTCATCAGAAGTCCCGTGGGAATTTTGGTTAGAAGTTCCGTGGGAATTTTGGTTTTGGTTCCTACCCGCTGCAACGGAAGCATAGGTAGGTCCATTTACATGTTGAACATTGTTAACAACACGGTTGGGTAAGAATGTAGGGTTTGCAGAATGAACCCTGTTGGTACCTGCAGGTATCGAAATAGTATTTGCTGCTCGTTGATCGTTTGAAGTTGCGGATGGAAAACCCTGTCCACTGTTTCTACCGACGGTTTGGTAGGAATTTGTGCTTGGCTGATCGATGTTAACAGCTGCAAAATGGGTAGTAGCTGGTCGGGAACGTATATTGTTTCCTACCTGTCGTTTAGTGCGCGACTGCAAAATTGCTTTGCGAGTCTTGCATTCCCAAAAATTTGATTTATGGTTTTCACCACAATTCGAACATTTAAATTTTTTAGGATCTTCCTTTACAGGACAGTTGTCTTTTGTGTGTGAGGAATCACCACAATTCATGCATTTACCAACCATATGGCAATGCTTTGTTCCGTGACCCCATCCCTGGCACTTACGGCACTGGGTGAGGCTTTGGAAGTTTGCTCCAGGCTTCTTGAAATGTTCCCAGTTCACTACGACATGGAGCAAAAGGCTTGCTTTTCTAAAGCCTTAAGGTTATTAAGTTCACTTGACTTGAAGTGAACTAAGAATAAATCGTTTGAAATCCCTTTGCGAGAATCGCCAGGCCGGGATTTCGTTTTCATTTTAATTACTTGGACTGGGCTTGTTCCAAGTAATTTTATCAACTCAGTTCTAATTTCTTCCACAGATTCACCACTGGGCAGACCTTTCAAGACAACCTTGAAAAGACGCTCAGCTTTGGTGTCGTATGTGAAAAAGTTATATTGCTTCTGAGTAAGATACTCTAGAAGACGTTTGAATCCGTCCAAGGTTTCTGCACTCAAACGGCATTCACCTCGTCTGGAAATTTGAAGGGAATATTTCACACCTTCAACAAATGTTAAGATTTCCTTGCGAAAAGCATGGAAATCCGAAATTGTCACCACAATAGGGGGAACTTTTTCCTTTCTCAATCGAGAAAGTTTATTCGAATTTTGTTTTGATGATGGATCACTCTCATCTTTGCTGTCAAGATGATTGAAAATGACTTAATTTTAGGTACTTTGGTTTCTCTGTGTGGACAAAGCATTTTTCTTCGAACTACGCCATATCCTGTCAATGTTAACGTTTTTTTACATATCCTTAGATCAGCTTCTTGTGCATAATATTGCACTGAGAGTAACTCAAATAGGCGTAGCCAGGATTACAAACAGGGTGGGCAAGATATTTTTTTAGAGAAAGAGAGAGAGAGAGAGAGAGAGAGAGAGAGAGAGAGAGAGAGAGAGAGAGAGAGTGAAGAGAGAGAGAATTACACCGTCTTCAACCAGCGGTTGCACACACTGAACACATAACATTATACAACGGACAACACAACGCTCGGTGGGCCAGTAGAGTAGGGACATTTTCATGTTCCACCGGCTAGAGCAGAAATCAAACCCTCACTTTGTGACAATCCGCTTTAACGACGGATGGATTATCTTATCTACGCTAACTAAGGTCTGTATCCACATTAATTCGGACACCTTCAAATCATTGTAACTTTTGAAATATTGCACGTAGGAACGAAAAATTTCACTGTGCTATAGCTGAGAGTCTATGATGAAAAAGACTATGATTGATGTTTACAATTCATGTTCAGTATTCAAGATGGCGACGAAAGAAAAACAAGTGCGCGAGCGAATTTTGTACGGGCGTACGGCAAATCATGACTTGTCAATACGGGACCTTGCAAAAACATTGGACTTGCCTAAATTCAGTGTTCACGATGTGCTGAAATCATTTTCGGAACGTTTGACGGTGGAGAGGAAACCAAGAAGTGACAAAAACATTGGACGCGCTGATGCTGTCATGGAAGGAAATGTGAAAAAGATATTAACGAAAAACCCAAATCTCTCCATTCGAACGGTGGCTCGTAAAATAGGGATGTCGCCTGATTTTGTCCAAAAATCAAAACAACGTTTGGGACTTAAGTCGTATGAAGTAAAAACAGTTCCAAAACGCAATGACAAACAGAACTTGGCAGCAAAATCACGGGTTCGAAGTTTGTACTGCGAATATTTGACGAAGTTTTCATGCGTTGCTATGGACGATGAAACTTATGTCCTGGAGGATTTCAAGCAGCTTCCAGGGCTGGCTTTTGGTTCTGCTATGGCCAGAAATGCTACAGTTGAGCATTTCTGAACGAAAAAGGCATCGAAATTTCCCAAAAAATACCTTGTGTGGCAAGCAATATGTACATGTGGCAAAAGGGTAAATTTTTCGTCACTACAGGCACAATCAACAAGGAGATCTATCAGAAAGAGTGTCTGCAGAAGCGATTTCTACTATTCATCAAAAGTCACAAAGAAAAACCTTTGTTCTGGCCCGATTTGGCATCATGCCACTATGCTAAAACTGTGATCGAGTAGTACCAAGCAAATCAAGTGAACAGTGTACCAAAAACCTCAAACCCGCCAAATTGCCCAGAGCTACGACCAACCGAGAGATATTGGGCTCTGATGAAGCGGGAGCTTCCTGGAAAGAAGCAAGCAATCGAACACTTCCAGCAAATTTGGACAAAGACGGCTTCTACGATTTCTGAAGAGACTGTACAAACCCTAATGGACGGAGTTAAGCGCAAAGTTCGAAAATTTTAACTTTGTTTTGTCTTCACGAATTGTTAAAACACATCCCATGAATCTGAAATAAACAACTACGACGGAACTATTATTGCGAAATTTATGTTTTATTCATGTTTTGAGGTGTCCGGATTATTTCGGGTACAGATCTTACTTTACAATACCCGTCAAATTTTGGCAACAAGATTCAACAACTTTGGGCTTGTTCTGGAATTAAAAAAACCAAAATGATTTTAAAAAGTTTAGGTTTTCTACATGTTTTAAAATCAAACTGCCTTAAATAGCAATCACGGTAAAATCTAGCGGCTACTGTCATGTGTCGAAATATTCACTTTACTGTCGTATTGGATTTTTGTATAGGATAATCACCGAGTTCGTTCACAGTTTGTACTGAAAATGTACTTTTCCTCCACGACCCTCTCACCCACACTGAAAATTAAGTTTTTGATTTTATTACGAAATCGAAGGTAGGACTAACAAATCTATTCATTGTGTTCGTTGTAAGTAGATTTGTTTTTTTTTTTTTTTTTCAAAAAGCTACCTTCATACAATGCCACACGCGTAACTCTCTAAAACACGAAGCATTTATTGGCACAGAAAGAACATTCGTGCATTGTACGAAAACAATATAAACTACTACGAATATTTTGTTATCAATGAAAAAGAAATTATAGTGGTTGCATGATTGACTGGCATATCATCTATATCGACTCAGTATGTAATTGAATAAAAAAATTAAATCAGTGATACCAGTACACCCGAGGAGCAATATCAACATGTACCAACATGAGTACGATTGAAGAGAAGCAGCAATTGGTTGATCTTCATGAAATTCATTCCGTGCACTGTACAAAGAGGTGTAATGATAGCATTTCACCAGATGACAAGCATTAAGAATGTTTCATACAATTTATGAGACATTCGTCCTATGTACAAAATCCATGTTTACAAAACGAGTGAAAGCTAAATTACGCAAACAAATTTTCAGTGTATATATTGACAAAGCAACACCGCAAAAACACCGTTTTTCTCCCATAGAAACAGAGAAAAATCTTTGAGGTAGCTCATCCAATCATCTGGTCCACCTCTAAGCATCTAACTATAAGGTACTTCACAGATTGCCTGTCAATATACAAAATTTGTATGACGCTTTTATTGAGTTATCTCAAATAATATTAACCCATCCAATGTATCACAAAACATAGCGATTGATTGAGCGGATTAGAGATAATGATATCATTGAGTTTAGGATCAAGTCTCCTCCGGTTGATGCTAAACCATTGATCCTGGACATAAATAGAAGCAATATGAAGGAAACATCGTTTATGAAAAGCAAAAACAGCAATGGTCCCAGGGTGCTTTCTTGGGGAACTCTGGAATGGTTCGAAAAATAGTCTGATAAATTGTTTCCAATACTGACAGATACTTGACGTTGCGCAAGGTTAGATCACAGCCATGTGCAGAAAGCAATGGAACAATCAATTTTCTCCAGTTTTTTAGGCAGTATGTCATGGTTAACTCAACAATAAGTACAATAAAAATACACCAATAACTCAAGAACTCATTAGAGATTGGAATTTAAACCTATGCGTAAAATAATTTTTTTCATCAAAAATTGTAGTCTATCATCCCTTAAAAGTCTTCTCATTTTCCATCAAAATCAGGCTCTGTCTACGAGTTTGGTTAGAACAAATTCTTCAGGTCAGAAATGTCAACGATGAAGACAAATCTAATATGCCTATAATGCTTTTTTTTGTAAGGTTTACTGGCGGGACTCTGAATAGAGTAGAAACCTCTACGCCAGGCCTTTGATGATATCGTTGCGTAGATCCTTTCGAATCATTTTGCCAGCCGTACACGGAACATGTCGTCCAAGAAGACGCTGTTGCAAATGACTCGGAAGGAGCCACGTTTGAGAATTTTGTTATGTTATGTTGTTCTTTGTTATTTTTTTTCCATAGTCTATTTGTGATTTTGTTAGTCAGTATCACGTTTTCAGCTTGAATGATTTGTTTCGAAGTTCCTTCTGTCTTTTGTAGTCTAGTCCGTTGGATTGTTATTTGTTTGAATGTTTTCCGAAGCAGTTTTCTCGAACCAAAAATAAGAAGTTATTGTTCCTTGTGTGTTAGACTGACATAACTTAACTCCCTTTGAAGCATTTCACCAGCCGTGCAAGGATCATGTCGTCCATAGAGACGCTGTTGACACTGCATCAAAAGGTGTTACATTTCCCAGGTTTGCTTCTCCTTTCTTTGCATTATGTTCATGTCCATTGTTTTGTGTCATTTGGTCATTGGCGTTATTTCGTCTTACCTCTTCTGATTTATTTATTTTTGTTCGCCTTATTCTTTTCATGTGTTCAACATTATTGAATTTTGTTTTTACTATCCTTTCATTGTATCTGGTATATTTGTCTGAAACCAATTTCCTAGTTTTGGCGGTCTTGGCCGATCTCTTTATATTATTCCGCCATGGTCTTTTAATGTCTTTTAATGTCATATGGTCTTTTAATGTCAGCATCTGTCCTAAGTTACATTTTTCAATGACCTTTGTTCAGCTCAGAAGGTCTGATCCCTAGCTAAATAATATGTTGTTAGAGTCAGTGTCTTGATCACGGCTGTCGTATAGAGCGTACATTTAAATTATAATATATATTTGCATTATCTGCACCTGACACATCAGGACCTATTACTAGTTGCTCACAATCATGATCAAAACACTAACCCTTTTCCATAATGATGGGAACAATAAGATTATTAAGAATACCAAGTGTGTAGAGAGTAAACAGCAATGAAAGAGTTGTCAAGTAAATAAACAGTGCACTTTTTGTCGTTTCCCTAAATTATTTGAAGGAATTTGTAGATTGTTCCCAGCTTCGTATAAAAGTGAATTGCGGCTAAGCCCACCAGTAAGACACCTCTTTCAGTGCCTTCAAATAAACGTACTACGGCGTGGCAATATAAAGAAAGTAGAGTGTGATACTATCACTGCTGATCATGTTCTTAGTCTCCCATGCTGGCTTTTTGCATGGGACTAGCCCGCTCACCTACGACAAGGTGACAACCATGATCTTCGAGAGGGTACATCTAATATACCTTTAAAGTAGAAGAATTAATTTTTCAGGATTCTAATACAGCTCCGTCTTGCAAATGAACCTCAGTAAAAAAAGGTAGAAAACCTGTTTTGTGCTCAGTGTGAGTACATTAAATATAAAAATAAAAATTAAGTACATACGGGATCAAGTCCCTACCACTTCGAAGTTTTCTGAGCACAAACCTCTAATACTACTAGGACTTCAGGCGAGCAATTTTCAAGTATCGTTTGCTCCATTGGAGCTTCCATTGGATAGCAATTTGAGCGTTGTTTGTTTTGTTTTAATTTTGATTTTTAGTCACAAAAATCGTGAAGTGATAATGAACATAACCTATAAATTATATGTAATAAGTACTCCATCCAGTTTCACCTTTAATGAACAAATTTTGTGACAGCTAGTCGTTGTATCTACTTCCTTTTCCTACACGTATGCCACCCTACACAACATTTGTCAAATAAATGTCATGCACTGAAAGTTAATTTTAGTTTATATTACAAAATCTAAAGTAATTGTAAGGATTAGTGACCATTCGTTATTTTCAGCAACGAAACTGATTTGTTCTTTTTATGGAGATACATTCGTAATTAATTGAACGCGCAACTGTCAAAAGCACAAAGCTTTTGTTTACACAGAAAGAACATTCGTACATTGTACGGAAACAATGCAAAGAGCTACGAATATTTGGTCACAAATTAAAAAGAAACGTCTCTCTGGTGGTTGCATGAACGACTGACAGATCTACTTTATCGACTCAAAATGAAATTGACAAAAACAAAGCGCAACCACGTGGAGTTGTCCAGCGTTTTTTTATTGTTGCTGACATGGGGCTCGAACTAGAATATTTGAAAAGTACTGATTCTGAATCCGTGGTTGATCTCACTAGGCCACGCTGACTCGTGAGAATAACCTTGATTAATGAGCATGAACTTATAGCTCACGACAGGGGCTTCAAATGGTGAGTTGACAACTTGGCAGGAGGGTGCGACCGACCTCTGGTCCTCACAAGTTCCTACCTCACGCCTCCACGAGTCATATGATCACAAAAGACTGCCAGCTGAAACATGGAGACGCTGGTTGGCGTAGCCTGGGCAATGTTGTCAATCCGACAATAGCGAAGTGAGGGGGTGCGACCGGTACATCATATCATAATTTTCCATTCTCATATCTTTCAGGTCTTCCAGGTCGTCAGGTATTACAAAATAGTTTAAAATTTAAAATTATTTTTTTTTATCATGGCGGTCATACATTGCCTAAATTTTCTGGTTCATAATGGATGCGCAAGTTTGTCTACAATTGCAACAAAACAGCAGTCGGCACACATGTAATTTTCAATTCATATTACAATATACCCTCACTATATATTTTATCTTATAGGACATTGTTTATTCATAGCCTAATTCTGTATATTTCATTACATGTATTACGCCAGAAAGGTAAATTTCTCTCAGGTACCATACAGTTTAGGAGAGGAGGTCTTGCGGTTATAGGATGATCATCTTCTGGTAGAAGCAGCAGTAAGAATGGGGATCAATTTTCAGCTGTATCTAGCACCGTCGGAGTGGCCTTCTCGAAAGTAGCAATGGATGTATATATAGATGTGTAGATACTAGTATGTGTTATTATATGATGCATGTTTTTTACAAGCTCTAGCATATTTTCATTAATAGAAATGTTGACGACTCTCTCGACCACTCAACCTTTAATTCCTTCATTATATTTTCCATTAAATGGCGTAATATGACCTTAACATTTCAGTACACGATCATCAACTACTATTTGAGCGGTTCAGAGGAACACAGCTGTTCATCATTATTTATTGCATATCATAAATATAATATTATGGAAGAAGTAATAAAATAATTAATAAAATTTTAATTGCTTCAGTTTGGTGATCCGGCCGGTATAATTATTTTATTACATTATCTATATATATAAAAATGAAATGCTGTCCGTTCGTGACAGCATAACTCACGAACGACTCAATGGAATTACTTGATTTCTTTTTCATTTGATTCGTCTTGAATTCCAACAGGTTTTTAAAATAAAAAATGTACGAAATTTTTTCGGGAAAGTAAAAAAAATCATTTAAATTAAATTTTCACTTTGCATGGAAATATCATAATAGAAAACAACAACACCATCCATCGAGTTGGAAGGAGAAACCGTTGGAAATTTTTATAATGGCGTCTTAATTAACAAAAAAGGACGAGAGTGGAGCGAATCTCTCATTGTTATTTAGGACTTTTTGAAAAATTATGCGAAAAACGATAATACACTGGAGTCGTTTATTATGCGAGTTTTTGTTTACGTGGTGTTCAGAATTCACGCGAGGAGATACTGTTCACTTAGATTTTGTCATTAACGCGTTTAAATAATCACTTTTGTTGCTTCTTACAAGGTTTTCGTAAATTACGGGTTTGTACGTGAATTCTAGGAGCTACTCAGTTGTTTTTAAGGATTTTTTTTTCAGCGCACTCATTCCTGCGTAAAAAGCAACCTCACCCAAGTAACATTGCCAAAACCATCCAGCTTTACTAAGTTTTATTTAAGTTTTATGAAAGCCACCAGAAATCAATTCGGTTTTATTATGGCAGCAAGAGATGCCAATAGGTTTCAAATTTTAGTCAGGTTTATAAGAACCTAAACAGCTCTTTAACAACAATCTTAAAACCTTAACTTCTAAAATTTTATCCCTATCAAAGTTTTTATTTTGACTTTGTAAAATCATAAAATGCTGTTTTGAAATACCGTTTAAGGACTCATTCATATTATCTTATTATGGTCAGTTGAAAAAGCATTTTAAAACCATTTTGCTTCCAGTAAATGCATTAAACGGCTAATTGGCAATTTGAAAAGCTTCCAAGCGACCAGATAGTTTTATAGTAACCATTGCTAAAACTGTGATTTCTTGCAATCGCCATATTGGAATGAATGAAATAATTGAAATGTGGAAAAAAAAACTAAATTTTAAATGTCATACAATTGAACTGTAGATCTAAGGCAAATTTCGGTATTCGTTCAGATAACCTTATTGAATTCCATCAATTTTCAGAAGTTTCTTGATTAATTTATCGAATATATTTCTTTAAATTTTGTTTTTGATGTTGTAAACTCGCATAATTTCCGAGGCGCATTAATTTTCAGCTCTTATCATGCCAATATTCACCATACAATTAAATGCGCATATGATTTGGAGCATGATTTGCTAAACAAAAAAAACTCAATTTGTTTTATATATTTTGCTTTCAAACATAATTTTCCGCAACACTTGAGCTTTTTTCTTAGCCATTATTTACTGTTGAATGAATCAGAAGAGCAGAGAATCGAACAAAGCAGAACAACAAAAACCAACCACGATATCGCCGTGAATTTTGACAGCTGTGGTCATTCGGCATTATCTTTCATAATAACATCTTTCACTAGAACATTTTCAAAATCTTTATGGTCTTGGAAAGGTTTTATTAATTTGTTCTCACAACCGTCTAAGGAGTGGGCCACTTTGGACACATTTCGGCTTTAAAGATGCATAGAGGAGGTGTTGGTGGACAAAACAGTTTTGAATGTAGTTTCATCAACAAAGCCGGGAGGAGCGCTATACGGCTGGAATAGAACTGAAATTGTTACTTGGGCAGTGTAAACGTGTAGGTTCACGTATAAATTGAAACGTTTGTATTGGTGATATCTCGCAGCGAGATGTAAATAGGAGTGAAGTTCGATGGAGAATGAGAGTATTAGTTTTTGTATTCTATGTTGATCTGACAGGTGTATAATAACATTTTTGTTTATATTGGTATCGTTCACTGTTTATATTAATATTGTATCAGGAAAGTGAAAACGAACATAAAGGGCGATACGGTCAAAATTTGGTCAATATCAACTTGACGTATTTCTTTCAATTTTGCTTTTAAAAAACCTGAACACCCCTCATTTTGAAGGTGTGTGTGTGTAAAATGTTGCTCCTATTTTGATTTTGGAATTCACTCTTCAGTTGTCAAAATGCCGTCCAAGCAAGAAGAGCAGCGTATCAAAATTTTGCTCGCGCATCGCGAAAATCCGAGCTACTCGCACGCAAAGTTGGCAAAATCGCTAAAAGTGGCCAAATCAACCGTTGCAAATGTAATTAAGTGTTTGGGGAACGTTTGTCGACAGCCAGGAAGTCTGGATCGGGGGGAAATCGAAAACCGGAAGCCGCTGAGACGACAAAGAGAGTTGCCGGTAGTTTCAAGCGAAACCCTAACCTATCTCTCCGAGATGCCGCAAATAAGCTGGGTGTATCGTCTACAACCGTGCATCGAGCCGAAAAACGAGCCGGACTATCGACTTACAAGAAGGTAGTGACTCCAAATCGCGATGATTAACAAAATACGACGGCCAAAGCGCGATCCCGGAGGCTGTACACGACGATGCTGACGAAGTTTGACTGCGTGGTAATGGACGACGAAACCTACGTCAAAGCCGACTACAAGCAGCTTCCGGGACAGGAGTTTTATACGGCAAAGGGAAGGGGAAAGGTAGCAGATATTTTCAAGCACACGAAACTGTCAAAGTTCGCAAAGAAATATCTGGTTTGGCAAGCCATCTGTACCTGTGGCTTGAAAAGCAGCATTTTCATAGCTTCCGGGACTGTCAACCAAGAAATTTACGTGAAAGAGTGTTCTATCTAGAGTGAATAAACGTCTGCTGCCTTTCCTGAAGAAACACGGTTGTTCCGTACTGTTTTGGCCGGATTTGGCATCTTGCCATTACGGTAAAAAGGCCATGGAGTGGTACGCCGCCAACAACGTGCAGGTGGTTCCCAAGGACAAGAACCCTCCCAACACGCCAAAGCTCCGCCCAATTGAGAAATACTGGGCTATTGTCAAGCGGAACCTAAAGAAGACCAAAAACTGCTACAGGACGAGCAGCAGTTCAAGGCAAACTGGCTTTCTGCGGCGAAGAAGGTGGACAAGGTGGCTGTACAAAAATCTGATGGCAGGGTCAAGCGTAAGGCTCCGGCAATTCGGATTTGGAAAAGAGGAAGCCTAACTGAATATTTTTCCTGAATTTTATACTAATTGAACTTGAAAAAGAAATTTAATTTGATTTTTTAAATAAACGATTTCACCGATTTACACGCGTTTTCCCTTGACCAAATTTTGACCGTATCACCCTTTATTACTAGAAATTTAGAAGAAACTAATTATGTTGCAATTTCAATTTCACCAGTATTATTGTGCAATGCCTCCTACCAGACGAAGTAATATTGTCGCTGCAGCCGCACGACTGTTAGCGCAGCAAAGTCTGAATGAGACGTTCTGCATGCAACTCAAAATGACTTGAATCGACAACGAATGGCACGGCTCGACTGATGTTGATCAAGAAGAGAGCAGGTCGAAATACAAGCGATAGAAAGAAGCGCAAGCGGAAGCATCAGAAAGATCTGGTGACAATCGTACCCAAAATAACATCACTAAACGACTACGACAGCAACCTACATTCCGCAAAATCTTCAACGTGCATTTCAATATGATCCTCTGATTAATTCTCAGGCGTGATATATCAATCGCCATTGAATCAATGAGTGAAGTTTGTTCTCATTGCCATGCATTGTAGCTCCCAAATGAAACACCAAATGAATTGTGTTGTGCAAGCGGCAAGTTAAGTAACGCCACTAAATCCACTACCAGAGCAGTTGTGCTCATTGGCGTTCGATCAGAAAGTGATTCTAAACATATTCTGCAGAACATCCAGAGTTATAATGGTTGTTTTCAATGACTTCGTTTGGGGCAACGAACATAACAAGAGAACAGTTCATGCCAACACCTATGGTAATATTTATAATGTTCTATAAGTTTTCTGGACAATAAACCTACCTACAGCAATACATTTTGATTAAATCATTACATTAACAGTAAGAAATTAACTTAAATAAATGGAATTAATACTTATTGCAAATAAACTTTTCATTTATAACTTCTTCTGTAATTCTTCATTAAGTAATCTAATTATGGGCAGGACAACGTCTGCCGGGCCAGCTAGTATCAAATAATAATCAAAATTAATAAATGCTCTTCATTCCAAAAGGTTATATATCTATACTAGCTGGCCCGGCAGACGTTGTCCTGCCCATAATTAAATTAC
The DNA here is from genome assembly GCA_034211315.2 of Aedes japonicus. Classification (NCBI taxonomy): domain Eukaryota; kingdom Metazoa; phylum Arthropoda; class Insecta; order Diptera; family Culicidae; genus Aedes; species Aedes japonicus. Next base: position 21,121 of record JASCZW010005474.1, on the reverse strand, counting down.
TTAATGGAAAATTGGAGAAGGAGTTATAAATGAAAAAGTTTATTTGCAATAAGTATTAATTCCATTTATTTAGAGTTAATTTCTTACTGTTGTGTGATGATTTAATCAAAATGTGTTGCTGTAAGGTAAGGTTTATTGTCCAAGAAAACTTATAGAACATTATAGATATTACCATAGGTGTTGGCATGAACTGTTCTCTTGTTATGTTCGTTGCCCCAAACGAAGTCATTTGAAAACAACCATTATAACTCTGGATGTTCTGCAGAATATGTTTAGAATCACTTTCTGATCCAGACACCAATGAGCGCAAACGCTCTGGTGGTGGATTTAGTGGCGTTACTTTAACTTTGCCACTTGCACAACACAATTCATTTGGTGTTTCATTTGGGAGCTACAATGCATAACAATGAGAACAAACTTCACTCATTGATTCAATGGCGATTGATATATCCGCACTGAAATTAATCAAAGGATCATATTGAAATGCACGTTGAAGATTTTGCGGAATGTAGGTTTGCTGTCGTAGTCGTTTAGTGATGTTATTTTGGGTACGATTGTCACCAGATCTTTCTGATGCTTCCCGCTTACGCTTCTTTCTATCGCTTGTATTTCGACCTGCTCTCTCTTCTTGATCCAACATCGGTCGAGCCCGTGCCATTCGTTGTCGATTCAAGTCATTTTGAGTTGCATGCAGAACGTCTCATTCAAGATTTTGCTGCGCTAACAGTCGTGCGGCTGCAGCGACCAATATTACTTCGTCTAGTAGGAGGCATTGCACAATAATACTAATTGAAATTGAAATTGCAACATAATTAGTTTCTTCTAAATTTCTAGTAATATGTTCGTTTTCACTTTCCTGATGCAATATTAATATAAACAGTGAACGATACCAATATAAACAAAAATGTTATTATACACCTGTCAGATCAACATAGAATACAAAAACTAATACTCTCATTCTCCATCGAACTTCACTCCTATTTACATCTCGCTGCGAGATATCACCAATACAATCGTTTCAATTTATACGTGAACCTACACGTTTACACTGCCCAAGTAACAATTTCAGTTCTATTCCAGCCGTATAGCGCTCCTCCCGGCTTTGTTGATGAAACTACATTCAAAACTGTTTTGTCCACCAACACCTCCTCTATGCATCTTTAAAGCCGAAATGTGTCCAAAGTGGCCCACTCCTTAGACGGTTGTGAGAACAAATTAATAAAACCTTTCCAAGACCATAAAGATTTTGAAAATGTTCTAGTGAAAGATGTTATTATGAAAGATAATGCCGAATGGCCACAGCTGTCAAAATTCACGGCGATATCGTGGTTGGTTTTTGTTGTTCTGCTTTGTTCGATTCTCTGCTCTTCTGATTCATTCAACAGTAAATAATGGCTAAGAAAAAGCTCAAGTGTTGCGGAAAATTATGTTTGAAAGCAAAATATATAAAACAAATGAGTTTTTTTGTTTAGCATATCATGCTCCAAATCATATGCGCATTTAATTGTATGGTGAATATTGGCATGATAAGAGCTGAAAATTAATGCGCCTCGGAAATTATGCGAGTTTACAACATCAAAAACAAAATTTAAAGAAATATATTCGATAAATTAATCAAGAAACTTCTGAAAATTGATGGAATTCAATAAGGTTATCTGAACGAATACCGAAATTTGCCTTAGATCTACAGTTCAATTGTATGACATTTAAAATTTAGTTTTTTTTTCCACATTTCAATTATTTCATTCATTCCAATATGGCGATTGCAAGAAATCACAGTTTTAGCAATGGTTACTATAAAACTATCTGGTCGCTTGGAAGCTTTTCAAATTGCCAATTAGCCGTTTAATGCATTTACTGGAAGCAAAATGGTTTTAAAATGCTTTTTCAACTGACCATAATAAGATAATATGAATGAGTCCTAAAACGGTATTTCAAAACAGCATTTTATGATTTTACAAAGTCAAAATAAAAACTTTGATAGGGATAAAATTTTAGAAGTTAAGGTTTTAAGATTGTTGTTAAAAAGCTGTTTAGGTTCTTATAAACCTGACTAAAATTTGAAACCTATTGGCATCTCTTGCTGCCATAATAAAACCGAATTGATTTCTGGTGGCTTTCATAAAACTTAAATAAAACTTAGTAAAGCTGGATGGTTTTGGCAATGTTACTTGGGTGAGGTTGCTTTTTACGCAGGAATGAGTGCGCTGAAAAAAAAAATCCTTAAAAACAACTGAGTAGCTCCTAGAATTCACGTACAAACCCGTAATTTACGAAAACCTTGTAAGAAGCAACAAAAGTGATTATTTAAACGCGTTAATGACAAAATCTAAGTGAACAGTATCTCCTCGCGTGAATTCTGAACACCACGTAAACAAAAACTCGCATAATAAACGACTCCAGTGTATTATCGTTTTTCGCATAATTTTTCAAAAAGTCCTAAATAACAATGAGAGATTCGCTCCACTCTCGTCCTTTTTTTGTTAATTAAGACGCCATTATAAAAATTTCCAACGGTTTCTCCTTCCAACTCGATGGATGGTGTTGTTGTTTTCTATTATGATATTTCCATGCAAAGTGAAAATTTAATTTAAATGATTTTTTTTACTTTCCCGAAAAAATTTCGTACATTTTTTATTTTAAAAACCTGTTGGAATTCAAGACGAATCAAATGAAAAAGAAATCAAGTAATTCCATTGAGTCGTTCGTGAGTTATGCTGTCACGAACGGACAGCATTTCATTTTTATATATATAGATGTCATGATTAAATACGTAATAATATAATATTATGGTTTTATATACAATTGAATGCTTTATTGATATTTATACCTCAATGAATAACAAGATGACCTTCACATTCCAGAGATACAGTCACCCATCAGTGATACAAAGTGGTACGAAGCTGCATATTATTATTACTGCCTTAATATTATTATTTCAGCAGGTTAATTAATTTAGTTTAACATGGTTATCATAGGCTCGTGAACTCCAACTATTACATAATTTAACTAAATATCCTTATATAATTTTTGCACTACTATATAATCATATATAACATATTATTATTACATTACATCTATATTTATATAAATATAATAAATACTGGGTTGGGAGGGAGCACCAGGGTATCATTCAAGCTGAAACTGGACGATGGTTTGATTGACTGCCTGAGTCTAGGAGGGAACAAACAGTATCATTTCTTATCCTACCGATTCGAGTGTGGTGCTGCGAGTTCTACTCCAACAGTTTCAGGGAGAGTGACGCGCCCTTCTTAACAAGCCATCCTGTAGAAAGCTTAATGAGTATTGCGAATTGTGTTATTCGAATTGTTGGATCATATCGTTGGAAGGAGATTCTTAATTTCCCGTGGATTTCGTGTAAGTGTCTCTGCTTACGGGTCCATCCCTCCGTTTTTGGCCCAATTTGATCTTGCTATTAAGTGGAGCTGCATCCAAGCCAAGGGCTAGAGGGGATGGTGGCTACCATACATACATACATACAATTTGAAAAGAATACTTTTGCAGATGGACAATCACGACTAACATTTGAAAAAGAGATATTATCATGGAAAAAGCCATTTTTCCGACATTAATTTCAAATTATCTCGAAAACGGGTGCATTTAGAATATTGCTCACCAAGAGCATTTTTGTTTAAAATCACTAGAAAGAATTGTAGTATATTATTAAAACAAATTGAAAAAAACTTGAATTTTTCTTACTTCTAAAAACTTTTTCATCTTTAGTTGCTCCATCGTAGAACAACTTTCATTCTTCTTCTTATGACTTAAAGTCTATTTGAAATTTTTTTTATAAAAATCGTACGTTGGACAGATTTGCTAATTGATTTTTAAGTTTAATTTTTGATTTTTTTTGAAGAAATTTTTTTTTTACAGTGTACATAATTTTTTCATAAAGTCAAATTAATTAACTACAATTTCTTTTCAGACGCAATTTTATTACAACCAACGGTTTTCGAGTTATGATTTCTTTGAAAAATACGCATGACAAAACACATACGCCCTTTTGAAAAATTTGTCTTGAGTCAAAAAATCCCCTTAACCGGCGGAAAATCCATCGTCACCAATTCCGAAGACATGTGCAAAGTTTCATCCAAATCGGAGAGGGTCGAGTTCAGTCATTTGCTCATTTGGCAGAGAAATGCTCTATAGCAATAGATTGAAAACATTGTACTTCTGGGTGGAGACATAGAAATTTATTGGTTCCTTGGCTTTTTGACTATAGAACAACGAAATAGAAAGATAACAATGCTTAGGTTATTGTTATCTTCCTATTTCTTTGTTCTATTTTCAAAAAGCAAGCAATGGGGCTTTAACTGTATTAAAACACTACGACATGAGTTAGTGCTCACCAAAATACAAGAGAAGCATCGATTTACCTATATATTTAGAAAAGATGCTCCCAACCAATAACCAAAAACGGAACATACGGTACGAGACGTCTACGTTCCTTTTATCAACTGAATTCTGTCAAATCCTGTTTGAATCTTTGCTTCAAACAAGCTCGATGTTTTGTGAATCATCCAGGCTCTTCAATGCTTGTCTTGGCTATGTCCAATATTTGCTCATAATTCTTCCCTCGGGTTGTGCAAATGTAAGCTTATTTTCTTTCAGTATCTTTCTTTCTTGGAGCTATTTCATGACGTGGTGATTAAGTTTTTGAAAAGTAATAATGAATATATGAAATTAAAATTAGTATAAGAATAAATCGGACACGGTATATGTTACACATACATGGTGTGAAACACACGTCAAATAGACAAGAATAAGCTGGCTTTGTTGGTATTAGGTTAGATTAGATTAATTTTTAAAATGTCCAAACACCATACAACACTGCAGTACCGCTTTTTCCCAAAGTTTTTTTTTTAACAATAGCCCTAAGCAGCATTCATGGAATTCATTTCAATCTTTAGGTTGGCAACATAGATAGAGAGGATGCTATCATAATTGCTAAATCTGGAGATTAATTGTACTGCTAAAAAAATAAACACCTGAACATACAACACCACACCAATATCAGCATTGCAGACTGATCGCCATTGTGTTCCTTCACATGCAGATCGGAATCCTCAACCAGCCGGGCATGGTTGTTGAAATTCGCAAAACAGCTGTCTACCCTTGAAAAAAAACCGCTTTCTCAACCAAGAGTTCGAGAAACCCACATGTATGCAGCCAGCCAGCACTCAAAACGATTATTATTGCTGCCACTCAATGGAGCATGTTGGAGAGTGTTTGTGTATGCACGTTGCCTTGAGTATATTTTGTAAATTCTGATTGTGTTTATTCATTGTCCGGCTAGGCTAACCGTACGTCGATTATTGAGAAAGTGCTGGTCGATCAGAGATTCGAGAGTGCTCTTGACTTCGCGCCTCGAAAGATGACTGGAAGGGAGCCAAACCGGGAACTGCTTTGTTGCCTGTTGACCGGTTCGTACTGTTGTTTAGTAGGATTTGTGAGTTTGTTTCGCCGGGGCGTAGATAATCACCCTCGGGCCAACCTTCCGAGTGGCAACAAAACGGTCCAGCTTAATTCAGATCCATCCGTCTCGACTGACACGATACTCTTTTCTCAATTTTTATAAACACCAATCGGGCGCTGTCTGATAAATACATCTTTGCTCTCGTGTAGCAATTATAGGTAAAAGTTTTCGTTAGCACGAGCATTGCTAATGCTGTTGCTGTGGCTGCTAATGCAATAAAGACGCCTGAGGGCAGTGGCCATAGGTGAACTCACATGAGCTCCCAAAAGAAAAACTTATGAATTCATTTTTTACGTTGACTCCGGTTGATACTACTCAAACTGAATTGGCTTTTTTTCTCTCTATCTCTCTCTCTTTCTTTTTGTTGGATATACAATAATTGAACTTGTTTGTCATTTTTCTGATATATTTCCATTTGAGGGCGTATGTCCAATACTCATCAGGACGTATAATTTAGTTTTCAAATTACTGTATCAGCAAGTTCAACCACCGTGATCGGTTCCATCCAATCACGGAAAACTTTTGGATTTTTAAACCAGTTCCGCCCTTCTCTTGTGATCATGAAAACTTGATTGCCGGAAAAATTAGCAGTCAAAAGGAAGCATCCTAATTCCAAACACAAAGTTCATGAGCCTCCTCTCATCAACCCTCAAGTGGCTACCTTGAACTTTTCTGGAAGTGATTGTGTTCTTTTTGTTTTTATATTCCATAAAACAAAATCATCACCGACCGCTCATTACACTTTCAAATGTACACTTTTCGAGCACGTTTAGTCGGTACAACAGTCGACAGACAGAATGTGAAAATTCCCAACCTACTGACACCGACAAGACTGCCGCGTTCTTCGTTTTTCAACTGAGCAGCGGCGAGCCCACGATGAAGGTGAGATGCTATTGTTTCAGCGCTATGATGGGAAACCTGGCGCAAACGTGTAAGAGTGCGCCTAAGCTTTATGATGTTGATACAACATTAAAATCCGGCGCGTGTTTTGTTTGTTTCTCATTTAAAGGCATGCACCCCCACATACGAGTTGGTCCCCAAGCGCACAATTATGACATTGGGTAATGTGGTGCTCACACCCGTACATTTTCTTCCCAAGAGCTGTTGCTATTGTCAAAGTTGTGTAATATTTGGCACCTACATGGGTTGTCATTAGAAGCGGGGGAGCAGTACATTAGAAGCTCGAGACAGTGATTATGGATCTAGGGAGGTGTCGGTGGCTTCTTGAACTTGGACTGTCGTCGGGCGTATGACAATTTGCTAATTTTTGCATATGCTATCAATGGAGTATTGGTCAATTAACGCAGGCCATTAACTTTTAATTCGGTCCAGAAATGTGGAAGATTTATAGTTTTTACTGTCGGAAATGAGAACACAATTTCATCAACAGCGAAGTAATTCATGCATTTTTTCATTTACCGTGTAACTTCATAAACTATATGGAATGAACAATGAGAAATGAAGTCATTGTGTGTGTTATTTATTATCTGTAGCAATGATTTCTGACAAGTGTGTTGCTAGGATAGATAGCCTAGTAGAAAATAGTAAAGTATTATATGCATTATTACTCAAGTCATCGTGTTCATCGCCAGTGACGGTTGTTCTATGTTTTTGTATGTAAAACGGTTAACTTTTTACGCATACTGGAGAAAAGGTCTTTTGATTATCTTTCGAGGAATAATGCAATACAATGCGAATAACTTAGGACTGAACAGTGTTTTTCCGAAGAAAAAAAAACGTCATCCAACCTAAGATAACAATAGACAGTAGCTTCATCCTTTTCTTTGCCCCTGCTTGGGTAAAAAGTGGAACAATGACTTACAATATGCAAAAAAAAAAAAGTTTATCCACCCCCCTAGCAACCTACGATTTCTTTGTTTTTCTGGTGAAAATTAGTTTAATTTGATGAGTGTTCCTCTATGATTTATCAATTTATGTTTATTTATCAAGTTGTCATTTTTCAATTTACGGCGTTTATATCTTTTCTTGAGATTCTATGTGCTGGTAAAAAATAACGCAAAATAAGTTTATCCAACCCCAAACGGATACTACGATTTAAATGTGTGTGTGTGTGTGTGTGTGTGTGTGTGTGTGTGTGTGTGTGTGTGTGTGTGTGTGTGTGTGTGTGTGTGTGTGTGTGTGATTTAAAAAAAAACACCGTGCAATATAATGTAATTGCACAGAAAACCACATAGATGGAACCTGGGTGTAGCTTTTTACATCTTCAATGCACAAGTTTACTAATTCTATTTATATAGATCAAAACCGGAGCCGGCCACGTCCTCACGGTCTTTTGGGAGAGGGGAAGAAAGATGATTAGTTTGACAATCGTTGTTATTAGAGACCGTGATCACCACTGCATCTCTACAATTGCCAAGGGAAGGATAGTTGTGCTAGCTGCAATATGCATGCGAATTCTATGCTCGGGCTAGATATTATAGACGAACTAAAATCCTTATCGGCAAATATATCATCATCACGGAGTATTGTCCCTTTGCCTCCGCCAGACGATTCGTACCCCAGCTTGGAAACTGAACTAAGCGACAACTCTGGGTGGCGCCTACTCGGTACCAGGAAGGTATGGAGGGCAGACTGGACCGACTATGATGAGCGTAAACTCCGTCGCCTAAAGCAACAAAAACTTGCCGACAAAGCGGTGAAACGCAGAAAGCAACAAAAAATTATAAAAATCAACTACAACTCTAGCCAACATAATCCACGCGTGAACAACGTTCACTTCAACGCCAACAACATAAATCGATACAACACGTTGGAAAAACCCATCAATGCTTATGATTCCAACAACGCCAACTACAACAACTCTAGTTATCTCAACTTCAGAAATCAGAACAGTTTAAATATCCTTCCGACTGATCGAGAGCTTCTCGCATTAGCAAGAGATCGTTTCTCCAAACCACCGGGTAATTATGAACCGCAGATTCAATTTACAAAAGGGAAACCTTAAATCCGTATCCAACGAGCGTCCCTTCAAACTTATCTTGTATGGCCCATGCGAGCTCATCGACATCGTGTGAGGCGTGTACAAGTAGACATACGTGTTTTCGCCGAAACTGACGCCCTCTTCAGAGGAAGACTTCATAGATTTGACGCGTTTATTTAAGGAACCTGATCCACATGAGGTAATTCCTCATTCTTCAAGTGAGTCTTGTGTGTGTGTAATAAAATAGAATTAACTGAAACAATAGTTTGTTGTCAAAATTTAATTCGTATGCGCAGTGCACAAAAAATTACCGAAGCTCGGAATAAAATTAACGGTTGCCTATACGATATCATATTAGGAACTGAAACAAGTTGGTCTGATGAAATCAAAAGTGAGGAAGTTTTCGGTAGCAAATTTAATATATTCAGATGTGACCGTGACTTGACATTATCAGAGAAAAAATCCGGTAGTGGTGTGTTTATTGCCGTCAATGCAAACCTCCAAGCCGAAATAATCCCTCGTGAAAAACATCAAGAATTTGAAGACGTGTGGTTAAAAGTAACGATGAATGGCGAACTTCATCTTTTTGTATTTGTTTACTTTCCTCCACAGACGGCTAAAAAAGCTTCATATGACAAATTTTTAAACATCGCGGAATCTAGAATACAAGTTTTGGAGCCTCAAAACCAAAGTTCACATCTATGGAGATTTTAACCAGAAAACAGTTGATTTTATTCACGATAAGGATAACGAATCCTTACTGCTTCCAATTATAGGTGAAAATGAAACTTTAGAACTTATCTTTGATAAAATCAGCCTGCTTGACTGCTATTTAGATTTTGTTTTTACTAATTGTACTGAAGATTTTAGCATTGACGAAGCTTACACTATGGAAGAATGAAAAATTTCAAACTGCTATCGAATATTCATTATTCTCAGATTCTCATAGGCAACGTCCAGAAGATACTGATTACGAACTTGTTTACGATTTCAAAAACATAAACTATAATGAAATTAACAGAAAACTAACAAATATAGATTGGCAGAACCTTTTAAAAAATGAAAAAGACATGAACAATGCCGTTGACATATTTTGTAACAATCTATATGCAATTATTGACGATTACGTTCCAAAGAAAAAGAAGAGAATACTAACAAACTATAAGTAACCGATATGGTATACACGTGAAATCAAAATCTCAAAAACAGAAAACAAAAAGCTCACAAAGCATACAAAAAAATCAAAAGTTTACCAAATTTAGATAAATACAAAGATACTTGTAGAGCACTTGATGCAGAAATATCATCAGTTTACGAAAGGTACAATTTGAAAAAAAAATATAAAATCCGATCCAAAGGCGTTCTTTAACTTCACGAAGGAAACAATGAAAATGTGTAACTTTCCTTCCCGCATGCAGTTTGAAGAGTTTGATGGTTCTGATAGCGGAGACATTTGTAATCAGTTTGCACGCTTTTTCCATAATATTTATAAGAAATCCAACAATATTCTTGACCTTAACTATTTTTCCTATCTACCTGAGCATCAAAATGACGTATCAGTTGAAAACATCACTGTTCAATAAATTTTAATGGCACTTAAAGGTCTTGATGCTGGAAGAGGACCTGGTCCAGATGGAATACCTCCAGTACTATTGAAAGAACTAGCAACTTCTTTTGTTAAACCCCTGTGTTCCGAAAAGATTCTACCCACCGTATCCCTCGTAAATCTCAAATGAACCACTGCGCAGTGACAGATCTACCTAACATTGTCACAGCAAGATTGTCAACCGTAGAACGTCAACGCAAGGTAGATAAAAGCAAAACAAGAAAAGTGAAGCATACGGTGAAAAGTGAATTTCATTTCGGTAGAATTATTATGTTATTTATATATCTTTTTTCCACTAATGAACATTTATTTGTAGAATAAAAAATCCTAAATATCGTAATTATAGTTCTTAGATAATCTGTGGTGAATTGATACACTAGTGGAGACAAATTGTAAGTTAAGCTTAATATTACTGGATTATTATAACCTCTCACAAACACATTGCGTAATTACAGCTTCGAGCTACTCACAACAAAAATCGAGTTTGCTACCCAGAAAGTCCGAAAACTAACTTCGTCACACCCTGTTTTGGCTCTTTAATCTATCACTTCAATCAGGAGATTTTCCACTATTCTGGAAAAAATCATTTTTAATACCTGTAAATCTGGCAAACGATCAGACATTAAAAATTATAGAGGAATCGCAATCATTTCAAGCATTCCTAAAATGTTTGAAGCGATTGTAAATCAAAAATTATTCAACCAGGTAAAAAATCAGATTTCAAATAATCATCATGTTTTTTTCAAAGGCAGATCAACATCTACTAATCTATTGGAATTTGTAGAATTTTCTTTAGGTGCAATGGATAGAGGAAATTCTGTGGAAGCTTTATATACTGACTTCAGTAGAGCGTTTGATAGAGTTGACTTTCCATTGCTACTTTTCAAATTTAAGCAAGTAGGTTTAACCAGGACACTATTAAAATGGATCGAATCTTATCTGACAAATAGAACACAGGAGGTACGTTTCAAAGGAAAGATCTCTAGATCAGTTAATGTCACCTCAGGAGTTCCACAGGGATCTCATTGAGGTCCTCTGTTATTTATTCTTTTTGTTGATGATGTTAATCTTGTATTAAATCATCTTAACGTTATTATCTATGTTGATGACATGAAACTGTAGATGGAAATCTGTAGTAGGTTAGATTTGCAACATTTTTAGAGCGAAATTGATGTCTTCTACGAATGGTGTGCTTAAAGTCTGCTTGATATTAATATTAAAAAGTGTAACATCATATCATATTCAAGAAAACTTGCTCAACATGATTTCACGTATAATCTAGGAAATCAGTTAATTGAAAGATGCAACAAAATTAGCAGGATCTGATTCTAGGGAGCTGATCTCTTAGATTCTAAATCATTACCTTTAGATAGATACATTTATGTAATGCAAATATTGCTCTGTTGTTTGGGCTCCATACCAAGAAACATACATTAGTCGTATTGAATCTGTACAGAAACAATTTTTGTTATTTGCTCTTAGAAAACTAGGTTGGAATTCATTTCCTATTCCCTCGTATGAGTCTCGTTGCGTGTTAATTGATATTAAATTACTGAAGAAAAGACGAGAAATTGCTATGATCTGTTTTGTTAATAATGTTATCTCGAAGCGTATAAATTCGGAAAACCTTTTAGAAAGTTTGAACTTTTATGCACCATCACGCATTTTAAGAATCAGAAATCTATTTCATGTAAGGCCTCAGAGAACAATTTATGCTAGCAATAGACCAATGAACAGAATGATGAACATATATAATGAATATTGTGAAATAATCGATTTTACTATGCCTAAAGCGGAAATAAGAAAAAAATTGACTGCAAGAGTTGTACCTCATAGATACTAACTTTATATAAATGTAAATATAAATGAATAAATGTAAATGTATATGTAGTCTACAATGATGATTGACGAAATAAATAAATAAATAAATAAATAGATAGTGTGGCAGGATATTTTCAGATCATGGATGCATTGTGGTAAGTGATAAGGATCAATGAAAGAAAATGCAGTAGACTGCTTTTAAATCTAGTGGTGATAGAAAGAGGCAAGTGACAAATAGCAAGGAATGGGACGCACTTGGGATCTGCTCAGTAAGCAGAACGGGTAACCACTGAGCCGCGTCAGTACGATTTCAGTGTGTTTTATAGAGTTTTAGTGTGTATTCTGCTCTTTCTCGAAATGTCGGTTTAGCCGTTATCCCGGCTCGTAGTCCTGAGTCGTTAGGTAGATCAGGTGGTGAGTCGCTCCTAGAAGTGATTGTACCATAGAGGAATAGGCGACGTAAAATAAATGGAAAATAAATGTCGGTTTCGTGTTCAAAATTGAATGATATTTGTTGCAAAATGTCCAAAAGAGCACAAACTTCGATCAGCATTCGAAATTTGATTGTTTAACATCACACACCTGGCAAAAGCTACCGTGACATTGTTGGTATTGTCCAGCTTCACAAATATATGATCGCTAGGATTGTGCAGATTTACAAAAATCGTGGTTATATCTCACCAGCTAAGCGATCAGAGCGTCCTTCAAAGACAACTGGCCGAATTGACAGAACTATTGTGAAGAAGGCGGAGCTGAATCGGGGACTATCAGCTTCGAAAATTGCGAAACAAATTGAAAGCGAATTTTGCATTCAACTGACATCACAATCCGAACTAAATCGTCTTCATAAGAAAGGTGTTAAGCACATAGTAGCACTTAAGAAGCCATGATTTCCCGCAAAACATATCAAAAAAGATTGAAGTGGCCCAGAACCACATTCCATGGACCTATGGGGACTGGAATAAGGTGATTTGGTCAGATAAGAGGAAAGTCATGCTTTTTGAGTCTGATGATATCACAATAAACAAACAAACAACAACGGGACAACAAAAGAGAAACGAGCGATGACCCTTCCAGAGGCAGGGAAAACTCTTGGATCAAGGTTCGGAAAAAGGTAGATAGACCCCAGAAAGAAAAAGTGAACCGAATCCTGACTCGAAAGCGTTATCGCGGTGAGGCCCTCATCATGAAGACCGAGTGTAGTACTCCGAGATCCGCAATACGATGCGCGGCGACGCGAAGCTCGCAGATATGGCCGCAGACGTGCAGCGTATCCGCCGTACTCACACCTAGAGCTTATAAAGGACACCAAGCTGAAGGGTCCAGCGTACAAAAAGCTGGCCGAACAGGCCCTAGCCACGTTTTTGACTATCCAGTGTAAAAACTTGGATGAGATCACGGAGGCTGGTAAAATATTCACGGCCATCAAGGCCCAGTGTGAAGTCAAGCTTGTCACAACAGCCATACGGTTGCGAAAGGGTCCACTTGGGACTCAAGTGGCAACAATTCCTATACCAGTCGCCACCGCAGAATCGGCCCTAAAAGTAGAAAAACTCAAAGTGGGTAGGCCATTAGCCCACTGAGTTTGCACCAGCCGCTCAAGGTGTGCTTTAAGTGCCTTGAGAGCGGGCATATATCGTGGAAATTTAAAGGCCTCAATAGGAGCGATCTATGCCGTAGGTGCGGAGGGAACGGTCACAAGGCCCTGGACTGCAAGGAGCTCTCAAAATGCATGACGTACTCTGGGAAACCAGACGACAAGCGCGTCCGGGAGGCCCAAGTACCCAGCATATAAGGGTAAACCAAAGAGCTAAACACAGTGCGGTTAACCCAATTGAACCTTAACCACTGTGAGGCGGCTCATCAATTGCTGTGTCAGACAGTTGGCGAGTCAGGAAAAGATAGCACAATAATATCCGACCATGCGGTTTGCCCACCGGTATCGGATAGGTCTAATATGGTGGTATTATGGATGACGGGCAAGTTCCCAGCCCAAAAGGTTGTGTGAACCTCAAACGAGGGCTTCGCGGTCACAAAAGTGAACGGAGTGTTAGTTTGTAGCTGCTATACGCCGCCGAGATTTTCGATTGACCAGTTCTCACAAATGGTCGATCGGATGACAACGGAGCTAACCGTGACTTCAATGCCTGGGCGTTGGAGTGGGGCAGCTGCCTTACCGACCCAAGGGGGCAGATTCTGCTTGAGTCCTGGGCCAGGCTCAACCTAGACCTGGCCGATGTAGGTACTAATAGTACCTACCATAGAAACGGAGTGAAGTCAATTATCGACGTGACGCAACTGGAGAGCGGAGGATGGCTACACTCATAGCGATCACCTGGCGGTTCTTGGCAGTGCGCAGAGGGAGGAGTACCACCGTTCTTTCACAGATTTTTTTGTTGGGGCGCAGAACCACTGCGTCCACTGAGTTGAACTTTTGTGGTACGTTCGCAAATGGAGGATGCCGTACTTCGATAAAGTAGCATTCACAGAGGCGCTTGAGCAAGAAAAGAGATTGAGGGCTACCCAGGATCCCTGCGGTGATCAACTCGTAGCACTACACGATCTCTCTTTTTCTCTCTCTCTCTCTCTCTCTCTCTCTCTCTCTCTTATTTCTTGGGTTGTCTTACGCGCTCTGAGTTTGATCATAAAGCATCGTTATGTAGAGCAGCCTTATGCGATATTTCGCTATTTCGTATATTAATAGGTTAATGCGAATCTAACAGCTTGTTCGCAAAGATTTCAAACCCTTTTTTTAATTCCTTTCACTGCTATCAAAGGATTTATTTCGACTTCATGAACTCCTAAAACACTGTTCCGAAGTTCCGTTCTAAGACTCATTAATATTATCTACAATGTGGTTTTAAAACGGAAAAAACATGACCAAATAGGATTTTTGAAAAACTGTTATGAAGAATATAAAATTATTGAAAAGATGTAAATTAAAAACACTTAATTTTAAATTTAAAAACACAAATAGATCTTATTAATTTTTATCAATTTTTAAGGTAATTCATGATAAATTTTTCGAATATATTTGTTTTTGTGGCATAATTTCGCAAAATTTCCAAAGCGCATCTTATCGTGCCACCATAAAATTGAATGCGCATATAATTTGAAGCACGCTGTAAAAAACACAATTTGTTTTGGATATTTTGTTAAGAAACATAATTTCACGCTACATTATTTATATTTTTTATTATTTATTTTATTTATTTTTTAATATTTTCACGTAACATATTCACTGCTAAATGAATCAGCAAATTAAAGCATCGATCAAAGCAAAACAACAAAAACCAAGTGTGGCCCTTTGGACGTCTACTGGTTGTCATGGCAGCCAATAGGTTTTATGAAGGTTCTCAAGTAGTCAAAACTTCTTTCACTAGATCATTTTCCAAATGTTTATGGTCTTATGAGGGTATTATTAACTTGTTTTCACGACCGTCTACAGAATGAGCCACTTTGTACAAATTTTGGCTTTAAAGAAACATAAAAGAGGTGATAGTAGACAAAACAGTTCTGAATGAAGTTTTATCAACAAAGCCGGGAGAAGTGCAATACGGCTGGAATACATCTAAAATTGTTGCTGCCATCTGAGTTGATTGCAGACGTTTCCAACCAGTCGGTCCCAAAACACGGATCCTTCTGCCCGACTACTCGGTCGAAACAAAAAATTGTCTGTGAAAAAAATGTTGTGCGCTTACAACCAAAATCCAGAGGCGTCCCACCGATAGATCGCTAAAGATCTTGGAATCGCAGTTCAAGAACCGTCCAAATATGTGAATTCGAGATGACACTAGAGAGTCCAAGGGATCAGTCTGGTTTTTTTTTTTTTCAGAAAACCAGAAGTGTGCTGGGTTACACGTTTACAAGGTGCAAAAAGCCCAAAACCGGAATGAAAAGCAAAACATCATCGCCGGAAACTTTACTTTACTCTCCAAAACTGGTTGCAAGAATGTTTCGTTGCGGAGTCTAAATGTTCCGGAAGATATCCGGAAAAAGAAATTATCGAAAATTGCAAAGAAGTTCCTGATCTGGCAGGCAATTTGCAAATGAAGTTGAATAAAACAAATTTTGTAAATCATTCTGTTTTGTTACAGTTTTGGGACATAGGTTAGGTATCGTTATTAGAGAGGGTTTCAGCAGGCGGCTGGTTCGTCTCTTAGGCGTTCTATAACATGCCGTATTGTTATGCAAGTTGTTGCTTCATTTAGCATGAAATACAAATTTCCATGCTCTGATATTTACTTCACAATTAAAATCCAGACTTTTTTCTGTGTAGGTTGTGTTGAGTCTTAGAATTTCTATATTTGCCAGAATTTCCCAAGGAAGTAATCTGGGGCCTTTTCAGTTCTTTCTGTTTTTCAAAGATGTGTACCTCGTGCTTCTTTCAGGATGCAACATTCTAACCTGATGCATCGCGATGATATAAAAGCCTTTCGTATAGTGGAATGCACAAAGTACTTCTGGAGCTCCAAAGGATGGTTTATTTGTTGTTACAGTAAGGATAGACTTGACTTATAGTAAGTTTCAACAATGTGTAGTGATTCCCTACACAGTTGAAAAGAATAGATAGAGGAGTCTAGATTTGGCATTTAAGCCAGATATCACTGGAATCGGGTCTGTTGTAAGGGTGATTGCAACAATACTGCATGCTGTATGAGAGGTTGCAAACAACTGCGTTGTTTACGCTTGCTTTGGTTTTAAATTAAACGAGGGGAAATTTTACGCGTTTGCTTAAATTCATTATTTTTTGTTGTGTACGTTATCTGATTTATCCAATGGTTCGACCGGGCCTTGAATATGAACCATATCTGAAAAACACTTTCAGGCAAAATTGACTCACCATTGATTTTAGCCCTATGAACAAAAAGTTCCTTCGCGGTATAACGGTATAGATGATTTCCTACATTTGAACTTTAGACGCACCGAGTACGCCCAAAATGATCCATTTCACATTATATGTAAACTGTTTCATATTGTGTACTGTATATTTGACTTTCCTATCTTAAGCGAAATGGTTAAGACCCGTATTTTTAGATCGAATTCATTGTTAAGTGAGATTATATACTACAATAAGGTAGGTTAGGTATTGAAGGAGACAGCGTTGTCGGATGGATTAAACAGATAAATGAACAAATGATGAACATTGTTTGTTGAGAACATAAAATAGCTTCAAAACTTCACTGTTCATCAAAATACCTTAGCCAGTATGCCGATACCAATGGCAGATTCTCGGATTCGATCCGATTTTCCATATGTACCTGCAAAGAGACAAGAAACGTCATTATTATCTAACAATAACCTACATAACCTAATCAATAATACTACAACATCGTACACTAATCGCAGCTACATACGTTACGGTCCAATAAAAACTACCCTTTCCAATTTAGCCCCATTTCCAACTGACACTTAACACCGCGGTACCCTCTCGAAGCCACCACCATTTATTTTCCACTGCACATCTCGAGTGCACTCGATTGCATCGCGTCTGTACTTCCGACACGGATCACCGTTAAAGCCGGTGACATAACCACGCTAAGCCAGCTTAACGGGCAGAGACCAACTCCGTGACCATCCGACCGACCAGCCCACCGAACCGAACCAAGTCGAGCCTGCTCGAGCGCTGAAGCCCCAAGTGTCGGTTTTTGCGCATTTTCGATGTGGCTAAAATACTAACAGGCTTTCACTTTCGCTGCACATTACCTAATTTCATTGCACTCGACACTCACGTCTGAAGCCCATTCTCTCATGTCCAATTCCCACCCAACACACCATATCGACGACTGCTTATCATGATGACGATGATGATGATGGTGATGCTTCCAAAACAAAACAAAGCTAGTCGCAAGACTCGTTAAAACAACAAGATGTGCTTACGCTATTAAAGCAATCGCATTCGCACGGTTACAGAAAATAGGCTAAAGAGCTTATTGTGTTAGACAATCCGGTACCTCTTCTGTTTCTACCAAGTGGTTTCCCTCTTACTGCCCACTTCCGGAACAATGTCAAATCTTTAGTGTTAAACAAAACAGTTTACACTCTGGACCAAGAGCATCGATGGCAGTGCCTTTCAGCGAGCATTGTGTTCGTCTTCGACGCTCTTCGTCATCACCAGGCACGATCCATGCAGTAAGTCGCGCTCATAACTGTACATTTACGACTGCTCTCGACGTTGCTGATGCTCATAATCATGGAGCCATATTTAAGTAACCCTTTAATGGCACTGTGTTTTGTATTCAGTTTAAAAAGTTGCTCATCGTCGGAGACAGGCGAACCGAATGGCGTCTTCTCGGTAATGTCGGAGCACCTTTTATGACGTTAAATACTGGCTAAATGAGAGCACCGAAAATATATGTAGGTCTCCTAAAACTAGTGTTTGAAAAAGGAATAATGTCGTTTTGGATGTTAATTGCCATTATTAAAATGGAAACAATTGGTAAACCTTTTGCTATTACCATATGAGGGTCGCTTTGTTCCTAAGCTTCAATGAAACTTCTTATTGAGAACTTCACCATACTTCAAAGTCTTCATTTGCTTCAGTTTATGCTATTGTTGTGATGGAAAGAGGCGGACAATGTGTATATCTGCTCTTCGTACCATCATCACCGCACTCGACTCTAATTGCAGTGGGAAAGCAGTTTCCACTTCAAGAAGAAAATGTGTCAATAGGAGTTTTACTTTAACAGAAAGCTGAATGGTAAACATCTCACTGTAGCTGTGCTTAAGGAAATTATTTCTTTTAAAGGCATATTTATGGCGCATCCCACTAGAGTGCTTACATAAACTGAAAACTCTATTCAGCAACAGCAGAAAATTGCGAAGGCGACCTAAAACGAACAGCTGACAGTCATGATGACAGTATCGCATAATACGAATAGTGATAATAAGGACTGTATCGTTAATTATGAGTACACCTTTGAGGTTCTGTATGAAAAAGACTATGACTTGTTTTGACAGCTGTTTAGTGTCAATGTGTTGCTTGGGTTGTAAACAAACGAAAACTTTCATTAAAAGTTAAAGTTTTACTGCAAGCGGAACAATGCGAGGCCTTACGGAAGAAAAGCGAAAATCGATTGTGACCAAGTACTGCACTGAAAAGGGATTGTCGCTAAGAAAATTAGCAAAAGAAGAAGGTGTTAGTGTCTGTGCCGTCGAAAATGCAATCAACCGGTTTGTTATGCATAACACGTTCAAGGACTTACCCGTGATAGAAAAACAGATGCGTCAAACCCAAATTTGGACAAACAAATTTGTAAAGTTTTTGAAAGCAAAAAATAGGTACATATCCATCAGAGATTGCGCAAAAAAGTCTGGAAGGACGATTGGAATGGTCCAGAACGAAATTCCCTGAAGACGTACTGCAACGAAAATGTTCGAAACGCAACCAAATTCAGGCGGATTCCGTGAAAACTCGTGCTCGGAAGCTTTACGACGACGTTTTGAGCGAAAATGGCATGTGCATTATCATGGAAATTGCAATTAAAGGGTAGGCTCCGCCCTTTGCAAATTGCAATCAAATTGCACTAAAGGGTGCTTCCAGTGGCACAGGGTACCATACGCGCTGCCACCAGTAATGTGTATCGAATATAGCTATCCACAAGCATTTGCGTTGTAGGCATGTATGTGTGATGGTTTTTGATGGCTCTGAACACGTATACTGTTCGTTTGACTGTCACTTTCTTTGTTTACTTGTTTGTGCGGTTCAAATTCATGCTTTCAAGATGTCGTGCATTGAAAAGGAAGTGAAAATTAAGGTTCTGGACACATGGCTAAGTGAGAAGGGTATTACTATGCGAAAATTGGCGAAGCGGTTTGGAATTCATCATGCGAGTGTTAAACCATCATTAATAAGTTTGGGGAACACTATTCTTTGATGAGCTACCAGGAAGAGGCAGAAAACCCGGTTCTTCCAACCCGAAACTGGAGCAGAAAGTGGTATCTCTAATCATGAAGAACAAATCAATGTCAATACGTGATTTGGCCAAAAAGCAGGAACGAGTGTCGGAATGATCCAGCGTATCAAGAGGCGAAACCACCTGAAGACCTACAAGAAGCAGAAAATCTCGAAACAAAGTGCAGAACAGAAGAAGCGAGCAGCAACAAGGGCCCGGAAATTGTATTCGCGTCTTTTGCAGCGTCCGGATGCATGCGTTTTGATGGACGATGAGACCTATGTAAAGGAGGACTCAAAAACCCTTCCAGGTCCACAATACTTTACTGCCGTCGTTGGGGAGGATGTGAGCGATGCGGACAGGTCGATTCAAATGGAGAAATTCGGTCGAAAGGTACTGGTATGGCAAGCAATATGTTCCTGTGGTTTGAAGTCAACCATTTTTTACACTACCGGAACTATAAATGCGGAAATCTATCGATCTGAGTGTCTCCAGAAGAGATTGTTGCCTTTATATAAGAAGCATAGTACACCTCCACTGTTTTGGCCGGATTTAGCGTCGGCTCACTATGCCAAAACCACTCTCAATTGGCTTGCGGAAAAGGGTATAGATTTCGTTGAGAAAAATATCAATCCACCAAATTGCCCTCAGCTTCGACCCATCGAACGTTACTGGGCAATCGTGAAGAGGGTCTTCAAGAAGACTGGTAAGGCAGCTGGGAACATGCAGGAGTTCAAAAAAATTTGGGCTCAAGCGTCCAAAAATGCGATGCAACACTTGTCCGGAACTTGATGAAGAGCATTCGATCCAAAGTTCGAAAATTCGTGAAGGAATAACTTAAATTTCATCCGGTCTTCATTATGTTCAAGTTTAACCTCGTACAATAAAGGATCAATTTTTTGTATGAATAAAAATATCGGTTTTCAAACAAAATTTGAAAAAAGTTTGTGGATAGCTATTTTCGATACACTCATGAAGAAAACAATGTCCAATTTGTGGAAAAGGTGATGAATCCTCCAAATTGTTCGCAAATAAGGCCCATTGAGAAATTTTGGGCTTTGGTGAAAGGAACGCTGCGAAGTAGGCTAGAGGAGCAGATGACATCATCAAATTCAAAAAAGATCAGTAAACGTAAGCAAAACCATCGACGGAACGGTTGGTGCCAAAACCGCATGATGGAACATATAAACAACCCAAGTAACAATCCTTCTTTTAGCCTTTGTTTAAATTTATGAGAGTTTTATTATTGGAATAGACATGCTAATTTGTTTGAAAGCAGCTTTCTATGATGCAAAAGATGTGTCGATAATAACTCTAATTAGGCGGTTTTTATAACCTTTTCTAGTAAGAAGGTAAAGTCT
>JASCZW010005473.1:0-187858 GCA_034211315.2 Aedes japonicus | reverse complement strand
GCTTGAAACTACCGGCAACTCTCTTTGTCGTCTCAGCGGCTTCCGGTTTTCGATTTCCCAACGATCCAGACTTCCTGGCTGTCGACAAACGTTCCCCAAACACTTAAATTACATTTGTAACGGTTGATTTGGCAACTTTTAGCGATTTTGCCAACTTTTGCGTGCGAGTAGCTCGGATTTTTCGCGATGCGCGAGCAAAGTTTTGATACGCTGCTCTTCTTGCTTGGACGGCATTTGACAACTGAAGAGTGAATTCTAAAATCAAAATAGGAGCAACATTCTACACACACACCTTCAAAATGAGGGGTGTTCAGGTTTTTTAAATGCAAAATTGAAAGAAAAACGTCAAGTTGATATTGACCAAATTTTGACCGTATCGCCCTTTAAATGCCGCGTGGAATGCTAAACAGTTCCATACGCAGTAGCACTTAATTGCCAAAGGTTTAAAATGTATGACACATGAAGTTCTGTAGGAAAACGTTGTCTTCTTTGATACTAACCGCATTCACCTTAGGTTCCAATTGTTCGGTCAACTCAAACAAGTGCAACACCAACTTTACGTGCATGACTATCGTCATCATCATCATCGGGAAATGATCGATAAATTTAAATTAATCATTTTTACGTACAACATCATCGTTTCTATATTAGCAACATCGGCCAACGTGGAATATGGTGGTACCGCAATTAATATTGACCAAGAGGAAAGCAAATCCATAAAACAAAATTGAAAAAGGAAACCATCGCCCGGTGAATGCACACATCGGCAGCCTAAACTGTCGATTTACAACTGAAGCAAAGGGAAATCACGTATTCAATCAGTCGGCAGCTTTGTTTTTTTTTTTCAATTTGAATTTTGTTTTGACGTAATTGAAAAATGATCTTTGACATAAATTAATTAAATTTGAAACTTTATTGTCATTTGTAATACTCATTTCAATTAAAATCTAAATCTGAAACATCATGCAGTTTGGAAATTTAACAATCGTTTAAAAATCAGAAAAGTATTATTGTTTAATTTGAAATAATTTTAATATTTAGAATCAACGTTCGAGTATGTTCGATAGCGCCTCTGATCCCATTTGCGATTGTTCTTTTGTGAAAACTGTTCTAGAATTCACAGGTTTACGATTGTTTTTTTTTTGCGTGCCTCGTGGTTTACTTAAACGAATGGAAATAGAATGTGTTTGCATGAATGGATTTAAACTAACAATCATCCAATTCAATTGATCTATACTGGTCGATGGTGATATCATGCTCTTGATTCAATTACACTTCTGAGCATTTAGCATGACCTTCGTGATACCTTGGCATACAGCAATGATAAGATGTTAATTATTTCAACATTATCGATTACCGTGATTACTGCCCATATGAGCATATCTGTCCCATATGGAAAAGGAGAAAATCGAGAATTACGTTGTTGAAAAATTACTTCTCTGCGGGCTGTTATAGATGGCTGTTTAGATTCATCTTACCTGAAAATTAAAAGAAAGAAAAATAGTAATCATTAGTCATTGTTTAAGAGCAGAAAGAAAAACAAACAAATAACGAACAAAAAAATATATACTTTTTAATAAACAATGAAGGCATCAAAAGAGGATGTAAATATGCAGACAATAATTCAATTTTATTATAATGGCCAGAAAAATACCGTTTTGAAGCCTATTGATTGGTACCTTAGCTTTTACCGACTATTTTAAAGCGAGGACCCAAGATACGTGATAACTATATAAATTTTTAATATTAGCTTATTAAGGTGGATTATCAATTCCCACTCAAAACGAAAATCCCATATAAAAAGAGGGTGTGATTCTAGCTGGACTGTGCGTGCATGCCTCGAACCACAGTCAATCTATTGAAACTATAAGTAACTCGATCCACCCGTAAGTGAAACGATTAAACTTTGCGGTTACGCCGAAGCGAAACGGACGACGGATTGAACTACGTATCGTTGCTTTGTTTATACGCACGTCTTTCGCATCGCATCGTAATGGCGGATAGAGTGAGAGGAAGGAAGTTCGACTGTCCAAATAAAGAACGGCGACGTTCCGGTGGCTCAAGAGAACGTCACGTTGTCTGACGTAGATGGTCATGCACGACGCATCATTTGCTGTTCCTTTCCTAAATGATTCCGTTGAATTTTTCATGATGTCGATTATAAAAACAATTTTCTGAACGATTTAAAGAACGATGTCGGGAAGGAAGCTCGAAGAATTTCATTTTCGCCTGTTGCGTAACGGAGAGACCCTGCGTTTCTCCAATTTGGGTTATCCATCAATTGACGCTTGGTAACTGATAGAAATCAAAAAGCATAATCGGTACGAAGCAGAGGTGGATGTGGAAGAAATGGTGAACTACTCAATTTTCAGTACCTACCGATGAAAGAGAAACAGAGATGGTTACGAAAGTTGTTTTTTCACTTTCACTGTTTCACTCTTTTGTTCCCGACCAGAAGGTTATAACAGAAAAATAACAAAACAAGCGTTGTTATGACTCACTCATTATCAAATGTTATTGTTAATGGAGCTTAATCTAGGTAATAGAATGATAAATTTTAAGCACAATACACAAAAATTAATCTTGTACATGTTAATGATTGGCATTTTTATGTTTTAAGTATTTTTTTAATTACTATTATTGCAATATTTTGTTTTTAAATTACATTCAAACATTTCGGTTTCCGCATTATTAGCTACATGAATATAGATATTCCAACCCTTAACAATTATTAAATGGTAACCATTTTTCACACAGTTTCACAGATAACTTCTTGAAGGGTATTTTTTAGGTAATTGTTAAGTTTAATATCACAGAAATTGTTCAATCTAGTGGTTATAATTAATTTATTTAAAAGAATTTTGATACAATCAAAAGTAAAAAGCATTTTTTTAATTACTATTATTGCAATATTTTGTTTTGAAATTACATTCAAATATTTCGGTTTCCGCATTATTAGTTACATGAATATAGATATTCCAACCCTTAACAATTATTAAATGGTAACCATTTTTCACACAGTTTCACAGATAACTTCTTGAAGGGTATTTTAGGTAATTGTTAAGTTTAATATCACAGAAATTGTTCAATCTAGTGGTTATAATTAATTTATTTAAAAGAATTTTGATACAAGCAAAAGTAAAAAGCATTTTCTTAATTACTATTATTGCAATATTTTGTTTTGAAATTACATTCAAACATTTCGGTTTCCGCATTATTAGTTACATGAATATAGATATTCCAACCCTTAACAATTATTAAATGGTAACCATTTTTCACACAGTTTCACAGATAACTCCTTGAAGGGTATTTTTTGGGTAATTGTTAAGTTTAATATCACAGAAATTGTTCAATCTAGTGGTTATAATTAATTTATTTAAAAGAATTTTGATACAAGCAAAAGTAAAAAGCATGTAAATTTACTAACAAGAACTGGTTTTTTTTTTAATGTTTCGCGATGTTAATTGTTACAAGCCTTGTCATTAAAATTTGTAAAAATGTTTAATAATTTTGTTATTACCATTTGTTCGAGTTGGTTCTATTTTCGTTGATATGTTTTTTAATAGTATGTAAGATTATCGAAACTGATATAACTTTATACACGATAGGAGTAAGTCTGTGAGGTTCTCGCATTAAAAAGCTTAGTCATAATTAAATCATGGTTAAATAAACACACATAAAAAAAGAAGCGGCTATATATCAAAAATTTACATGTTTTTTTAAATGTAACATGAATAACACACTGAAATTTTTTGTAAAATGTAGTGGCGTTAAATGGCATGGCGTGAAAATTAAATTCAAACCACTTTAATTATTGTGCATGATTAGTACAGCACTATGTTAAAAAAAATCAAGCCACTTGCTTTGAATACGGCTGATTTAGAACAATACCAGACAGGGATTGGCCACTGCCGAAGTAGTGCTCCACCCTATGACAGTCCTATGTAAATGTTTGAAAAACCCCGTTTCTTCAAACTGTACATTTCTCCAAACAATATCGTAGTATGCGGTATTTTAAGGTTGATGAAAGTGTTTTACAGTATTCAGGGATTTTTTTTATTATCGTACAGGTTTGTTCCGAAGGGTCTTAAATTGTTACGAAAGTTTGTCTACGCGTAGGCTTCATGGATATATGAACAACAAAAAATCAGAGTTGCCAGTTTTCCTGGAAAACGCCAATTGAAGTTTTCCGATTATCCCAAACATCAATTACGATTCATCGAACAATTTTTTTCCCAAACTATAATTAAATTTTCTCAAGAATTCGGAAAAAAATGCAGTCTTATAAAAAATAAAGGAAAAATTCCTGGAAAAGCTGGAATACCCATTTTCTGAATCATGGTTAATTTTAATTTTGAGATATTTTCATGTTCATTAATTTATAAGCTTACATAGGTGAAATTTTGGCAATAGGTTTTTTTTTTGAGTAATGCTCGAAAAACTATGGGCCCTCGTTTTCGTACAAAAATGAAAAAGTTTCAAAAACTGTCGCCTGAACAGGCTCAACTGCAAATCCTGCACCAAACTGCAAATTCAAATTTAGTTATATATTATACTAAAATGTGTTTCCTTCATTGCGGTTTTACTTCTCCTTGTCCAATGCTTGGAGGCCTCTATGCATAGCTATGGTCAAAATAAATAAACACATTTAAATTATTATACATTTATTTCTAAAGCAAGGAAGTAACAGTTTATTCTTTAAATTTCTACATATTTACTAGTTTTGCAATTATTTCTTCTGTCGTGAACTTCGTGTTGGATTCATACTGTTGTAAGATTTTTGATTCATTGTTTTATCGAGACGAAAGTATACAATATTTTCAAGATTTTTTGATTCATCAGAGAATTCATCTACATAAATGCTTTGTTCGTCTTTTGGAATAAACGCATTATTGATATTATTGTGTCCCTGCAATTGGAACAAGATTATTTAACCTTTCCAGTAACTATTTTTTTGACATCTGTATAATCTTCATCGTTTGCATGTAAAAATTGCCCTCGCTTAGCTCAGTCGGTAAAGGCGCAGCTACAAAGCAACATCATGCTGGAGGCGGCTGGGTTCAATTCCTGGTCTGGTCTAGGAATTTTTCGTTAACGAATATTTCTCGACTCCTTGGGCATAGGGTGTGATCGTACTTGCCACACAATCATACTAATGCAAAAATGCTCTCAATTAATAACTGTGGGAAGGCATTAAGAACACTAAGTTGAGAGCAGGCAATACGCAAATTGTGAAAGCAATAAGCTTGAAATTTTGAATAAGAATAAGAATGTATAAATGTCCAGTCTATATTGAACTTTTGTTTTACTTCTTCTGATGTCGCGGTAGCAATTAGTTTTATAATACCACCTATACCATCACATGGAACTTTCCCGTGAAACATTGGAAAAAAGTTTCATCCTGCTTTTATTTGGAAAACTTTTTCATGGTAGCAAAAATTTTTAAAATTGGAATTGTTTTTGTACTGCTCTGCACAACCATCACTGGTCGCCCAGTTTTTAACAAAGGTTGAATCCCTAAATCGTACTTTTTCGACTCAGTAACCGTATGTTGAATAGCTTCTTCAAAGTAGGATTTTTTTTGTGTTCTTCGGCCCAATCTGTACGATAAGAAGTAAAAAAAAATCCCCAAAGGGCTGTTTTCCTTATGAAGAATATTTCAGGTGATGATAGATGAAAATATCTTTCTACACATATCCAACATATCCATATCAGCTATTCCAGAGTTTCCGAACTGTAGTTTTTATTTTTTGTATTCTCCATACGCGGAGATGATTTTGATAATGATGATGATTTTTAGAAAGAAATATTTTCTCATCACCATGAAGCTCCACTTCTAGACAGTTATTTTTCTAGAACGAAAGATATGAAGACCAAGTGTTGATAGTTCCGTTCGTGAACGGCAGGCTGTGAAAAAAAAGGATAGAAGTAGTTTAAATTGAGCGGAGGGTAATATTAAAGGTAGTACTCGAACGGCACACATTCTTTTACCACGCTACCCAAATATGCTGGGTAGGCAAGGGGAAGGATATCCCCTTGACTGGCAAAAAAATGTACGCCTCATGTACTATCAGTGGCTTGTAATGGTTCTAGCGATTGTTTGTTCACACTTCCCAATCGCCTACGTGGAAGAGAAATAATCTCCCGGTGGAAGATTAATTATGCAGTACAGCGTATATTTTCAAACGTCAATTTCAAATGTTGCTGGAAGGTGATAAAAAAGAAATCAGCATGGGTAATCAGTTGAAGCCAAATTATTATTTGAGGGATTTGTAGTTCATGAAAAACACGTTGGACTGCCTGGATATTGAATAATAACTGCCTCAGAAAGTATGGACGCAGTTAGAAGTTGCTATTTCGCAATAATTGAACACTAGAAAGTTGGCAGAAATGGAAGAAGTAAGTCAGAAAGCCGTGCGAACAGCAATCAGGAAGTTCAGTGAGGATAACACGTTACTAACCCTCGTTTGAATAAACGTATAGTGAAGGCATTCGAGCACAAGAAGAAGATTTCAGAGCGGGATTTGGCCAATGTAGTTGGCACTTCGAAGTCCAATCTCCATCGTGCCAAAGATTGTTTGAATCTTCGAACTTCTAAGAAGCTGAATCAGACGAAACCGAGTCCAAAACAAGAAGCATCGCTCAGACCCAGAGTGCGAAGGTTGTACGATACGATGCTTGCTGGGAATTCGAACTGTATAAAAATAAAAAGGGGGTCTTATTATTTTGACTGTAACTTTTGAAGTGGTGACTGAAAAATTATGAATTTGTTACCGATACTAATTCAGGTTACTTCTAGCCAAACTACAGCTAAATTACTTCACGGGAAAATTACTTCACGGGATTTAATACAGACGGATTACAACAGGTTATTTCTAGGCTACAGCCAAAATTCGGCACAAATGGTTCACGGGAAAATTAAAGACAAGCTGACCATTTTGTATGAAAATCAAGCTTTGGTGTTATTGTTTCTTCTGTCACTGTATCTAACAGATTACTCAAAATAATAACATTAAGCCCTTTCCTATTTTGTATACGTGCCTCTTATTTCTTCTCCGAGTCAGTTTCCAAATATATTACAATAAGATTTCTTCAAGATCTTATTGTAAAGAAAAATGTTCAAAACCAATATTCAATCCGGGTTACCATAACGGCTTACACAAGGATAGAAGAGGAATAAAGATACACTGGGAAGAGGTGTTTAAACTTAGTATATATCAATTCCTTGTAATATCAATTCCTTTAGCGAACATAAAATAGAACCGCACGGCATGGGAGTTCGATGCGCAATTAAAAAAATTATAACATTGCATTTCTAGTTTGGCTGATGAATCGTGCTGTGAGCAATAGATTAAGCCAATTAAGCCTTTTTTAGTGGCCCTTTAATCAAACCGCCCATGTACGCAATAGTTTTTATATGTGTGTCAACCTTGTGGTAATGTTGCTACTTCCATTTTCGGCGCCAAAAACTTGCTCAGCCTCCCTGTGCTATCTTAGTATGACTCATTATTTTAGGAAGTCTTCTTTTGGAATCTTGGGAAGTTCGTTCACCGATCTTCATTATACATGTGTTATAAATACGTGTCATATTTCTTGTACAGAGCCTCTGTCTATGACGATGGAATACATAAAATATTTCGAATCATTATGTATTCATCGACTGCTAGTCAAACAGATGGCTTGCCCGACCGCAACCTGCACTTGATTTCCCGGAGTACGTTGGTTTGAATGTCAAGGTTGTCTTTTCACGTGCAGCCATCCAACGAAAAGAACGTGGTACAAAACACACAACAGTCTGTTCGGTAATGGGTTGTCACATATTGATCGATAAATACCTATATGTTACGATAATCGACTGTTATATATTGCTTCGCTAACGAATAAAACAAAATGTGCAGAATCCTGGACAGCTGTTTGTATTAAATTTCACCGTCACTATGAAGCGTTGCAGTTTTCCGCTACAAAAAAAGATGTTAATGCGACCTGAGCCGGGATGTAGTAACTACCATATAAGTGACGAGCAGTGCAGTTCATACTAACAAAACAAACGCGAAAACAAGTTTTATGCATTTTGCATTCGGACAACAAAAAACACCGTTGGTTGAGATGTTAGCTAGTAAACTGAACGGGATCTTCATGTGTTTTCCTCTTTTTCTACAGAGCTTTGTGAGATACGTGAGGAATAATCAACAATAAGGCAATTATAATCACGTCATAAGACCGTAAACTTGCACGAATCATCGCACGTCCATATAGGAAAGATTGCCTGGTTTGCATTTGCATCAACTCATGCGAAAAAAAAAACCTCAACGAGAGTGGATCATATCTTAGTCAGCAATGTTAAGAAAAATCAAACTGAACTGAATGCAAAATTTCTCATCAAATTACGAAAATTTTATTCAGCCTCTTTCTTCTGGAAAAAGCGGGGCTAGTTGGAATTTCAAATCCAACGACTGTGCCCAAATTAATGGAACTAAACCGTAACACGAAGCAAGCTGTCGATACTCGCACACTCTACTTTCTTCGTCCGTCGAGTTTCGATGAGCGTGCACAAGCCACCGCACTGGAACCTCTCCCACGCTGTGAGTGTGTAATAATCTCATGGATTAATTATAGCCACATTATAATGTTTCACAGTAGCGCCCTGAACGATACAGGCACAGTTTCGGTGGATAGTTTCTCACATTTATTACCGACCAACGCCGACGACGAAAATAATTAGGTCTCTGAGGAAGACGACTTCGAATTATTTAATTTATTTATTAAGACCCACCCAACACGATGTTGCCCAATGCTTGATAGTTTTCTTCGTCTGTTGTTTCCCAGCAACAATAGAAATCGTAGGAAATGATGAATCACACTTGTTAAATTTGAACTAGGTAGGTGAAATGGCTCTTATGATTTTTTCCTTAAATTTAGGGTAAAAAAATACAAATTTCAATGTTTGCTCTCAAGTGAAATATTCACTCATAATAGTTTTCTTTAAAATGTAAGCATAGTTCTGCATTTGAGTAATTGTGACCTATTTTTTAATATATATATAACTATAAATTAGAAGAAAAATTAGTAATCTCCATTTAATTCCAACTACCTTCGCTTATCTTCGACAGATACGCGTATTTCGTCTACAATGTGCAGACTTCTCCAGTGTCTCGTACTAATAACTCTACTGGCAGTCGGATTCATAATATATATGTTAGGATTCATAATAAATGCTAGGATTCATAATATATATGTTTAAATTTATCAAGACATACACGGTGTTCAATAAGTTCGGATACACTTTCAAAATTTGTTAAAAAAATTAAAACATGTTTTTTTATTTTTTGGATTTATGTTATTGAAAGCTATGTTTACAAGGAACGTTTACAACATTTCCGTTGAATCAGCCTAATATGCAAAAATCGATTACATTTTTCATTGTAACTCATAAAATATTTGAGATGGAAACAAAATTTAACTAGCTATACACTTCCTAATGTTTAATAAGCCATCTGGTAGTATGTATAACGAAAAGTTACACTACTTGATTTATAAAGTCAGAAACTTTCGAGGGATATGGATGTAATGTCGGTCTGTGGGTACCAAATTGGGTCTAATCATGGATGCAAGTTCGTCCCATTCGATTGATTTTTTTATAAAATGCAATCTTCGTACGGGTTTCTTCCTGATTTTCTGATTCAAGGCGTTCCCAGTTGTATTTGTTCTACCCAACAAACAATTTCACAAATCAAACTATACTTAAACTGCTAAGAAACACTTAAGTGATTTTTAGATATGATTTAGCGGTCAGTCGACAATCAAAACATTATAATTCACTCTACACAGATTTTGTTCCTTTAATTTGTGTTAAGATAAGTCATATGAACAACATTCAACCGGAACTCAGACATTTGTATTGTAAATGTTACCAATAACAACATTTTTACTACGCTTTTCATACAACAGGCCATAGTTGAGAACATAGAAAAAAATATGTCCCTAACATTGGGTCTACCGTTTGCTTGTTAAATCATTGTTATATTACCAATGTGACCTGTTAGTTTATAACATTTGACTATATTATGTACATCTTGGCTGCATTATTCGGTTTATACGTTCAATTTCGGCAAATTTAGATCATTCGAAGATCGTATAGATAATCTGTTCAGCTTAACCAGAAAAGTCATGGTGTCTAAAAAGTCAAGGAAATCGAAAGCTACGCGGAAGTGAACTACTATAAATTGATTAATTATGTCTCAAATGCTTTGAAATAAATCGGTCATGCTAATAGCAACATGATTTTATTGATTATCGAGGAAATAATGGCATATTTGGTACATCGGCCGAATCAAGGAGCTAGGCTAACATTACATCCCGTTACCCTACTCCTTTTTCTTCTTTAGGCTTCACAACACAATTTAAAAATTCACTTCACGCAGACTTTTTTAATATTGGAAAATAAATTCGAGGAAAAAAACGGAAAAAAATTGACAGCTCCTTGAAAAGCCAACCGACCGCGGGCAGAGCCTCCTCAGTTCTTCTTTAGGTTGCATGTAGCCACTGTACAGAAATTTAAGTCTGCTTTTGTACAAAGATCACAACTGCTATGCAGATGTTCCGAGGTTTCATCTAGGACAGGACCTGCCAGCTCAGAGAGAGATGACCTCTTATAAATTTATGATTGCTATGATACGGGGGTCGCTCCAATGTTGCCAGATATGTTTACACAGTAATCCTATTGAAAATAAAGTAATTAAAAAACTTTCTGTTGTCGTTCGGGAAATGAAACTGCATCAAACTAAACGTTAATTGATAAGGTTTCATTGAATTTCATTGATGCTTACGCTGCAAATTCTGCTGTGGGGAGAAAGGCTCAGTATAAGAGCTGTCTCTTTTTTGAATATCAGTTTTGCTGGTTGACCAGCGATCTTGGTTTTGCTGTATGCATTACTGAAATTACAGGGGCTTCAAATGGTGAGTTGACAACTTGGCAGGAGGATGCGACCGACCTCCGGTCCTCACAAGTTCCTACCTCACGCCTCCACGAGTCATATGATCACAAAAGACTGCCAGCTGAAACATGGAGACGCTGGTTGGCGTAGCCTGGGCAATGTTGTCAATCCGACAATAGCGAAGTGAGGAGGTGCGACCGGTAAATCATATCATAATTTTCCATTCTCATATCTTTCAGGTCTTCCAGGTCATCAGATATTATAAAATAATTTAAAATTTAGAATTCATTTTTTTTCTCATGTCATACATTGTCTATGTTTTCTGGGAGTTTGTCTACAATTGCAACAAAACAGCAGTCGGCACAGATGTAATTTTCAGTTTATATTATAATATCCCTTGACTATATATATTATCACATAGGACATTGTTTATTCATAAACATTATCAATCTTCTTTATCATCATCATTATCATTTTGATCATTACTGGTGTTTTCAGGATTTATATTTTAACATATTTTTTTTTTTAAATATAATTTCAACTAATAGGTTCTATATACTTTTAATTATAATGTCTTATACGTCCAATTATCATCATGATTTAGAAGTATCTAGTGCCTTGAATAAAAGAAGCTGCAACGGAATCTATGGTAGGCTTCTACACTTATTACCTATTGTATTTTTCAATTCCAGTTTGCAAATAGACCTTTTCCAAATCTGTGCTGTTTGCCATTCGGATTTCAGACACAATCCGAATGGCAAACAGCACAGATTTGGAAAAGGTGTGTTACAGTTCAATTTTTGTCAGTACCGTATCATAACTAACAATACCATTATATTTGATGATATTGTTTTATTGTTTTTACTTCATAGATGATTTAAAAATTGCTTTTTGTTGTTTTACGTCCATTTGTCTTTAACTCCCTGTCAATAAAATCTTCTCTGTTTTCCTTACACAGGAGCAATAATTATTAAGCCAGCAAAAATAAAAGCGTATTGCTGTAATAAAAATCAACACCAAGCAGCAAAAAGTGACCATGGCAACAGTAGATTAAAATGTATAAATGTAATTTTTGTAATATTTAACAAACTTTTTTAGGATACCTCAAATCAAGATTTTGGGAAATTACTGCTATCGCTGAAAACGAACGGAAACATTCTTAAGCGCAAAAACACAGAACTCTCCACTTTAACACTTTACAACATTTCTTATATTTCAGGATCCACCGAAAGAGATCATAAATAATAGATACCGAATGATTGCAGTATTGTTCATTTACATAAATATATACACTATTATATAAATATTTCATGGGAATGGGAGGGACCATCAGGGCACCCGATTGAAGCACTCTGGATGGGGAGAGTGGGAATGCCAACTCCCCATTGTTAACAGTTTGTGAATAGAGGGCGGGCTCTTCTCCCCGCCCATTGGGGCATCCACATGTTAGATAGCTTGCTCTTTTGATCAATTGTCCAATCTTGTTGTTGGAAGGAGATTCTTTATATCCCTGTAGATACGTATAAGTGATGTTGCCTATCGACCCACCCAACACCTTTTTGGCCCTTCATACAATGGCATGATTAGGATAATCAGTGGTTATTAAAGCTTGATCAAGTCTAACAGCGAGGAGAGCTCACTGCTGTCGGACTTAGTTTCCGTGCTACAATGGGTGGTAGTACATATCATACATCATCATACATCATGCAATACTGAAATTACAGCACAAAAAAATCAGCAAAACTTTGCTGTTTTCCAGCAATAAAAATTTGGTGTGAGTTGTCACAAACGGAAAAGTGAAAACGCAGTGACAACTAGCAACACCGCCAAACCAACAACAAACTGCCTGTTTGTAACATAACTCGACGGAGGCGGTAGAGGCGGTTGTCAAAGCGACCAATCAAAAACGGTCTTTTTTGACAGGTAAATGGTCTTGTTTTTGCACTAACAGCTGGCAGGTCCTGTCCTAGGGTTTCATGTTCCATGTTACAAAAACGACAGATATCATTCTGAACTTGGCCAATGTTTTACAAATGATATCCATTCGGGTAATGTCTACTTTCTAGGCTAGTGTAGGTACAAATAACTCTCGTATTGAGCACCAAGAGCTTTTTACTGATTGTGACATTTGGAATTACAAACCCCTTTGATTGAACACACTTTATTTTAGTTTTATTTTTTATGGCACAGGTTAATACACCGCAGAATGGTTCAGAGCCAATAAAGCTCAGCTGCCTTTTCATTACCTTCAATGCCACAGAGTCCCGGAACCCAGAAAAAAAAAATTACGGAGTTCTCGTGGCACACCTTTCGCAGTGCAAGAATACCTTCCCTGACAAGCCTTTATGTGGATGTGCATTTATAATTATTCAACGCTTTGAGGGCCACTTGGCTGTCTGTAAAAATACAAATATTTTCCAAACTTTATCTCCTCTTCAGGCAAAGGTTTCATCCAGTCTGCATTCATACACAAAAACAAAAGCGTCCACGAAAATGAAAACGGACCGTGAACTAGTTCACGTTTTCATGATTTTTATTCAAAAACGTGAACTAGTTCCCGAATAAGTGATTCAGTTTACGGTGTACTTTTGCTTGTTCTCGAATTCATGACTGCAGTTCACGGATCCGGGCACGGATTTTTTCCGTGTATACATCACTGACCCATTTTGGAAGTTTTAGGAAATGTTCAAGTGACCGACTAAGTCTCCATATTTTAAAGATTTCAATTGTCTAATTGCACATAATTGTGCAAAGACAGCAGATTTAGGTGGAGTGCTGCGCATCGCTCCCATTATAGCAATGCACACTAGCCGTTGAAGTTGCGTCAGCTTTTTCTGTACAGTACAGTACTTAATCCCACACAAGCGAAGCATACCTTAGTTTTTGACGAATTATGGCTGTATAGATCCACATTATCATTTTTGGTCGTGAGCCCAATTTTCTGCCAAATGTTTTGGAGTATATCCAGTATGTATTGGTTACCTAACCGACTACACACTCAACATGAGCATTCCAATTTAATTTGGCATCCGGTATCAATCTGTTCACTAAGATGAATTTCTAATCCCCCTAGCTGAAAAGTTTTTAGACACAATTTCCCTTTCCTGGAGAAAGGACAATTACTAATTTTGATGGATTTATGCTAAGGCCCTCTTAAATGCAACAAAGCTGGGTACAGGCCCATTGCTTTCTCTCTGAAATAATGTTGTCGATCTTTCCCCTAAGTATGATGACTATATCGTCTGCAAAGCTTACAACCTCGTAACCTTTTTCCTCTATGCTTCTCAGAAGATCATCTACAACTAAGAACCATATTAGTGGTGAGAGGACTTCTCCCTTGGGACAACCTTTCGTTGCACATAATGTAATAGACGAACTTCCCAGCTCTGAAGTGATTTTTCTTTTTGAAAGCATGGTGTAAATCCAATTTATTATGCTCATGTCAAGATTCATTTTCTTCAAGGCACGAGCCATAGGCAAACAGGAAGCGTTGTCTAAAGCTCCTTCAATATCTAAGACAAAACAAAGTGCTATTTCTATTGTCAATCGTATTTATATATATTATTCACAATAGAATTCTGTTGTTGCGTATGAAGGGAAGTGTACCTCAAATTTAATGTTAGAAATTTTATTTCAAATTAAAAAAAAAAGTGTCTGAAACTCCGAGTACGAGGCACTGAGGAAGTCTACAAATAGTAGGTGTATGTGTCAAAGAATAAACAGTTATAACAAAATAGCCCAACCCGTTAAAAAAGCAATGCATAAGGGGACTCCCTAACAATTTAATAAAAATAAAACAAATTAAAAGGGTTCTAAAAATAACATATTTTGAGTCCTTCTAAACATCAAAGCCGTTTTAGGATAACCTTAAGACACAGCCCAAGAACTTCCAGATGACTTCATAAAAAATAAAAGCGAACAAATATAGATACACTCCAAAACGTCTACACGATTATTTGATAAAAGTACCTAATACGTAAAAATTGCACAGCTTCCGCAACAGAAATTAACCTCCGTTGGCTATTTAAAAAATAAAGAATAAATTTGATGGGATCTAATGAATTAGCCATTTTGCGCAGTTTGATGAGTGCAATCATCATTGCATTCCTCCATCTAATAATAATGCTAGTTTAAGATATTGAGTTTTCATAATAGTTATTGCCGAAAAAATAAGAGTGTTTGTTCACAACAATTGTTACACCCAACTTCACACATACTACCCAACAGCAACCTTACTGTTGTTTCAAATCGGTACCTAAATTCGTTGGAATAAACAAAATGATAAAAAAGAAAGCAGGGTTCCAATTACTTCATTCACGAATAAGATAGATGAATGGATATCTTTATGATTGAGCTTTTAAGCCACGGCTGGTTCAGTAATTCATCTACGAATAACATTTACGCGTGACAGTAATTATTGTAAATTTATATACTGGTGACTCCTTTGTGAGTATCGTAGGATTTTTCAGCTGTGCTTGTTAGGACATAATAAAGCCAAATGCTGCAGTAATCGTTAAAACAGGCTGGCGTAAGAAAACTCATAAAATACAAAACGACAGAAGTGTCGAAACGCAAATGTTTCTAGGATCGATAGAGAAAGGTGTATTTGTAAATAGAAATCTTCTTTGGTCATCCTCTGAACAAGACTACTCCATTTTCATAAAGCATCTCCTATCCTCATACACTGGCTGCTGGTCAATAAATCGCAGCAAGTGCGTTTTCAAGTACCAGTAGCTCACGTTTGCTCTCGCCGCGAAGCCATGCAATTGAAATAATTGCAAAATAAGAAGATTAAATTTGTATTTCAATGATGCCATCAGTTGTTCACCTCCATAAACAGCAGGACCAACCGTTTTGATTCATAGCAAGCATTGCATCGTTCAAGATACGATAAAGCTTCTATCTTATTGAATAATACATTGCACACGGTCCCTTTTTTCCGACAGTTGAAAATAAAGTCACGGCATGCCTGCGTGCGTATAACACAGACTTTGCTTCAAGTACGTTGAAGCGAATATGATATACATTAATTGAATTTGCATGTATTTAAATTATATACTATTTCAGCGTTTACCACACAGGCTGTAATTATTCCACAGTAATCTCTGCTATTAGATCAATATGCACGAGTACGAAAAGCTGTCGAAGGCGTTTGCACTTTTTACGAGATAGTGGAAATCTAAATGTGGCTAGAACCTGGTGCACCTTAACGCGGCGATCGTAAGATTGTTCGATTGAAGTCAGAGTCACGATGAGCTAATCATGTTGACGTTTCCTATCGAGCCGAAAGGAAAATTATCTAGTCACATCAAATATTAATTAAGTTCTTTCAGCTGTTATGCAGAGCTTTTGAATATTCGAAGCTGGTTGTGTATAAACACTGGAATGAGTATGATCATGATTGACCACCCGAGGTTGCCACTTTTTTGTTGCCATTATTACGCAGAGAATCAACAGATGATGCTTGGGACTAACATACATCTTCAATGTGTAACAACTGATGATCCCAAGCTAAGGTAATACCGGTGCAGTTTTGACTATCCTGCTTTGGAATTCTTTCGTTTGCCATCATTGCTAATTGCTGAAGAAATCAATAAACACTATAAAGTAATGTTTTTGGTTTTGAAACTTCTGGTGCTTTTCACGATTACATATCTTTACTTTCAAAGGCACATCTAGAGTTATCAATTTAGGCCTTCTGATGATACGAGTAACTACTATCAGTTTTGCTTTAGTATGGTTGTATTGCGAGTAAAATCATGTCCAGCATGTCGATATTTTTTTTCTTTACGAAAAAATCCTACACCAGACCGGAAATCGAACCTAGACACTTCCAGCTTTGTAGCTGCGCCTCTACCGACCGAGGTCAGGTACTGCTCTCTATAGGCTTGTAATTTTTAAATATCGATCTGTAATGCATGCATTTCTTTCATTTATATTTTTCGCCGGTCCAAAACCGGTGCAAATTGGTATATGGATAAAAAAAACACGAATCGTTTACGACATGCCTTTCGTGAGAGGGCATGGTACCCTCTATCGCTGGTAAAAGTTCGTTCACTATTCTTTTTTCTTCTATTTCGGGGGTAATTGGCTTTTTGTTGTGAGCTATTTTGCTACGCTCACCGGAGGCGTACTTTCACACGCGATGGTTTTTTTCTGGCAAGGAATTTGGATTGGATTCTACTGAATGGCTTATGAAATAGGGTTACGTGTGTTTCAGTGTAAATTATTTACGGATTTTTTGGACATTTACCAACGATTATATTAATTAAAATTAGGTGACTGTGTTTCGATTACGAAGATTGTGAAACCAGATGTCCCAGATATATGTGATGTTTTTGTCTTACGTTGATAACGATTTGCGACCTCTTGAATAAAAATCGAATCACATAAGCAGGTTGAATAAATTAAATTGTGGTTATATGGCTTGTCGGCGGTGTTTTGGGTAGTGTGCAAGGGCTAACAATTTTAAAAGACACAAATTATAAACACAAAACAGTGTTAGATTACATCAACTACGCGTCTAAATGAAGTCTTAGTGGATACCTCTTTTTTGAGTTGAAAAAAAAAGGATTTTGGAAATATTCATTAAAGTTCACTTTGAAACACATTTTTTTTTCTTTTGGTGGGTTTCATTATTCGTCATTGGAAAGAAAAAACATCATAACGTTTTATAGGACTTGAGGATAAAATAGAGACGCTGAATAGAGTTAACTTTTTTTTATTCTATTATTCCCCGTCGGACTATTGCCTCATGGAGTGACACCGATGCCAGAGAGTCTTCCAAAAGAAGACGTGACCAGAGAATGTTTGCCTCAGAAAAATCCCACCGACCTCCCTTGGGATTGAACCCAGACCCACTGAGGTGCAAAGAGCAGTCATGCTTGCCACTACACCACCGGCGCCGGCAAAGATTAAACTTACTATTCTATAAACAAAATTGATTTTCATGATAACCCTGAAGTTCATGGTTTAGTTTTCAACACATTTTTCTACTATTCTCAAACGTTCAAGGCTACTTTATTCTCTTTTCTATCACATTTCCAACCCCTCGAGTCTTCAAATAGGTCAGTTGGTAAGAGCACGGTTCACTAGCCGGGAGCGAATTATCATTGTGCTTGACACACAATATACATTTATGTTCATGCATTGGTGTTGGCGCAGGAAACTCTAAGTTGTTAACTATAGAAGAGCTTCTAGAATACTAAGTTATGAACAGGCTCGTTGAAAAGAGTGTCCGAACCAGTTAGAAAAACTGTTTTACTCGTATTCGCATATTAGTCCCATAGCAATTTTTATCATACTTAGAAAATAGCAGTTGAATGTTCCGATTCACCGTGTCTCTTGATAATTTGGCGGATTCATCTCGTTCTCAGGACTGTTCAAAAAGTGGACATCTTTTTCTCAAAGGAAAATATTTATTCAGTTATATTCACGTCATATACCCATTAGATTCTGCACAACTTTTTCCGTAACTTTTCGTTGTGCTGTAGACCAAATTATCTTGAAACAGTTAACAGAGCTTGTTTCTCTTCCATCTTTCTTGAGATGCCGCTTAATTATTGCCCAGTATCTTTCAATAGGACGCAGTTCAGGGCAGTTTGAGGAATGTTGGCACTTTTCGACATAATTGACTTTTTCCTTCTTGAGCATCTCTAACGTAGCAGAAGCTTAGTGAGCAGATGCTAGATCCGGCAAAAAAATGAGGATCCGTATGCTTTCGATAGATGGGTAGAAGCCGTCTTTTGATGCATTTTTTCTGTAATTTTCACCGCTGATTGTGCCCGTTGTGAAATATGAAGAAAACTTCAAGCCGCAGGAGCAAATGGCTTGACCACACCAAAACCTTTCAGGCATCAGGCACATCTGTTCTCTACTCAGTGTTGACAAATTGCGTCCTCGGAAATGTACTGATATCCAATTTGACGTACGTCTCGTCGTCCATCAAAGTATACCGGTTCGGCTTTTGGAATTCGTCCTTTTGGGTGCGTTCTGCTTTGTAGGTAATGATATTGTTACGCTTTTTAATATTCTGCACAGCTCCTTTTTCTAATCCGATGCCCTCTTTTTGCATTTAGATTTCGGTAAATCTTCTAGCGAACAAGTTTTTTCAAACTTGAACACGGCAGATTTGTGCACTTCACGTCTTGATGATGATGATGAGATACTACCATCTATTGTAGCAAGGTAACTTTCCATAGCAGTGGAATAATCTGAAAAACGATTTGATCAGGATTCTACTGTTGTTTGTGATCTTCAAGCTCCTGTATGAAGGGCCAAAAACGTTTGGGCGGGCCCGTAAGTAGAGACACTTACGCGAAACCCGCGAATATGGGGAAGAGAATCTCCTTCCAAAAGCAAGTTCACACACACAGCATTAGAGTCGAGCCCTCGATTGGCAGAATAAACCCAATAGATGGGGTCGAAGAGCCCGCCCTTGTTCCACGAAATGTTAACAATAGGGAGGAGGCAGTCCCATGCTCCCTATCCAAATCGTTTCACTTGGGTGCCCTGATGGTCCCTCCCTTTTCCCGTTATATATTATGTCGATATGATGATATTCAGTATATTTTGTAATGGTCATTTGATTGCTTACCTTGTGTTAGAAAATTTGTCTGAAAGTAAAATTGGTTAGGGTTTATACCGTTCTTTATTGCTCTGTGTTATCTCGATGTTACTGCATTTGAAGAGTTGACTTTAGGATGACGATATGATATTGCTCGTGGTCATAGGATAGGGAAGAGAACAGAAAGGAAAAGGGATTAGTGATTGGTAACAAGCTATGCGCATGTGAGATTTTCATGGTGATATTCTCACAACGGCCGTTCAGAATGGTGCGACGGATGCATATGAGAGATCATTCCCGTTGAGTTTTCGCTCGTTTACTCAATTCCATCATGTTTGGTTATAGAATACAAGAAACGTTTTACAACGTGCTTCATTTGGAAATAGATTTGTGCACTTCACGTCTTTTGCCAATTCTCGAAAAGACAACTTTTCAAAAAATTCTTTGTGCAGAATAAATCTGCCAGTTTAAAAGCTGATCCGACCCAATCATTCGAAATTTCTTACTTTTTTCGATTTCTCTGGTGTGTTGCCAAAGTAAACAATGTTTTTGCACACTGAGCGAAAATTCACAATTTTTCGTTTTAACCCTAAGCCATTGATAAAAAGACTTCCACTTTCTTTAATAAACACACCTTAAAT
The DNA here is from genome assembly GCA_034211315.2 of Aedes japonicus. Taxonomy (NCBI): domain Eukaryota; kingdom Metazoa; phylum Arthropoda; class Insecta; order Diptera; family Culicidae; genus Aedes; species Aedes japonicus. The sequence goes on along the minus strand of JASCZW010005473.1, from coordinate 167,717 downwards.
GGATCCCATTCTGTTTATACCACGCTACTGTGGTCTTTGCATAATGCATTGTCGTTTTTGACTCACTTTCGTCAAAAGTGGAGTCACTCAAATTTGAGTAAATGTTACTGGCATTGACAATTTGACAAGTCAAAAACATCCATCTGGTTTGAGTCGATGTTTTTGAATTGTGGACTTGTCAATGCCAGTTAATAACATTTACTCAAACTTGAGTGACTCCACTTTTGACGAAAGTGAGTCAAAAACGACTCAAAACTGAGTAAGGTTATACTTGCCTGCCACGCCATGCACTTATTAGCATATTTTTGATTTATAATGTACTTGTCACGATGGTTGATATTCTGATCTTTGCCAACTGTGCAATATTGATTACCCGGAAGCATTTGATCATCAATTTTTACATATCTTTCTTCGTCCTTCGCCGAATCACAGAATTTCTCTCCTTTGACGGATTGTTAGCTTGAGGCTTCGCTTCGGCTTCTTCTGCTTCTTATACGTCACCTGATCTTGACTAATCACGATGAACATTGCTTACAGATGTGTTTAGCATTTAGCTACATCCCGAGTAGACATATTTTTATTTATACCGAAACAACGAGTGATCTTTTTGTCCAGCTTAGGTTCAGCAGGTCCAGATTTTCGTCCATTTCAAGGTGGAATCCTCACTAAACTTCCTGATAACGGTTCGAACGGCTCAGATACTCACTCCTTCCATTTTGGGCAGTTTTTTTAGCGTCAAATTCTTGACTCTGCACCATTTGTGCATTTGTTTTTTTTTCTGGAGAAATTACAAGCATTTCAATAAATTCACACCGATCACTGTAACAACACATTAACTCGTTCTTAAGAATGTAAACGATAATACTGTATGGTGAACAACCGTGTAACGTCATTCTTTTATAAAAAAACAGTGCTGACAACTTGTGCTTATATTTTCTGAAACACCCTATACACGGTTAATCTGAAGTATGCAATTACGATTTCAAAATAGGCCTGTTGGCATTATAGATAAAATACCTAAAAAGGTTTTGTGTAAAAATGTCTAAGGAGGTTATGAGTCAAAAAAAGAATATAGTTTGGACATTTTGCAGCGTGTGAAAGAGATTAGAACTATGCATTTAAAGAATGTGATTGGGTGTGGAAACTAGTCACTATATGAAATGAAAATGAGATAAGAAACTCAGCGCCAATATTTCAAATCGGATTTGCGGATCCGATTTTTTTTTTTTTGTAATGAACGACACTATGGATTTTTCTCAAAAACCCGCAAATGCAAATCAAATACGCCATAAGATAGGAAAATGTTTCTTCTTGTAATTGGGATTGAAGTTTTCATTTCCGAAAAAGCGACATTTCTTTCAAATTATTTATCTGATTAAGCTAAATGATCATCCTGAATCTGAATCAGCTTCCATTGAGTTCGGAAATTTAGCGCACCCCAGGCTTACAGATTTGACAGCGGAAATGCATCACGTTCCTCAAAGTTTTATTAATTTCGTGCTTATTTTTGACGAGGAGTTTGAGCTTAAAATAAAATAATAATCAATTATTCTATCTCTAATTTTCTATCTCACTGGAATAAAACTTAAATAAAAACTTAAATGAAGACTTAAAATTACTTGTTTTTGGGAATAAAAAGAAGACTTTTTTTAAGTATAGAAGATGTTCATGAAAATTCATAGAAACTAGTCAAACAATGACCACCTCAGAATTACCGTGTATATTGAATTGCAAGTGTCCGTGATATATGGAAATTATCTAAAAAACTGCATCGATTTAGCGAGAACCAATCAAATTTTGTAGAATTTAATGCTGTCGTCTTTGCTGTATAAGGAATAAAAATATTTCGCCTTTGAAAAAGACGTCAGTACGATTTTGTGTTTTAAAAATAAATGTTTTTATATTATATAACATCTACATACGATTGAGGCTAACATCCTACCGGACAGAACGAATGGTTTATACTTTCTTAACATAGGAACTCTCAGGAAAACTTTCAGGAGAGAAGGAGAGCAACATTATTCTGTAACAAATGTTCAACATAAGCGCTGATTTTGAAGAAATTTGTGTACTAAATGTTTAGGTAACGGACGGCGGCAACCAACAGTGGATAAACTAATCACCTACTTAATTTCTTAAATATTCAAATATGTAAATTGCCAAACAGCTTGCTGGGCATATCTTACACTTTTGAGTGGTCGTGGAGTTCTCCGCATCTCTCTTAAATTAGTGTCCTTCCTCATTCCCACCAGTTGCAAGAACGTGGCCAAGACAGCTCTAGTCTGTTGGAAGGTGACACACCCTTTATTTAAGATGTAGGGATTGCTCCCAAAGCACATTCCAACAACAACCGATGAAGGTGCGTCTTATTTCCATGTTCATGCTTGGACTACTGGTATTTCTTTGTTTTCATGATCTTTGTTACACAACGAAAAAAACATTCCTGTATTCGTGAACGTCGGATACTAGTTTACGTTTTTAAGGTCCTTTCTTCTAAAAATCCTGAAAAAGGTCCGTTCTTGTTTCGAGAACGCTTTTGTTTTTCGTGTAGTCAAGAACGAGATATGATAGTTTGAATGTTACTTATACCTGAAATCTCCCATACATTCGCTGGATAATTTTATCGAAACATGTGGTTTGTAATTATTAGTACCAGAAAAATCCAAAACTTCTAAATACACACGAACGAAACCACGGTAGTGCCATGAATACCTTAGTAGCCACTAAACCACTTCCAATATGAGCACGTGCCAGTAGTAAATTAATAATCACCCTTAATATGATGTATTCCGTTTCTGAAATAGGTGGACGATTTGAAACCACTATACATAACATTAATTTGTCTAGTCTGAACGAGACATGCCAATCAACCAGCTAGCCTAACACACACGCGTTCTGGTCTAAATTCCACCTCGTGAACCACGCTTTGTATTCAGATTAGATACCAAATTCATCGGCAGCCAGACAGTGCATGCAGTCTGTTATGATTCAGTCATTGCTCTCAATTGTTGCGCCGACGCATTCCGGTTGATTGGTAAATGCATTTGCTAAGGTTATGCTGCACCATCAAAACAAAACGTAGTGCTCTTACTACTATCGTCGAGCCGATTCTACATTGGGTGTGTTAATGACCTTCATCTGCGCATACGAATAACACACGTTGTTTCGAGTTGTATACTCAAAAACCCATTCTTTGTCAATAAACGAGTTAGAAGTATTTTACTTACAAAAAGCAACAAAACTCTTTCAATTCTGTATTCATACCAGACAACAATTTCTTGGCAGCCCTCTTATGTCATTTTATAGGGTAACAGAGCGACCTCGTGCGGCGTCATGTAAATCCGGTGACCGGGACCAAAATACCCATATTTATCTGGTGTGAAACACGCGTAATGTTTTCGTTTCACTTCACACTCTTTGAGAGCACAGCGCGAGCATCTTATGTAGTTCGATATTTCGGCGCGAAGCGAAGGCTTGTCGGTTTACGTCGAGATTGTGTGATCTATTTTTACTGTGGTCGAGGCGTTTCATTTAATCTCAGCAGAGTGATATTTCGGTACTGAATAATGCGCTCGTATTGCTCTTGAAATGTGAGGATTATTGGTGACATTCGGAATTGTTTCATCAACGTAGACCAAGCGTCTTTGAAGTTAGGTGAATACAATATCGAAATCATTTTCGAGGTGGCCCAACATAAATAGAGACACTCAAATCAAATATTTAAATGGTGTAGATTTCCAAAATCTACAGGCACCAAGCATTGTAGGTAAATAGAAGATGCTAGAACGTAAGCCAAACAACACGACCGGACCATCTTCAAATGGAAACTGAGAACTATCCAATAAATCTTTAACAAACCGATAGATAATTATGCGAATCGTCTTCTATATGTGTTGATAGAAACGATGACATCCGTGTCTTCAATTTATTAAGTGACTGGATGTTTAGATTGTTGAATCAATACATCGAATTCTGAGTTCTAAAGCTTGTTCCAGCAAGCAATAGGTGTAATGTTTACTGAATTTCATGCCACACCTGAATGACAACTGTAATTAAATATTGAATTTTCACTACCGATGAGCGCAAATATTTGCACTTCGAAGACAAAACGCAAATTTATTATCACATAGAAAAAAACTCACAATCGTGAAAAATTAAGGCGCTAAAACTGTTTTCCACCCCAGAATAAAGTCCTTCGTATCTGCTTTTATATTTAGAGAATCTATTTTTGCCTCAACGAAACTTTTTTTAATTTAAACAACTGTTATTTTAGATTTCTCATTGATATTCTGAAAAATATAATAATGTTTTCATTCAATTTAACAGATAACAACATTTCATTCAATTAGTATTATAAACTCGTGAATTTTCTAAATGACAAGCTTCCACGTTTTGATTGGACAAGAAGCTTCATAGATTTGACCCTACTGTTGGTTTGAATAGGTTCTCAAATTCAATATTTTATGGTATTTTTGTTTTTTATTGAACTAGCATCACAACTGTTGGTATAAATCGGTTCTAAATTTAATTGAAACAAACCACCCACACTTTAGAGTGATCCCAACAGAATCCTTTCTGTTGGTTTAAATCGGTTCTAAAACTCGATATTTTAACGTATTGTTGTTTTCTATTGAAATGAATCACCCACACTAGTGAGTGGCCCCAAACAGCATCCATACAGTTGGTTTAAATTGATCCTCAAACTCGATGTTTTAACTTATTTTTGTATTATACTGAAATAAATGACCCACACTTGTGAGTGGATCCAACAGCATCCTTCCTTTTTGATTGAATTGGTTTAAAAATATGAAATAGGGTATGTGTCCCTTGACTCAGCCTGGAATGCAACAATCGATTACATTTTTTATTATAACTCATAAAGTATTTGAGTTGGAAGCAAAATTCAACTAGCTATACACAGCTAAGATATGTTTCATAAACCAGATGGTAGAATGTATCACGAAAAGTTACACAACTCATTTTATAAAGTCAGAAACTTTCAAGGGATATGGATGTAATGTCGGTCTATAGGTATCAAATTGGGTCTATTCATGGATGCAAGTTCGTTCTATACGATATATTTGTTATTGAATGTTGGCTTTGTACGTTTTTTTTTATTATTTTCAATTTCAAAGCGTTCCCAGCTGTATTCGCTCTACCCAACAAACAATTTTACTAACAATCAAACTATACTTAAACTGCAAAGAAGCACTTTAGTGATTTTAACATATGATTTAGCGGTCACTCGGCAATTAAAACATTAGAATTCACTCTACACAGATTTTGTAACATTAGATTGTGTTATGATGAACCATATGGAAAACATTTAACCAAAACTCAGATATTTGTATTGTAAATGTTACCAATAACAACATTTTAACTACGCTTTCCATACAACAGGCCATAATTGGGAACCTAGAAAAAAAATATGTCCGTAACATTGGGTCTATTGTTTTCCTGTTAAATCTTTGTTATTTTACCTATGTGACCTGTTAGTTTATAACCTGTGACTATTTCCTGTACATCTTGGATGTATATTCGGTTTCTAGGTTCAATTTCCGCAAATTTATATCGTTCGAAGAGCGTGTAGATAATCTGTTCAGCTTAACCAGTACAGTTATGGTGTCTGAAAAGCGAAGAAAATCGAAAATTACGCGGAAGTGAGCAATTATAAATTGATTGATAATATCTCAATTGCTTTGAAATAGATCGGTCTTATTGATAGCAACATGATTTTGTTGATTATCGCCGAAATAATGACATATTTGGTACATAGGCCGAATCAAGGAGCTAGGCTAACATTACATCCCGTTACCCTATCTTATTCACTGACGACATGAGTTGAATTCAGGACACCGTTTGCCATTACGGATCCTGCTGCAAACTCTACAATTTTATCCAAGTGATTTCTCGTGAAAGTGCAGTGGATTCCGCGGCTTCCGTCAAAGCGAGTACCACGTTGGTAATACCTATTATAACATTAAGATCACCTGTTCTTATACATTGAAGATGTATATTAGTCCCAAACATCATCTGTCGGTTCTTTGTTTAATTACAGCTGATCTGGAAATAACAGAGCTGCAGCTATCGGTCGGTCAATCATGCACATGCTCATTACAAGCTTCATTGTTTTGTTAATACATTAAAACAAAAAATCGCATTTTGTATTTTAATTCGAATAATGAAGACAACGCATATAATTAAAAAACAAATAGTATTTTTCATTTAATGACATGGTTGGTCTCTTAGTTCAGGGTAAGCCAGAGTTTTTTGTTTTTAACAAAATTCTATCCAAATTCCACATTCTATATCTTATTTTTATTCTTCAAACTGTAAAAAAATATGACCCACGGTAGACACTCAATTTAAGAATTTTATAACGTTTAGTGCTTAGAATCCATACTGACACATTAACAAATTTTAAAATAAAACTAAAGGAATTGGAAACGAGTTCTAAAGAGAATTCAAATTTGAATTTAAGAATAATCAACAATCAATATTGTATGATGATATTTCCATGTTGATGTTATCTATCATCACGAATGTTCTCATGCGTTGTGTAAATTTTGAAACATAATTACAAGGATTTTTATGCGGAGAAATCAACTCCAAAGATTCTGAAAACATTTTTAAAAAAATGCTCCTTATCATATAAAGACATTTATTTACGAGATAGGGTTTTTGAACTGATCCCTTTCGTGCTAAGCGCAATTCGCACATCATCCATCTCATTGTATTTTTTTCAAAGTTATTATCAAATGCCTTCGGAATGTATTCCACGTTCCATATGTTCCATTGCATTTCTTTAGAGGAAATGCTTAACCTTAAACCACCATTGCATTTGAAACAAAAATAACTATTGAAATATTATCAAAACTCTACCAACTTTATTTGAGCCCCATTTTGTTCTCCGTAGTTTACAATGCCATTGTATTACTTTTGTTCTAGCGGTAAGAGAAGAAAAAGTGCGGGTATATTAACGAACAGCGCGTAAAAAAAATGATCAGTTAGCGTAACGTTGATTTGTGCATGATTGATCCATTGATATTGTTGATGTTTTTTGCTCGATATAATGGATGTATAATGTATAGTTTTTAATAGGTATACATGAATACATTTAATTTGTCTAATTTCGCACCCAATTTGATAAAGAAGTCGCCGAGAAACCCATCTTAGTTTCCAAAATCAATCATTTTAGTAGTAATTTTAGTCGTCCTACTTTATTTTTCAGAGCTTTTCAGGTGATTAACCTCTTCTTTATTGCTTGTTGCATCCAGTAAGGTTCAATTCTTCTTGGTTCTTCCGGACTTCGGATAAAGTAGTCTTGATATGAACAAACCAGCACTATGATACACGGATACAAATTTCGTCCATTTAAATTGAAAATATCGTTGTTTAACTTGAAACATAAAAATTACTTAAACTAAATAGAACGCATGTTTCGAACGCATATAACAAGTTTTGAATCAAATTCGAAGCATGTTAATTTCAACAATACATTCATTAGGTAAGAGATTTTGAACGTGTACTTCGCAAGAGGAGCAAATCGTCAATCAGTATGTTATTTGCTCAATTCTTGGAACATGTTGGCAATCAAGCCAAAACCAACATTAAAATAACCCAGATTCATCGAATAAATAAAATAAATTTGAAACGCATCTAGTAGAATCCAAATATTATTTGAAAACAAAATAAAATTTATTATTGTTTCAAAAATTTGTACGTTTATTCTTTTCATTAATATGATTAAAATAAACATAAAATGATTTTTAATTAAAACATTGATGTCGCTTGGTTATAAACACAGAACATAGTTGAAATACAGCAAGTTTATGTTTGGGGCCAGAATAAACTAAGTTTATGTTTGAGATTATCTGGAATATGTTTATTTTTATGGTATTTTGTCTGCTGGTAATTTGTTTCGAATTGGAGCGTGTGCTCAATGTTTTTAAAAACAGATTTGAACAATCAAAACTAATTCAACAAACCCGTAACTGTTACATGTGCCACCGACTATTATTTATAATATCTATGTTGTTAAATAAAGTGGTCTATTATTGTTTGGTACCTGCAAACATATCATGCCAATAAAATTTATGATTTGTTAACGCTTTCTTGAAAATACCATAAATCTAATTTGTTTTATCAGCTATTTACCAACCATCATAATCGTTTTGACGACCACAACTGTATTTAAAGTGCTGATATAATTGATGACCTTGAGCATCTCATCATCATCATCATCATGTCCAATCATGATCAAGTTACACATTTGTATATTTCTAGGCTGAATTCACGACTTATTTAGAAATAAATTTTGGCCTGTTGCTTTCAAGTTCAGACATTTAAAAAAGTCGAACACCCAACATAACGAAACTTCAACTTACGAATCTTCTTTTCAGTATTTTCGGTTAATATGAATGTTCACAAAATTAAGATTTTAATTTTATTAGCTACCAAAATCACGCTGCAACTTTTCATGGAGACTATTACCAACGAGTCTCATATACACCACATGAGAAAATAAATTACATTCTAATCAAACAAGCGTTTAATATCATCCTAATCCGGTTGTTATGTGTACATTTACCACGAATAAGGATAAACGTTCAACCGATTGCTAATTGAAAACAACCGCGAACCGACGCCTGTAACTAATCACGGTGGGAAAACCGCTAATCTTGCCAAATGGATCTCAATTACACGCTACCATGGCGACCCACTCGACAATGCTACAATGCCATGAAATGCAACAAAACAGCAGCAGCACGCTTGCTGTTTGCTGTCATTCGTAAGACGAATGGAACTTGAAAGTTTGTACTAACTATCGCACTTTCACTGAGCGGAACTTGCTGACTTTCACTGACTGGTAGACATTTTTCTTTGATGAAATCCGAAATTTTAATCGAAGCACTTTTCAAAAACATGCACCACTTGGAGTTCCTGATTTTAGTTGGTTCACACCCGTTTCTGAGCTTATAAACCCAATTAAAAACAAGATTAGTTAAGAGCCACACCGTTGCAGCAAATTGTCAAGTGCTATACAAATTGACATTGTTTCAAACGAATAATCACCGCATGACGTACGTACGTGTACGTGATGGATATTGAAAGGAGGGAGTAGTCATGGCCGTTCAAAAGAACTTTGCTTTTCTGCTAATCGCGAATGTCACCAACAAATGATCGCTGGTTTTCTTGCTTAGCTCATGAACTGTTTGTCGAGTTTTAACCAATTTGTATTGTGCTTGAAATCACTTATCGTATACGTGTATCTCCGCCCGCCGGTTTAGAGGGCAGCTATTGTTGTCATACTGCTGCCACTGACATTCAAATGTTTTCAAGTGTAAATAATTTATCTAAATACTCCACATCGGTTGGCGATATCAAGGTGGACTTCTGCCTTTGTGTATATAAACTGTTTAAATACCTGCGGTTGGTGGCTGACATTTACGTTCTGTTTGTATGATTACTAACCTAACATTCATCAATAGAACACGTTCGGCTTTCCGCACTGCGCAGTATCAATGATGTGCTATGTTCACAAGCCCTGAGACCAAAAGTATTTATTTTTCCAGGAGGAAAACTATCGAATGCACATCTGATTATTCAAGCAATTCAACAAACGTCAAGGTTAGTAGTCAGCGACCTTTCATTTGTAAGAAAGTCTTGTGAAAACAAACAAACAATTTGGGTGTTTGGTTTACGCATACAAGCGCTGCGAACGCACGTAACTATGATGATGAGTGATTTCACGGCTTCACGCTGTTTTGTCGTAATTGCCAATGTTCGTTGTTGGAAACACAAACACAAAGCGGAGAGTGCCGACCGGGCAAGCGTCTTATGTGTGCTTTAAGTTTGAAGAAAGAATCAGCCAGTGAAAACATTACCACAAACAGTGTCCGTCAAATGCAAATAAATGTAACCCATCTTGTGTGCGAGTACATAGACTTTTATTTATAGACATTTGTTGTTTGGAAGATCGGGTGTCTGCGGATCGAATTGACCGCAAAGCGAACAAATCTGTTCATCAAATTGACTATCTTTGTTCTTTGGACGTCATCGCTGCAAGACACATAATTCGAGTGTTAGAGCGATATACTAATTACGTAGGGTAACGGGATGTAATGTTAGGCTAGCTCCTTGATTCGGCCTATGTACCAAATATGTCATTATTTCTTCGATAATCAACAAAATTATGTTGCTATCAGGATGACCGGTTGATTTCAAAGCAATTGAGACATAAACAATCAATTTATAGTAGTTCACTTCCACGTAATTTTCGATTTCTTGAACTTTTGGGGCATCATGATTTCACTGGTTAAGCTGAACAGATTATCTATACGATCTTCCAATGATCTAAATTTGCCGAAATTGAACCTATAAACCGAATAATGCAGCCAAGATGTACAGAATATAGTCACATGTTATAAACTTACAGGTCACATAATTAAAATAACAAGGACTTAACAAGCAAACGGTGGACCCAATGTAAGGGACATATTTTTTTCTATGTTCCCAAATATGGCCTGTTGTATGAAAAGCGTAGTAAAAATGTTGTTATTGGTAACATTTACAATACAAATGTCTGAGTTCCGGTTAAATGTTGTTCATATGGCTCATCTTAACACAAATTAAAGTAACAAAATCTGTGTAGAGCGAATTATAATGTTTTGATTGTCGAATGACCGCTAAATCATGTTTAAAACTCACTTAAGTGTTTTTTAGCAGTTTAAGTACAGTTTGGTTTGTGAAATTGTTTGTTGGGTAGAGCGAATACAGCTGGGAAAGCCTTAAATCAGAAAATTAGGAAGAAACCCGTACGAAGATTGCATTTTATAGAAAATCAATCGAATGGGACGAACTTGCATCCATGATTAGACCCAATTTTGTACCCATAAACCGACATTACATCCATATCCCTCGTAAGTTTCTGACTTTATAAAACAAGTTGTGTAGCTTTTCGTGATACATTTTACCAGATTGCTTATTAAACATATCTTAGGAAGTGTATAGCTAGTTAAATTTTGTTTCTAGCTCAAATACTTTATGAGTTACAATGAAAAATGTAATCGATTGTTGCATATTAGGCTGAGTCAAGAGACACATACCCTATTACAGATTTTTCAAAGCATACCAACTTCCTTTATAAGATTGAAAAATCTCATAAATTAAAGGTTCAAGTAATTAGTGCATGGTCCCGTATAACAGCTTGGTAATAACTATTCGTCATCCCTAATATCAACATTTCGTTTCTTGAAAGCAGCTGAGGTCGTAAAATGAAACTGAAACGCTGTAAGCTCCAGGAGTTGAAGTTATTCTAAAAAAAGTGTCTATAGATCAGGAGTTCCGAAACATGTTTGAGTTCAGGGACATATTAGGGAACGTTTTAAAGTTCTCGATTATCGAAAATGAATTCCTGTGAATTCTAAAATCTGAGCACTAAGGGTTGTTGAATTGCTAGAAACTTCTGGCTTTTAACTGCTAGTTGTTGAAGTTCTCAATTGGAGTGATACCGAGTTCAGTAAGAAACGAATGTATTATCATAAGTGATAAACGAAATCTTTGATAATTGTTCCACGAAAAAATCAGATCTATGCTCAGTTTGAAAATAAAAACATTTAATTTTCTAATTTAACGTTATCTATTCACATAAGGGGAATGCTAGATTTGACAGCAATTACTGGGATATTTCGTGTGAATTGAAATCTGGATGTCGTCTAAATCGCGTCTATTGTATGAATAATTTCAAACAATCTTGTATGACGTATAAAAGATTGCGAACAATCTCGTTCATTACGCTTGCGTTGGTTTGGAATTTAACGAGGGGCAGCTTTAGGCGCCTGTTAAAATTCATAATTTTTTTCTCTGTGGGAATTGTTATTTTTTGATAGGTTATTAATAAATAATTTCTCAATCTTACAGAACCAGTTTGATAGCGAGAACGGTAGAGGACTAATTCAGTGAAATACCTGAAGGTGTGGCCATCGAGCGGAATATTTCTTAAACTTATCCACGATCTTAACGTTGATGGTTTAACTAAAAGACACACTAGACCGTGGTTAGACACTTTAGTTTAAGAGTCAAATTTATAAACGTTTTAGGCACGATGGCCCAACAATTGGTGATTAGGCCAATGTAGTTTTTGATTGAAAGAAAAATAAACGTAAATCAAAATATCTCGAAACCGGTTGCCTTCACAAAGTTGTTTACTATTTTGTTATTTTTTTTTTTTCGTTTTTATCGAGATTTTTAGCCTCGGTCATCTCGCATCGTAGTCTCTTAAACACTTTTTGTGTATTTTTGTGACTTGTGTCTGAGGGAGAGATTTGAACTTGTGACCTAACTTTTGGTTGTAAATTACGTAAAAGATAACATTCTATTATTAAAATACGCCTAACTCTTAATTTTGTAATCTCATAAACAGTACTCCGAAAACGTTTTTATTTGAAGATTTTACATCCTTGAAATGCTTTTGTAGGAATTCTTATTAGTCCTAAATTGTCCAGGAAAAAAATGTAGAAAAAAGTGGTACTTCGGATAGATTGAAAAGTTTGAAAACAAGATTTATATCCAATTGTGATAAGCGAGAATGATCGTGGTTCACACTATCATTAAAAAGTCAAGGTAAAAGATGTTTGAAATGTTATGTTAATTTCGTGAAAGTAATAGTAACAGATCAATAATTTCCACCAACTTATCTTTTCAATAGGGTACTGTCAGTAAATGATAGATAACTCACTCATAAGCGTCTAGAGATTCCATTAAATGCGTCTACTGATACAAATATTATGTCTGAAAAACCAATATGTTTCTCTTTATCTTAATATAGTAGGTTAAAGAACAGGTTTACTGACACTTTATGTTTGAGTAATTCCTATAACTTTTCTAGATACAATATCAAAATAATCTTTACAATGTAGGTAAAGAACAGGTTGCACTTAGTGTAATTAATATACATATACATCTCAATACTATTATACAAATTAGTATAAGTTCAAACTCGCTCGATGAATGGTCTACAGCGAATTTTCATTTTGGTAATACGACATTCATCAATGTTGTAAAATTTGAGATCTTTAAGGTAAGTCACAATCAAAATTGTATTCAAAACAGACTTCGAATATATACACAAGCTTTGCAATTCCGTTGCGAAATTGAGATCATACAAAAAAAAAGTAGCATTATATTTAAATAAATTTTTTTGTTTCAACAGAAAAGAGCTGTATACAAAAATAATATAGATATTTATCTGCATTACTGGAATAAGCACTAAAAGAAACACCGTGACAACCACCCGGAGATCTTGGGGGTGTTTGAAGGTGACCGGGTGGATCCCGCAAAAGGTGTTCATACACTTAAGACCTGGTTAATGCTCTTCAAAATGCGGAGCAAAATAGGTTAATGTTATTAACTTTGTCCCTATATTGCTATATTTTGACCCTTCATCAAAACAAAATTTAGTCAGTAAATAAAGAACGGTATATGGTCCTTACCGATATTACTTTCAACCAAACTTTCTATCACAAGGTTGGCAATGAGGGTTTTCCCGAGAGTCGAAGTGACGTTTGTCACTTGGTGAAGTGAGAAAAGTCACCTGCAGTGAAGTGATTCTACATTTGATTTACCCAGACGAGTCACGTCACTGCATGTGACTTTTCTCACTTCACTGAGTGAAAAACGTCACTTCGAATCTCGGAATAACCCTCAATCAAATGACCTTGCCAAAATGTGCTAAATATTCACAACATATAACGGAGAAATGGAGGGACCATCAGGGCACCCAAGTGAAGCTATTTGGACAAGGAGAATGGGACTGCCTCCTCCCTATTGTAACATTTCACGGAACGAGGGCGGGCTCTTCGACTCCAGCTATTGGGTTTTCTTCTATCAATCGAGGGCTCGATTCTAGTTCTGTGAGTGTGAACTTACTTTAGCAAGAAGATTTTTCTCCCTATATTTGAGGGTTCCGCAGCAGTGCCTCTGCTTACGGGCTTGCTCAAACGTTTTTATTTTTTGCCCTTCATACTGGAGCTTGATAAGCACAAAAAAAACACTAGAATCCTGATCAAATCGATTTTCAGATTATTCCACTGCTATGGAAAGTTACCTTGCTTAGATAGTTGTGTTACATCATCATCATCATCAAAAATAATGCAGAGGTTCCCCAATTTATGATAATGTTTCATTTCGAAAGGTTCTCTTGTAAAGAATTATTAATAATTTTATAATATATCAAGATTTTTCTGCCCAATTTTTTTTTAAATATTTAATAAAATATCATTATATTAAACCGGTTTCATTTGATATAACATAAATTATCTTATATCAATTCTAATATTAAATCAAGGTATTCTATTCTAAAGACATTTCTGTGCGATTGTTATAGAAGCTTGAATATATTCTTTAGCTTATTATGAATTGAAAATTTACCGAAAAAAACAAAATATTTTCTTAACTATATCGAGGTTATTTTATATCGAGGTATCCCTGTACCACCACATGAATCACTACTTGTAACCGCAAACGTTCCCGTTCAGTAAAGCCACAAGTTCACTTTCAATTATTTAGAGGGAACAAAAAACCACCCGACTATCATTTGGGATTGGGTGCTATGAGCAGTCAGTGACTGAACGTAACAAATGTACAAATCCTTTCACCAAAACCTTAGCCGAGCGTCCCTCGTGTGTTGCTGTCCATTGTCGTGATGATATGCGAGGTATACAATCATTTAAACAACATCCCATCGCGTTATCTAATAAGTGGGGCGCAAGAGTTAATCCTCCCTTAGCTCAGTCGGCAAAGGCGCAGTCACATAGCAAGGCCATGCTGGGTTCGATTGTCGGTAGGGTCTAGGGTTTTATTTTGTAAAGGATTTTTTTCCGAGTTCCTGGGCCTATAGGCATACAAAAATGACACTTGCATCAAAAGCTCCCAACTAATATTTTGGATTGTGTTTAGAACACTGAGCTAAGACCCGACAATAAGCTAGCAATAAAATACCATAGGAGCAACAAGAAGTGATGGAGGGGGAGGGGTATGATAATATTAAGTATCATCATCTCGAATCACGACGGAAAATAACTTTGTTTAAATAAATGTGTATGTTTGCTGTGTTCACAAAAGCACGCCGGGTTTCAGACTCGCAACTAGTTGACGACGCGTGAATGTCAATAAACACGTTTATGTGAAAGCATGGCCAGAGAATGAAGTCTACTCTTGCATTTCGCTTGCGGGCGGAAGAACGCAATGGTTTAAAGGAAATGTTCTACGGATTGATTAAGAAGCAAATAAAATAATAAACATATTAAATCATAAAACTGTAAGCCATGCAGGGTGCATAGTAATATCCGTCAAGCGAGCAGCCGCAACTACCTGCCGGACCTACGATGATAGTAAACATGGAGTTTAGAGAGATTCTTACCTGACGGCAACCCGAACAGAGGATTCCTTATCGTCGTCTGACATCTTGCCACCTTTGAAGGTACACCCTTCGTATTCGTTCTGTACTATTGCTTTAGGCGATTAAACGAATATTTATTCATCCGACGTGATTTCCCGGACAAGAAACAGAATAGAACTGAGCACACGATGATAATTTAGATGTACGTTCTCATGGAGAAGAAAATCCTGTAAGAAAAGAAGACATACTATACATTAGCATACGTTGAGTAAAACAAACGAAACTTTATTTGGTTGTTATCTAAATGATTTTGTTGCAACAAACGTGTGTTTTGCTTTACCAAACCTGAACTTGCAAGATTTGTCATATCCGATTAAATTATATTTTTAGGTGTTGTATCGGGTGTTTCTCAGTTGAGTGCTGAATTGAATCTAATATAATTGGACTACGGGACAAAACTGTCAACACGAAAATTTAGAATACATAATGGTGAATTTCTGTAATTAAAATCACGTTTTAGTATCTGAGATTCACTACAAATGTTTATTGCGATGCAAGGCAACAGAGCAGCCCACCGAAATTTTAGAGATACTATTCTTTCATTGATATATAATTTCAGATCATCTCTGGAATTCCCAAGCATTGAAATGGATCGAGGAGACTGTGCATGTGAGTGGACGTGGTGTTTTTTTAGCACCAAATTAAAAATTATAAAAAAATGTTGATATTACAACTAATAGTAATATCCGACGTAATTTTTGAAACTAAATATGATGAAACAATGTTTTGGAAGTCAACCGAACCAAAACCGGTCGCGTTTTTTTATCGATAAAAACAAAAGTCGTGGTCGTTGAATTTCGTGGATTGTGAAAAACAACGTTCTATAAATGGTGAAAAACGTAGCGGTTCTTGCATTGATTGAGTGGTTGAATAAAAATATTACCAAAGAGTCACCGACCGAAACACGGAGAACAAAAAAGTTCCATTTTTTGAACTTTTGGAAATTTTCTGTGGCTCATTGACACGAATGCGGGTATTTCTTTGACGGATGACTTTGAGTGCATAACTCGACTTGTTATTAGTACGAGACACTGAAGAATTCTGCACATTGTAGACGAAATACGCGTATCTGTCAAGATAAGCAAAGGTAGTTGGAATTAAATGGGAAAATACTAATTCTTCTTCTCATTTCTAGTTACAGGTATTCCACTAAACAGCTCAAACCCTCTATAATTTGTTGTTTTACATGAATAGCCAATTCACATTGGACTCATCGATCTCAGCTCAGATATTCGAACTAACGGTTCATTGAACAGATGCAGCATCGAACGGAGATAACGAAAATCTTCTAGTATCCGGTCAACTAAGATTTTACTGACAAATCTTCACCAATAATCCAAATCGACTTCCATGTAGTGTTGAAAAATTCCTTGATCTCCCAATAAAAAGCCACGATTACACTTCGTGAGGGGCTCCAACAAAATCCTTACAGTTGATTTAAAGACAGCCCCAGAAAGTAAGGATGCACCCAGTTTTCAGTAAAATCCTTCTTCTCTTTCCAGAAAGCGAGTAATGGCGCTAACTATAACCATATGTCAGTTTAGGCTAGGACAAGAGTTAGTGCTCATGCCCCAACCGACAGACAAGCTCTCACGCAAGAAGAGCCTGGATACAAGTAGTAATCGTCTGTGTTCTAGCCCAGAAGAGCATACAACAAAGGAGTGCATTTACTTTCTTAGCTTCGTCACTCCCAACGACCTATATACATATAAATATACATTTGCTTTCCTGTCAAGGAAATCCTCTAGGACAATCCCATTCAACTTCCAACTCCAGATGTCTAGCTAACATGAGTTCTCAACATCTTCTTAAGTAAACATCTAATCAACATGCCTCCAATTCAACGTCTTCGAAAGTTTTGGGCCTTCTTTCACGTGGGCGGTCATCAACCAATCACGGCATGTTGTTTCGCTCAAAGTAGCATCTCCGTGCACTTTATGGAGCTTGAGCTGCCGTTTTGTTCGAATTGAAGTAGTAAATCAAAACTTCCCACAAATGATGGATTTGGCACTAATCTAAACATCTTCACACAACCAGAAGTAAATAATGCAAAAACAAAATCACGAATGCGTCAAAGAGGTTTGTTTACCAAATGTCTAACCTTATTCATGCCGTTTTGGATATATCTAACTCGACCAACTATTACTGCTCAAGCTATCTACCGACAAACAGCGAAAACAAACTTAGTTGCACACCTAATATTTAATATTTAGACATGCGAATCTCTTTTAGCATGTCAGGCTTGTTGCTTATAAGCTTATTTTCAGTACAATTGAATATTGACCGCGAATAGTTCACTGCAAATACGCCCACAAGTAGATATTAGAGTTAGAGCAATGTATGGGTCCTCAATTAGCTCAGTCGGTAAAGAGGCAGCTACAAAGCAACACCATGCTGGACGCGGCTGGATTCGATTCATGGGCTGGCCTAGGAAGTTTTCGTTAAGGCAAATTTTTCGACTCCCTGGACATGATTGTACTTGCGACCAGGGTTGCCATTAGTTTTTGAAAAATATCTGGCATGTCACAAATAAAAAATCTGGCAAAATCTGGCGATACACGGAAATGTAAAAGTCTGGACTAACAATTAAAAAGGGTCAAAGAGGTTTTACATATGTTGATAGGCCCTTTCCAAATGTTGTCCCAAAATGAGTCATTTTTTGACTCATATACTCGCATACTTCAGTAACAGACAAACGTGGAATTACACTATTTGACCAATGACAAATATTTGACGGATTACCTATTCGCACAAAATAGCTACGAATCGTTTTCAGTGCATGAGAACTGCAGTCTCGCAAATCACTTAACGCTTTAGTGGAGTGGGATTGAACGACGCTTTTTTTTAATCTGTTCTAATTTCAAAAAGTCTGGCATTATGCAATGTTTCTCTTTTTGTCTTTTTGTCGATACATAGTCTGCAGGGCCAAATAATTCTGGCACAATGGCACCCCTGCTTGCGACACAATCCTACTAATGCAAAAATGATACCTTGCAACGAAAGCTCTCAATTGATAACTGTAAAAGTGCATTTAGAACACTAAGTTGAGGGCAAGCAATAAGCGAATTGTGTAAGCAATAAGCTTGAATTGCTAGAGAAAGAAAAATCCACCGATTGAAAAAGTTGTAGGGTTAGTAAAACGCTGAAAGTTATCATACATCATATGTTGTAATTAAGCTTCTAGAATGAGCGTATTGTACCGCAAGTACTGAACCTATGTGAACAACAAATAGATTAAAATAGCAAAGAGTACTTGAATCCACAAATAAGTAACCGTACTACTTCAACTACTAGTGTCAACCTATCTCGTTTTAACTAAAGAAGTACGGGAGCTGATATGACGATTCAATGGAGCAGCCGCCCACTGCACGTGGTGCGTTTTTGTGCTGTCTGTTGTTTACTGATGACAAGCAAATGTGCTGCGCTGTTCATGGTGACAATTTCCAGTTACAACAAACAAAAGAGCTTCGGCTGGGTCTCAATTTGTTTCGTTTTTTTTTATATTTATTTGTTAGCCCTCGTAGTCGTTATCCTAAACGAGAAAATATCTCAGCAAGCAGTATGTAGGTATACGCGCGCTGAAGTGTTTAGCTTCAAACTCGTAAAATATCCGAATGTGACAACCGTGAGGTTTCGGTTTGGTTTTGCGGAGGTGGAGAGCATGTTGAAATTTTGCTTTGCTGAATGGTTCGCTAGGCACAGTGAAGGAGTTAAGAGTAGATTTTTTTGCGCCCATTGAGGTGAAGTCGGTCACGCTGGTAAGCGACGAACTACTGTGGTGCACTGATCTTGGAATGCCAATGATTACTGCCTGTGTGGGAGGACTTTGTATACTTGGTTGATTCTGTATATAATTGACGCCTAACTAATTTTGAATGAAGAAAACTGAGGTTGTTAGCCGCTGTATTGATCAGTGTGCCATGGTATGGTAATGTCCCTCCAATTTAAGATGGTCCGATGACCAATAAAAAAAATCAACTTCACATAGGTGAATATAGCCTGACAGTTTGAACAGGGTAGGTAGTTCACTAGAAGCGAATATGTATCTTTGCAACTAAGACTCAAACCAAGCGAATTGAATTTTAATCGTACAATGAAAAAAATAATTATATCCTCGCTTTTACTCTAATTGCCCTGTAGATACGACTAGTTTATGCTAATTACAGCGTACCAAACCAATAGTAATTTAACCTAGACCTCGGTGACTTTCAAACACAAATGGTAAAACAGAAGATTGCAACTTCCATGGGCCGTCTATGGTCAGATGATTAGAATGACACTTATTTCCCTATATCTGGTTGAACATCAATTTAATCTCACCAACACTAAGCACGGATCGATTGCAATGTAGGTGCGTGTTTAGCGTTCCTAAACGCTTAAATCACCAAACAGACGGCAACGATGGCAAAGACGACAACTTCTAGGTTGTATCGATGGGACGAAGATCAAAGCTTTACCCGGCTAGTGGTCATCATATTATCACATTACGTATACGCTCCAAACGTGCTGCTTGGATTAACACAATTCTGTTCACGATTAAATGGTAATCAATTTACACCGCCAGTCAGTGTTGCAGTTAATCAGGATTTGAGTATCTTAATTGCGCGGCTAATGGGAACAACCATTTTGCATGTCTTGTGTTGTGTGCTACATGTATTTATCAGCGACACGGCTTGACCTAACAGATGTTAAAGACCTACGCAAATACAGCCAGAAGATTCGAAGACGGAATATTTACCGCCTTCCTTGTATGTTTGCAGCATGTATTCAGCATTAATGCGTTGATATGCGGTGACTAGACCAAATTTATGCATGTTAGATGATAACCTCTACTAACGGCCTACGAAACTGAGGAAAATTAATAGCTTCATGTGCTTGGACGGTTAACAGAAATGTATAGCAATAAATAAGGGTTTCACTGGAATTTGATTTACAAACAGCAGCATTCAAACATCCGTTCATTGCGTTTTCATTTTGAGAAGTCTCATAGACTCACCACCTACAAGTATTTTAGGAAGATATTGAATTGTCGAAATGACCTTAGAGGTTCCAAAATCGTCATTATAGCCATAAAAATCATAGTCACTGGCCATAATAGATATAAAAGCGTAGAGATCTAACTAAGCAAACTAACACAGAGCATAGTTCCCGAGTGCGAACCAAAATGAAATCTAAACTTGGAATTTTGTTTGCCTTGGAGACAGTAAATTCAACAGCGGGTATGCCGATACTTTATATGTTAATTATATGTGTCTTTAGTAGTTTTATTAGATAGCGAAGTATTTTTTTTTAAATGGGTAAATATTTCCATGGAAAAAAAAATGAAGTTCATAAGAACAGGGATGGTCCCGATGTACCGGAAAGCAGAATCCATTAGTTTTGTTATGTAGCTGAAAGCCAAAGGAGGAAACAGATTACCATAATATTTTTGATAAACAGGTATGTTTAGTTACCTTAAATTTGAAATCTTCAATTGGTTTAGTGATTCGAAAGTTATGATTTTTTGTTAAAGGAGAATTTAAAAAAAAATCTAAAAATAACAAATTTTTGGTCCACCCTTACATGGAAATGGTCACCTAATGACAGAATTAAATTTATAACGGCTCAAATATATTGCGATTTTATTCCATCTAGCAACCAATTATAAAGAGTTGCTGCAAACCACTATATCGTTTTACTATGGAATGGCTGTATGAGGAAACCTTCTTTCTAGTATTTTCATTATCATAGTGATCATAACTTTGCTGGGCTCATACAACAAACCCTATGAAAATATAGTCCTGACAGTTCCATTTTTTTTCCTATGCTAGAATATCTCTGAAACAAGCTTTAACTGTTAAAAGTCATACGAAGCGGATAAAATACTTGTTTCCAAAATTTGAGATTTCAATTTGAATTCTTCCTGTTCATATCAAAGAGCATTTTTTTTTTTGATAATTTAGCTGAGCATGACAAACAGTAAACAACAAACAAGTTATTTCAAAATAATTCTGACATTCATTAGTAAATTGGCATTGTTGGCAGAAAATATAATTTGTAGCATTCAATCCAAATTATTGATGTTTGAACATCCTCTCGACATCTCTAATTGAATTTACGTAAATAATACGGGAAGTAATTTTGCCAAATGATATCATGTTTTTTTTTCGAAAACATTTCCAAAAACAGTTTCAAAATCACAAATGACGTCAGATCATCAAATCCGTGTTTTTTCTTCTAAATTCGTGAAATAATTCTTTTAGAATCATCAAGCCCGGAATCCTATTAAAGCACTGCTGGGCAATACTAGTACTCTATAAGTTGTTTATCAGAATTTTTCGAACAAAAAATAAACCATTTTAATTTTGGATGTACCACTTGACGGGATCTGCTATGAAAAGCTTTGAAGTGGGTTGAGTTATTTCCGTTATGACTGCTTGCTGTGATAGATACGCGTATTTCGTTTTCTATATGCAGATTTCCTCAGTGCCGGAGTGCTATCTGAGTACGACGCACTGAGGAATTCTGTAAGTAGTAGACGAAATACGCATATTTGTCATAAAATAAGACATTATAACATAATTAAAAGGAAATAACTCAGCCCACCAGCTCTTAATAGACGGCATGTGTTCATAGAACTTGATTTGATGCTTTTAGAAACTTACTAACTATCTGCTCTAATAGCCGCAGATGAACTCTTAGAATTCTAGACGGATTATTCTAAAAATTAAATTTTTTTTAGCTCTACACTGAACAAACACCAATTATTATTTTTCAACGGCTTTCCTGGAAATCGCAATCTGCGTTTTTGCAATCTGTCGCTCTTTATCCAGAAAGTTTGGTGATGTTTTCCACAACAATGTATTTCTGCAACAACATCAATCAATGTCTGGCTTAATCATACATAGATTTTCAGCTGGATCATAAACAGAGGTTATCTTAACGGTCTTTTCTACTGCTTTCAACAAAAATAACCATGACCATGGACGAGCCGTGCGATTCAAATCTTATCTTTGTGTAATTTTTTTAAAGGCGATTAGGTGTTCGCTTCGTTCACCTTGTCTAATAGTCCTCAAGATAGTCATCTTGGGTCACTGGTTTTTCTTTTGTATTTTAACGATGTCAACTAATTGCTGAAATCTCATAGATTGACCTTCGCTGACTATCTCAATAGCTATATTCATAAATCATCGGTTTCGTTTTACGTATGGCAAAAGACGTTCAGACGTCTTCTGCCTTAAGTCATTTTACTGCTCGTTGGGGAGGTACACCTTATAATATTCTTCCCCGATCTGGAACGACCAGACTGAATCCATTGTATCTAATCAATTCTAATCTAATCTAATCTAATAAAAACGCCGGAATCAATTAGGATTGTATCAAAAATAAACTGGCAACGCTTACGATGCACTCACACATACACGCGTAAAACCTACATTCAACGCGTTCATCCGTCAACTACCAGTTTTTGAACTTTCGGTAAACAGTGATCGTTTTCGAGATAACAAGAATCGAAAAGAGTGTTAAAATTCAAGTGGTGGACACGTGGCTTCGTGAGAAGGATATCTCAGGATATGAACAAAATAAAGAAACGTTTCGTAAGTCATAACGACACTGTTAGATCTAGCAACAAGTTCGGGGACACTACTCGTTCGATGAGCTGCCAAGAAGTGGAAGAAAACCATGTCCAACTGACCCAAAATTCGATCGGAAGGTAGTCAACCTCATCCTTCGGAACAGATCGATGTAGATTCGTAATTTGGTCAAAAAGGCTGGTACCTCCGTCGGAATAGTGCAAAGAATCAAGAAGCGTAACAACGTGAAAACTTATAAGAAGCAGCAAACAGCAGTACAAAATGCTAAGCAAAAATCCAGGACGAAAACCAGAGCCAAAAAGTTATAAAGTCGATTTTCGCAACGACGGCCAGCCTACGTTTTGGCCGACGACGAAGCATTTGTGACAGAGGACACCAGGATGCTTCCAGGCCCCGCAATTTGACACCAAGGTAATCGACGAGGTGAGCATCTCCTCGTTCGAGTTGGAAAAATTTGGCCAGAAGGTTTTCGTATGGCAGGTAATGTGTTCCTGTGGCTCTAAGTCATCAATTTTCTACACTAAAAGTACGATCAATGCCGAAGTTTACCGTACTGAGTTTTTGAAGAAAAGGATGCGTCCGTTATATAAACAGCATAAGGTCCCTCTTTTGTCTTGCCCAAACTACAGAGTAAATTTCATCGAGAAAGACATCAATCCTCCCAATTGTCCACAGCTTCATCCAATTGAACGCTAGTGGGCAACCGTCAAGCGCAACTTCAAGAAGAGTGGTAGGGAGTGCAAGACCATGGAGGAGTTAAAAAGAATTCGTCTGCGGCTTCCAGAAAAAAGCGACAAAACTACTGTCTTTTGAACAGTATGAGTAACCTCATGAGTGGAATCCAATCCAAAATCAAAAAATTCTGGAAATAATGTTGCTTTCGTTCTTTTTTTTAATTAAAAGAGCAAGACTTGAATTAAGCGATACAGTTATTTTTGTTTTTTTTTGTTCCATGCCATGACAACATACTATACAATATGTTAGCAGTTTGTTTTCGATACAGTCGATACTGAATAAGACGTCGCCTAATAGACTTCCTTTCACTGCTCTCCGATATCCAACTTTAGGCCTGCACCCATATCTTAAGACACATCCTTTACAGCGTAATTTCACTAGTGTTTCTCAACTGTTCTTGTTTTTTTTATCTTTTTGAAACACATTAGTTCTATTGATAATTAAATCAAAATAAATGTATAAAGAATTTGGGAATTACATTCAAAACGTAAAACACGTCAAATTTACGCGACAAGTGCGTGGTTCCCTAAGCATTAGTGATAATCTGAGAACTCCAGGTTTTGTACAGAATTGCATTTCCGATGGGGGCATAATCAAAATGAACTTGACGATAACCACTGAAAACGAATTACTTCAATGATTTCGCATACATTAACAGAGATAATAATGTCAATTCATTGATGACCGCCGATAACGACACAAGCAGAGAGATACAAAGGCGCATTATGGCTGGCAATCGTGACTACTTTGGATCCGAAGGACGCTAAGATCGAACAAAGCTCGCCGAACTACAAAGTTGACCATATACAAGACATTAGTTAGACAGTTAGTTCTCTACGGCCACGAAACATGGACATTGCTAGTGGAGGACCAGTGCGCCCTTGCTGTCTTTGAACGGAAGGTGCTGTTTACGATTTACGGTGGAGTGCAGATGGTAGACGGAACGTGGAGGAGGCGAATGAACCACGAATTGCACCAGTTGCTGGGAGAACCGACTACGACGGGCTGGGCATGTCGTAAGAATGTCGGACGACAGCCCTGTTCGTTTTTGAAAACAAACCGACGGGTACAAGAAGAACAGGCGCGCAACGAGCAAGGTGGTTCGATCAAATAGATGACTCATCTTAGACAGCGAGACTGGCGAGGTACATGGATGAATTTAGATTTTTAATCTTAAATCGATCAAATTCTAAAGAGTTATAAATTAATGATCGGAATTGAGTAATTTCTCTAACCAGTGTTCAGTTCAGATTTTGGGTTCACTAGGTTGTCAAAAATGTTATGGTAAACGATTATATCAAAGTATCAAAATGAATATTATTTACTGTTCCGGTATATAAGCAATGTCAGATTTGTCCGCACGTATTAAATCCAAAAAAGGATACTCCCACAAAGCATTGAACGAGAAAGAGTTTTTAGAAGATTTTTTTTTTAAAGAAAAGACCGTGCGTTTTGTAGATGCTTCTCCGTTACTGATCAGAACTAGTGTTTTTGCACAGAGAACCATATAGATGGAGCTTGGGAGTTGCTTAAGATCACCAATGTACAAGTTCACTAGTTCATTCTATTTATAAATCAGTACCGGCGCCGGCCACGTCCGCACGGTCTATGTGGAGGGGGAAGGACGATCGTTAGTTAGAGACCGTGTTTACCTCTGCGTTTCCACAATTGTCAACGGAAGGATAGATTAGCGCAGTAGACTGCTTTTTATTTTAAATTTAGTGATGATAGAAACAGGCAAGTGACAAATAGCAAGCAAGGAAGAAGACGGGCCTGGGATTGGACTTCCAACCATCTGCTCAGTAAGCAGAACGAGTAACCACTGAGCTACGCAGCCACGTCAAGTTTCTTGAAGATTATTTTTTTGTAAATATAGTGATACAACATGCTTCAAGATTTCATGAAAACAAGAAAACTTCTAATTAAAAACAAATAGAAAATTAAGTGTTATTAAAAACTGTTTGATAGTTTTTCAAAAATTTAAACAAGCATTCGAAGTGGTTATTGACTGACATTTTTTTTATTGGTGAAATATATCGAGAGATAATTTAAAAATACTGCAAAAATACCTTAGATAATATATTTTGATCCAAATCAAAACACTTATTTTTTATTTCTTAAATAATATGCATAATGGTAAACTAGGGTAGTAGAAAGTTAAAGTTCTAAATTCTCGTAATAGATTCACTCCAAAAGGTTAACTTTTATTTGTTATATGCAACAAACGAGATAAAAATCCCGATTTCAAATGCACCCTTGCTTATGACTTGGCTTGGTGGTTGGTGTCTGTTTACGAAAAAGAACTTCGTTTTCCCCCTTATTCAATGTTGATAAATACAGACGGACATTACATGTACATACACACCCAGGCCCATTCACCCACCACACCATGGAATACGCTGCCTCTTTTTGTACAGCTGAGTTTCAATTCAACCTTTGATGTTCTCGGCGTATCTATTCAGTATTAAGTATCCACCATACATACACCATAGCTGGCTAGCAGGCTTTTATGGTGTCGGTCGGCGTACATGAATGCATTGACATGAAGGTTAAAATTGTTACAACTTTTTAGAGTCAGTCAGGTACGTGCCTATGTTAGTGTATTGTCTTTTTGACTCTCTTATTTTTGGAGCCAATTCTAGATTCTGGCGGTGCAGGGATCCTTGCATCGTTGTAGAAAACCAATGACGTTCGGGATCGGTTTGGAAATTGAACAGTTGCACACTTATTTTACATATTGGGTTATTTATGTACTCCTTTTGTCTGCGGCACAGCGGACGGTTGGCAATAAATGGCAAGCAAGTAGGTAGTTTCACAAAATGCTTTACAAGTCGATCGTTGGATAGCCACAGGCGTGTGCTGGAGCGTGTTTCAGTCCGATTTGGGCA
The DNA here is from genome assembly GCA_034211315.2 of Aedes japonicus. NCBI lineage: Eukaryota > Metazoa > Arthropoda > Insecta > Diptera > Culicidae > Aedes > Aedes japonicus. Next base: position 141,060 of record JASCZW010005473.1, on the reverse strand, counting down.
CATTGTTGAGGAAAGAGCTCCTTTGTGTCATAACTGCGCGATGCCTTTTTTCGAAATGCAGTTTCCAAGTGAAGGTTGAAGCTTAGTATAAAATTATGAAACTTTCATTACTTTTCTAAAGTAATAACTCTACAGTGATAATTAGATACTTGGATGGATTGTGTTTATTTGGGTATGCTCACTGCAAGGGTACAATTGCAGTGAGAGGAGCTATAGCGAAACCATATGTTTGTTATCATTTCGTCACCCATTTTGTAGGTTTCGCCTATTTTTGCGACCGACTGAACGTGCTTAAAATGAGTTTATCAATGATGAATCACCGCTTCTAGAGATATGGAAAGGATTTACAGTACTGGAAATAACAAAAAACATAACGCGAATATTTAGATTCACCGAACAAGAGCTTTAACTTCTGTAGAGACTGTGTGCATGTTCATTAATTATCCAAGCTGTTGTTAGCTGATAGAGTACTGGGCGAACTGCTTTTCTTCAAGTACAAGGTAAATTAATATCTATTTATGATCAAAAAAAATTCACGCAATACAATAAATGAACCCGTGCTTATTGATCAACTCAATTCATCAAATTATCTTTTGGTTTGCCACGGCAAAACAACTCTCGCATAATATCTGAAAAGGTCTGATTTTGTTCATCAATTTTCTTCAACGACTTTCTGTTTGGTTTATCGCGGCTAAATAAATGTATTAGTGCCTCTGTTTAGAGCATAGGTCAACAGAAGGCGATGTAAGTTTGCATTTTTTTTAAATAATTGAATTAAAAATAATTTTGCAGCCCCGTTATTCAGAGAAGAGCAAGACGATAAAGAAATTGTACATTTTCAACCCAAGTTACGTTAGTACCACAACAAACTACGTATTCGGAGGTACCTTATAATGATTTTTTATACAATAGAACAACGATTCGTTAAAAGCTGTTATGGATAAAATTTGCGACAATTTTTTACAACCATTGTACTAAACCCACATTAGCTTCGTGTTGCAAAAAATAGTACACAACTGATTAACAACATGTGCGATTCTGAGATATAGCAAAACTACCTCAAGCCATGATTTAATGAACAGTAGGCTAAAAAGTTACTAGTCCTTTTCTAAATTAAGCTGAATATATCAAAAATGATCAGAGCTTTTTCACCTTGTTTTTTGAGCAACTTCTCAATAGATTTTCAAAAGATTGAAAAAAGTTTGAACAATTTCACGCAAATAGATAACGGGGTATAACTAAAAACACATAACTGGGTAAAAAACGTAATTTCCATTTGCATGTTTTACCTATGTTTGAAGAAATGGAATCAATATTTTCTTCGAACATTGATTATGGTACACTGCTTGATTAGTAGCCATACTACTGGGCTTGAACCATGGTTTGGAAATTCCTTTCTCAGATATGGCCATATAAAGGATCACCTTCTGCTTGAACTTATGCTTAAACTTATACTTCACGTTCGAAAATGCAGTAGAAATGTTATCAGAATAATATCGATCGTTTCCTGGGATGTGGGTTTTTGAAAAATGGAAGTAGCTTTGATCATCCAAAATGAAACATTTTCCCTCGTAAATTTGGGATTTTACGGTTGATATCTGTTACTCTTGATTTCTTGTGGCATACTATTCCTATCTTCTTCAACGTCTTTCAAATGTATGATTGTGAAGCCTTGAACTTTTTTGCTGCATCAGATTGACTAATCGAGTCCATGTTGTTAAAAGCACTATGGAGCAATCTAATTCCTTTCTTGTCAATTATTTTAGCCAGTCTCTGTTCCTGAGGATGCCAGGATACGATAGATGGTTGAAACTGGAACATTCTTGGTTTTAAAATGGTTCACAATGAACTTTTTCCCGTGAGTTATGTTCGTTTGATAGAACTGTAAAATCCGTTCGCGTAATGCTTCTTGCTTCGACGGCATTTTGAACAAAACTGAACAAATTGGAATAAAACAAAATATGCGATTATGTTTGGGAAGACAGAGACCATTGATTCACATAATCTGTATTTTCTCTATGCACGTTTGTAATTTGGTAAGAGAGAGTTAAAATCATTCTCATTTTTTAGTTATAGCCCGTTCGAAGGCGATGTAAGTAAATCTATTTTGATACAAGATATGCAAACATTTTTTTTGTGATTGATTAGAAACGTGTGAGATTTATGATCCAATAAGATTTAAATTTATAACATCCGAAGTCTCTGAACACAACTAATATTCTCTAAAGTTCTCTTGATTACTCTGAGTTTCTTATATACCAAGGGATTTTAAATACGTGGCGAATTTTTGAGCAAACAACAAGCTTTAAAATATAAGGAGCTCTTCAATTTTCCCAAGAGATTAAGTATAAACTTCAGACTTTGTTGAATACGTTAGGATAAAAGGATATCAAATCAAATTAGTGAAAGAATATACTAAACTAGAGGTTTCAAAATGATTGAGAATAGCCAACATTTCCCCAATATAAATAATGATATATAATGGTTTTTGAAAAGCGTCAAACTTCTGAAGTGAATTTAGATAATTGTATTGTTGTATTGTTGTTGGTGGCATAGGGCAGAGTGCTCATTCAAAGTTGTTGGAGCTCTTCATGGGAGATAGCGACGAGTTAGGAACTAGCAAGCCATGATTAATTATAAGAAGTTTCTATGTAAAGAGAATAAACAAGTTTTTTTCATTCGTTATCTGAAGCTCTAAGAGGATCGAGCCAAAAATATGAGGTTATTTTAAAGTTCTTTGTGCGTTAGAATGATATAACTCATTTTGAAGCATTTCACCAGCCGTGCAAGTGTAAAATTTAAAAGTTTGCTTTCCCTCAGGTATGTTTGTGTCCATTGTTTTTCGTCTTTTTGTTATTAAGTTTGTTATTGTGTGTTCCTCAGTCTTTTGTAGTTTAGTTCGTCATTTAAGTGCTGTGAAAATCTTTTGAAGCAGTTTTCTTGAGTCAAAAATACTTCTTCATTCGTTTATTATTTTGTTAATAGATTTCTAGTTCTTATGGGCTTAAGTCATCGCTGCATATCTCGTCTTACTACGTTTAATTCACCTATCACTTTGTCCGCCTTCTTCAGTAATTGTCTATGATTGCGTTATTCAGTTGACTGCTACAGTTCTACTGTAGAAAAATTTTACGTTTACTTGTCCGTGCATTGCTCTCTTTTTATTTGTCTAATACTAATCTCTAAGTCGTCTGATCACTTTAAAGTCTTACATGCATGTCCAGCCTAACAAAAATTATTTAAGTCTTGGACAGCTATAAGATTCACTTTTCGATGGCAATGTGAAGCTTTATCACGCCTATTCCCTATCTATTACTATACAATTATTGAGAATGAAGCTGTTACAAGATTGGTTGTATACCATTGTTATAATGTGTGTAATTTTCATGATGGCTCTTTGAAATGAGAAATAACAAAATAAGAATTGCACCACGTTCCTAGTTTTAATACTACTCAGTGAATCCGCCAGTCAATTCCATACGAATGCCAGTAATCTTTAACACTGTCTATCAATATATACCTGTCTAGCTAGATTTGTATTTAAGCGTGGCTACGGCTCATCATGTCAGGTAACGTATAAGAAAGGTGTTGTAGCCAAAAAGAAATCCCACATCATTATTACTGAGGAAACAGCTCCACCAGACTGCACTAGAATTCGGGATGTCCATTGGATCACATTTGTAAAATCAGTGCATCAATGCCAGATATGGGACGCGGCATTAAATTAAAATAATCAACATGTGATACCACTACGTGCCTTTGGTTGCCTTCTCAGTGCTGTGTTTGTCTGTGTTCAGGGCGAGTTAAAACTCTTGTCAGTGCAGGATATGATCAGAAAAATGAGAAGCTTGCATGAATTTTAATTTTCAATGGATTTCCTGTTTGCGGCGTTACTGTCCCAAAAGTTATTCATGGAATTCATAACTATTGAAACACTGGAAACCGTTTAGCTTTTGGAAAATTGTTTCGTTTTAACTAAACATTCGAAAAGTTTTGAAACGAAGATTCAACAATATTGCAATGGTATTATTTTCAATTCCGTTCCATAGAGAGAAATGACAGAATAATTGCTGAGGTCACATATCCAAAACATTTAAATAGATAGAATTATATTACTCATAGCATATATAATCTAAGCATCCCAGACCCTTTTTTAAATTGTACTTGGAAATACACTGAAACTTGCTAATAATAAATATGTTTGATAACTCTTAACCTAAGACTAAATTAGAACCCACTTTAAATTTTTTAATAAAACTCCCGGAGTTCATACCAGATTTTTTTTGGAATTCCTGATGGGTGGCCACTAGGGTGATTCATTATTTGTATGAAATAAAAAAGTACACTTGACCCTATGAAACAGTAGCAACTCCTTTTATAATCCATATAAATCATCTACAACTGTGCAAAATTTGTGAACGATTGATTGTAACCTATTTTCCACATTGCGATTGAAATTTATTTTAGCATGGACATTTTCGCATTTTAATTCCTAGAAAGAATTTTGCCAGTATCACGATACAGATAAATGTTTCATCTGCGTAGACAAAACCAACTTAAAAAAAGGTACTTTATAGCTGACACCCTTTATCTATCTTGAAAAAATTGGTTAAAAAAACAATTTAGAGTACCGTGGGGAACCATAATTCATACATCTTAATATAAACAAAAACTTTTAATACTTAAAAACAAAAAGAAACAAACTATAATCGATAAATAATTCAACACATTCTACCATAAATAACTCTGGAATTTTTGATGATGATTTTTAATAAAGAAAGCTCCCGGCTTTGGCTATTTGGATGGCAATCGTGAGACTTCATTAATTGCTTGTTTTTCCATCTTCTTTAGATGTCTTTGCACGTGGGAAACTTTGGTTCCCCTCCATTTAAAATGTCCATGGTCACTTTGCAAAGCATGCGTACAATAAATAATCGCCGCAATTTTGGAGCCTCAAATGCCTTAGTCGATGAAACCAGGGTTCACTCAAGCCAGAGGCGGTAGGTTCAATTTAGGACCCGATCGAGACTATATTTAACCTAGACAATATGAGAACTATTAAGCTTAAAAATAATCATTCATTGGTGTTGCCATAGTCTTACATTAATAACTGTGATTCAGAACACTATTTTTAGTGCTGGCCAAACGCTCGCTAGAGAAGCGCAGAAGAAGAAAAACTCATATTGGGTTTCAAAGGTGATCATTACGTAAAGAGCACCGTTCCATTAAAACATTTGCAGTCAAATAATAAGGACATACGAAAACCGCGCGTACTCAAACACTATATTCGTGATGAACCGCCACATGGCGACAGCTAATCTCATTTTCTTCTCAGTCCATCCAGCCTCTCCACCTTGCAATCTGTGTATGAATGGAATTGGATGGGTTCGGTAAGTTGGAATCGAGGTCGGTCAAAATTGCATGTTCCCATCTGGAACTCGCCACTCGGCCATCAACAAAAGCACCACCACCACTACCACCACTTGGGTACTTATGTTTACAAGGTTTCTATTCAACCCTAATAGGAGTAGCGCATGCAAAATCCGCACCGAGACGAGTTCGACGAGCTTCGGACGATGCACGATGGGGTGGAACCGAATAACGGGTGCCTGGCTTGATGCTCTCTTGTGTATGTCACGTCCATTCATCCGAATTTGGTGCTTTTTAGTCTCGTGCTACATCGACAGTAAGTACCGTAAAATGAGGTGACTTCGGCCGCTCTTCAGTTGGTATGTTTATAGTTATTCACACAAAGAAAGGGTTTTCTCTCAGGTGGAGTTGTGCATCTATCTAACGAGACAAGCCGATTGAAATACTGAAAGTTCAACACTCCAAGACACGTTTGACATTTGACATTTGAGTGGAAAAATAAAGCTTAAAAAAAGAAAGAAAAGGATACTTTTCACCACACATTGTCATTGTACATACTATAGGGTGACAATATGGCAATTTAAAAAAAAACATGAACATACATGCACAGTATGGTTTGTTGTCCAACTACAAAATTAATAGTATTGTATTGTTGTATTGTAGTAGTTATTTATTCGTTTTTTTTGTATAATGATGATAGAAAATGGTGGTTAAGTCTGGTTTATTGCATTTCGTTTTCTGTAATGTAAAAATGTAATAAAATCACACAATCAAATGACTTACTGTCATAGAAGCAATCATTCAATTCTTCAAGGATAAAATCAAATTGTTAAATTGTCTTAAATAGCCGGCGAACGAAATCACCACCTATAACGGTATCTGTGTGCAATTGCTACGTACCCCCTCGAATCATCTGGCCACGACAGATGAGTATTTATTTGTCTGCTGTTGATAACGATGGGACAGGGTACAGTTGTACAACAGTCACAAAAAATATATATAGCATTTTACAAACAATGAAAACAAATTAAATGTTGAAATGCTATTGATTTTACCTAAGACCAAAATGATCAATTTTGTTTACAAATCAAACAATTATCAAATAGTTTGTCTATCTCATAGAACAATCCTTGAAAATCTGTTCGTGTGAATAACTATTTGCGAATAGCTTATGTGAAACATTATAAAACATATCAGGGATTTCACAAATATCTTGAATGCAAAATATGCACTGCACATTTGCACTAACTACTAACTATCCTGTGGAAGATCATTTTTTTAGGATATTTCTCAGTTCCCTTTTCCTATTATTTGACAAAGACGATGGCCGTTGAACTCAAAATGTTCCATTGAATAATACAGATGACTTGAAAGATCAATGTTATTGTAGGAGTCTACATTTTCACAAAAGTCCAACGTATAGTGCGTCAAAGTTTACAGCACATATGACTCTACAACTACATTCTTAAAATAAATCTTGTAAATTTAGATCTACTTTTTCTTATTTCAAGACTTTAGCATTAGCATTTGTATTGACGTTTGCACACCTTGTGGATGAAGCTACGACGAGGAGGAATAATTCGTTGGAGACATTGCATGTCATCATGAAACGGAAGCAGTTAGTGGTAATTTTCTTCATGCAATAATCTCCACGAAGACACTCCTCGATAGACCTGGCCACGTCCATGCAATCGTTGGAGATAGAGAAGATTTGGTATCTATCTTAAGAAGATACGGTAAAACCACGTAGCCTTCAGTAGATATCGAAGAAAAAGGGAACTGAATAGTCGAAGAGAATTCTTAAACAGAATGCTCTGTTTGGTATACAGAACAAAAATGTATTTACAAATGCTCGTTGGGAGCATCTAGTCTAAGAAGGTTAAGTGATGCTCTATTTCTCTTTAAACGGTTCGGACTTGAGCATTAATTATAGTCCTAGTCTGAGATTGCTTATGATAAAAGCCCCATTACTCGCTCTTTAAAAAAAAGAAGAACGCCTGAAAGACAAAGAGACATAGTCGAAAATTCTCGTGATAGCATTAAGGATAGCAGTCAAAAGCCACGTGCTCTGTCTTCGACGTCTGCGCATTCCACGTGTCCGAATTTGTGTAGATACTTCCTGGATTAGCCATGACTTGACATGAACTGCGTCAAGTGAAAGTTAACCTCGACATGTTTTCTGTTCACCTTGGACGACAGAACCGGTATCAGCTTGTGAGTACTTCTGCCATTCAATGCCTTGTTCCACCCCTGCTGCCACTTCGCCATCGACACCGCTCACACGATCTTCCGAACTCCTCTGGTTTTCTTCCGTAGCATTTGTTGTCCTCCAATAGGCTTCATTCCGGCGTTAGAAAACTGGTTACGGCAAAATGGGTCCCTTAAACGCTCACGACATACATGGTCATTTAAAGCTAAACATGGTTTCGGAACTTCTTTACAATACATCATTGATGGATTGCAGTTTCCCAACGCCCAAAACCCGATCAAAACAAACAATCAAGCTGTTTCTTAAAAAGCTAAAAAATGGAATTTGATCAACAGAATGACATAATGGAAAGACCTCCACAAATTGTAGATCATAGCCGCTAGAATTTTCCGGTGGAAAATCTACGACGAAGTACATTCCGCATCAGGTGGAAGTCTAAAACAGACCCCACCCTATTGAACATTCTGATGTTTCGATTTTTTCAATTTTGATTAAGTGATACTTACTAGGGCAGTGACCAGTCGTCCGACCAGTTATTACCCTTTTCCCCAAATTTTATAGAGCCCGAGCCTTTGCTGCACTGGGTTTAATGAACCTTTTTGTTCGCCGGGATGTATCCGTGGCATTCCAGTTGTATTCTACCATGGACATTTCCCAGGTTTTAAGTTTCATTCTCAACGTACACTCCGGGAAACCCAAAAAGGTTTCAGGACCGACGAATCTCGAAGCAGAGCCTTGTCTTGCTAGTCTATCGGCATTTTCATTTCCTTCAATTCCACAACGACCGGCACACAGGATAATATAACCTCGTTCCTACTAGCCAGTTGTTTCAGCAAAAGAATGCATTCCTACACTAGCTGCGATTGACACGTGAATGACTTTAGCGCATTTAACGCTGCTTGACTGACCGAGAATATACAGATCTTAGCAAACCTATAATTCCTTTTGGTGCACAAATAAGCACATTCTATTATGGCTAGAATCTCTGCTTGAAATACAGCAGGACTACGACCCATAGGTATGACCTTGGTGATACCAGGGCCAAAAACCCCGGCTCCGGTATTCTCCCCAATCTTGGACCCATCCGTATAAAAAACAATAGATCCTAGACATATGCTAGTTGGTCTTCGTTGGCATCCAATCTTCAATTGTTTTTATATCTGAGTTCAAATTGAGGTCCTTCAGGATTTTCAGATGTCCTATCGGAACTCCATCTAGTTTTCTATTGTAACGAATAGACAGCAGAGCACTTTTCGCTGCTTGTAATTTCACAAATTGATGTAAAGGCAGTATATTGAGGAGGGCGGTGTACTTTTCATTGCCCCTGTCATTGACATACAGGCGATTCTTTGTAACTTTCCTAACATCTTTTGAGCGGTTACCTCATTTGTTTACCATGTTTGGTCGTAGACCCCATTTTTTCACCAAAATTTTGTTGCAGACACAAAATGCATTTGAGCCCTTGGTAATAGCCTTGTCTAGATGGGAGTTTCAGTTAAGCTTTTTGTCCAAAGTAATACCAAGGTATTTAACTTCTTCCGAGAACCAAATTTGATATCCATCCAATGAAGGCTGTGTTAGAATAAGTGTTTTTTTTCGTTTTTGTGAAAGGAACTATAACAGTTTTAGAGGGGTTTATATTTAGGCCCTCATTCCTAAACAATTTAAGAGTAATATTGAGTGAACTTTGAAGCCGGATTGAAATCGTGTCATCAAACTTTCCACGAATCACAATGGCCACATCATCTGCGTATCCTATCACTTCAAAACCTTGTCTAGCTATTTAAGGAGTTCGTCTACTACTAAAGACCATAGTAATAGTGACAATACACCACCTTGAGGACAACCCTTCATTGATCTTATAGATAGTTGCGTACCTGCGAGATCAGTAGAAATTTTCCGATCTTTCAACATAGCCATTATCTATTCGTAAACGTGTTCATCCAAGCCCCTTGCGATCATTGTTGGGCGTATGGAGTTATAGGATGCATTATCAAAAGCTCCCTGAATATCAAGAAAAGCTACCATGGCTATTTCTTTGGCCTGAAGCGCTTTCTCGAGTTTACTTACCAGCGACTGTAATTCCATGATCGAAGATTTACCTGCTTGATAAGCAAATTGAAATTTGCTAGGAGGTAACCTTGCTAAACTTGTAGATTTTATAAAGTCATGAACAATTTTTGGGCATTGACCTTGGTTGAACATTGATGTTGATTTGTTGCAGGATTTTTTCGCAGTCGGTTTTTCCTTGTAGAGTATCTGCGACAGTTTAGGCTCTACAAACGTCTCTACGGACTTGCAGAAATTCCATGTTCAGTGGCGTCTCATCCATATGTGCACCTCATGCACTGCACAGTCTAAAATTGTATATTTCATGTATTATCAAATTCTTCGATTTAATACTCCGTTAATACTCGCAGACTGGGCATTTCAAATGGTGCACCAGATCCTGTATATACCACACGTGGATCGATTGTAGATGTTTTTTTTTCCTATAACTTGATTGCCGATGAGTTAGTGTCTATTTTGTGCACTTTGTGGTTTACACAGAGTAGTTTTACTCACTGGCTAGTTGCAATTTTATTCTGTTGTTTCGGGACATTGACAAGGTACTTTTTGTGGCATATCACAAGAGACTCGGCAAAGTAGGAACTATGGAGCAAGATATTGTTGTCAAAATTGACGTCCGGGTTCGAAAGAAAGTGCACAACCGGTTAATTTTCTCACGAGACGCCACTGTCCATGTTCACATGTTCACTAATCGACAGCGACTTTCGTAGTTGGGTAGGCGAAATGAGTCTCTCCACGGTAGTCTACGAAACGCGAACCGTAGAAAACGACGTTTAATAGACTCGATTCGCTCGACGCCATTACTATAGTTCGGGCTCCAAACTGCTGAACAGTACTCCAGTGTAGATCGCACGAGAGAACAATAGAGCGATTTTAGGCAGTGAATGTCGCTGAAGTTTTTCGCCACCTTGAAAACAAAACCAAGAGTTCTTGAAGCTTTATCAACAACATATGAAATATGTTTTTTTTTTCCTGTGTTGGGGACATGATATCACCGCGACCATTAATTGTTCTATTGTGGTGAGTCCTCTGTTTATGTATGCCAAATTGCAATGGCGAGTCACTATTCTTAGTAACTACCACTACTATTAAAGGCAATGATCCCACCTAGGTAATATATTCCTTATGAAATTTATTACCCTTTTGGGACTAACAACCCAGATTTCCCAAGGCTCCATAATACCTTTGTCAAGAAATCTGCATCTCTTATGAAATAGTGCAACGCAGTCACACAGTAAATGTTCAGAGCTTTCACTCTCCAGGTTACAAAAGCGACATTTATCTTCATCTAGCTTACCGATGAGCTTTAGGTGATATTTACTAGGACAGTGTCCTGTTATTAAACCTGTGTATAGGCTCAGATCACGTTTCGATAGATTTAGTAATCTATATGTATGACAAGCGTTTGGCTTTATAAAACGTTTTGATTGCCGGGCATTTAAGGTCTTGTTCCAGTTGTACTGTACCTTCGTTTTCTCCCAGAACCTAAGCTCCATTTTAAGAGCGCAAGAAGATAAGCCAAAAAAGGGCTCGGGTCCAATGAATTTCGTGGTTGATCCTTTTTTTTTGCCAATTCGTCAGCCTTTTCATTTCCGTCGATTCCGGTATGCCCAGAAACCCAGTATAGGTTAACAGTGTTGCGACAGGACAGGCGTTGCAGAAATTTTGAGCATTCCCAAACTAGTTTTGATGTATAAGTTTTTGATTTTAAAGCATTTAGCGCTGCTTGACTATCTGAACAGATGCAGATATTTGCATTTTTATAATTCCTTCTAATGCAGATTGCTGCACATTCTAGGATAGCATATATTTCAGCCTGAAATACCGTGGGCCATTCTCCCATGGACACCGAAAAGTTAATTCCAGGGCCAGTGATTCCGGCACCTACCATACTGTCTTGTTTAGAGCCATCAGTATAAAAGACTAATGATCCTGGCCGAATATTCGGCCCTCCTGTTTGCCAATCCAGACGCGTCACGTCATGAACATGGAAATTGTGGTTAAAGTAGTTTATTCTCTATGAAATATGTTGCGAATACGTCAGTTTAGAATCCAGCCGAAGACCTAGGTCTTTAACACACTGCATTTGTTCGATGGTCGTGCCGAGAAGATTGTAGTTGAAAACAATTGGTTGGATCTGCCGTGAAAAGGTTAAGACTGAGCACTTAACCGGGTTGACCACCAATCGATTTAGAGTACACCAATCAGCAAAGGCATCAACCTGATCGTGGTGGAAACGGCAGTGTTGAGCAGATACGCAGAAAATTGTTCAGGTCGTCGGCAAATGACAGTCGTGGTCCTCCGATAACAAGATGTACATCGTTGAAGTAAATAAGAAACATCAACGGTCCCAAATGGCAGCCCTGCGGTATTCTGGACGTGGCGCAAAAACTTGTTGATCGAATTTCGCCTAAAGCAACTGTCAGTTGACGCCCTGTAAGATATGAACGAACCCATCTTAAGAGATTACCGCCAACTCGTAGTCTGTCAAGTTTGGCGATCTCAATATCGTGGGTCAACTTGTCGAAAGCTGCTGTTAAATCTGTGTAGATCACGTCCGTTTGGCATCGAGCAATTATACTATCAGTGATGTATGACGTTAGGCACAGTAGGTTTGTTGTTGTGGAACGCCCAGTTGAAAATCCGTGGCGATCGGCACTCAAAAACTGCTTACAATGTGCAAAAAGAGAGTTCCTTACAACCACTTCAAATAACTTCCATGCGGCGCTTAACGATGTGATTCCCCTGTATTTATTCACGTCCCGCTTGCTTCCTTTTTTAAATACCGGAAACATGTCTGCCGTTTTCCAGTAAAAAGGAAATATGTCGCTAGAAAGGGACAGCTGGAATATCAAATGAAGTGGATCCAGAAGATAGGCCTTATTCTGTTTAAGAAAAACGGACGGATCACCATCAGATTCTGGCTTGAACGATGTTTTAAGAAATGATGCAGCGTCCGAGATCGATTCAAAATCCACATCAACGAGGCTGAGTGTTTGATTTGTCATGGGAACATTCCTTATACCCATGAATATACAGTGACCGACACGAAAAAAGATCCACCTACTCAAATATAACTTAAACGACTATTGAAGTCTATTTCTCATGATTTTTTTTTTCTAAAACATGTTTTAAGTTCACTCTAGCATCACTTACAAAATTTCATATGACTTCATCAACAAATATATCAGTTTCAGACTATAAATGAAATTCAGATACCGGTAAGACATAAATAAGGAAAACATGCTTTTTAGTTTTGATTGTGATGATAGTGTTGATTGTTTGCCATTTGAACTCTCTGAACCTCCTTAAAGTCTGAAGATTATTGATTCTCCTATGTTTTTGTGAAAAATAATGATTACTGATGTCTGTTGTCTTGTTCGGTGAAAAATAATGATAGGTAACTGTTGTCACCGAACAAGATTTTCCAACATCTTTTAAAGAGACCATTAAAAAAGTTGTAGATTTCCTGAAATGTCTACCGTGTTGTCTGGTTATTTTCCTACATTCAAGAATACAAATACAAAATTGAAACATACAATTTTATAGTTCTGGAAATGCAGATACATAATAATTATGACGTGTGATCAATAAATTAATAGTTGATGTCATTGTGTTTTAGAGAACTTATGCATGTCTAAGAAGTTACTTAATATGTTTACATAGTTCAGAAAATAAAAAATAAATCTCGGATGAAGTTAGTTCAATGGCGTTTAAATAGTGTTAGCGCTGCGCTAGTGATAACAACTCAATTTCATCAAAATATCATCGTTTCTTAACGAACTTGGAATTTTGTATCTTAAAAGAAGTGATGTACAGAATGTCAAACCGGATAATTTTGTGTGAAAATCTACGTACAGTACTTTTATATCGAAAAAAAACTGTAACTGAGCTGAATTAAGTGCCACAACATGTATTAACTACACCCTGTAATTTTAATTCATTGAAAATTGATTGACGTTCCCATGATTGTGCGGCGCCATACTAAAACTAAGACCGCGGGTTGTAGAGTTGTAGACGGGAAGGGGTAGCCAACTATTTTCACGTAGGAAGCATCCGTACATACCTATACCTGCATCCACACATAAGGCTCGATCCAAAATCGACCCCACAATGCCACCGTATGATACGTAGGTACGGACAAGATGTGTTGTGTAAGAAACGGTATATAAAGATGCAGAACAAACAGATTGAACTCGTATGGTCTAACAACACAAAACTTATGAATGAAATTCAAGTTGAAGATCAGAAGAGTTGAATCCAGATCGCTTTGAATGTATATCGAGGCGTAGGCACACTTAAGATTTATGCAAATCATGATAATAAAGAGAATAGACATACAAACACCTACCTGGATTTAAAATACACACCGCTCTGTAGTTTGTGTACCAATTTTTATGATAATCCGGGGTTATTATTAATGATTCAGATCCCACCACAAAAAAAGCGAACGAATAATGTGCGTTGATTTCCAGATCATTCACAATTTCGCACTCACTTTTCCACGGAAGTTAAATAAAATTTTAAAGCTCCATCACACGGGAAACAAGATTTACGACACACTAAACAACAAAACCCCGTTCAATTTTTGCCCTATGCCTTGGCACTATCGATCTATTTCTGCCGCACAATTTTGCACCGCTATAATTTAAGGCAACTTTTTTTCACAATTTAGTTTCTTTTAAACTGGCTAAATTAATAGAGAAGATGAAGGAAAAATCGATCAGCTGAGAAAATGGCACACACTGAAAAGAAAAATGGTTTTCTTCACTACTCGACACTGGCCATACGCTTCGGCGTTCAATGATCAAGAAATTTCTTGCCTCTAAAAAGCCCTAAGCAAAGTTTAAATCTGCAAGCTATTGCCTAAATACTATATACTATGCTGTCACTGTTATGAATGGAACTTTTTTTTATAATATAATATATTTTGCTTTCATGTACGACGCCGGATCATTATGTACTGAGCCCAAACGATCACAGCAATCGATTTTCGCATGTTTCCATTTTTCTTTTCCAGTGGCTGACGCTGCTGTGTATGATTTATTCACCAATCGACCCCGAAAATTGCTTCTGGTTTCTATCTATGAATTCACTCTCTCACTAGGGAAAAGCACAAAATCCAAACTGTACCGAATAATTTGCGCACCACACACGGTCCGAGCATTTTTAACAATAATTTTACCGTCTTCTGTTCGATACAAAAAATAATTTTCAACACAATAGTGGGGAAACCGCAGCCGAGGAGGGCCAAAAAAAGAAAATAACCGGATACAACAACGCGTCAATGGAACAACGAACCGTCAATGGAACAACGAACCGCCACCGTCCATCGAATGCGAATGATTTTTGTTGACTGAATGAGGCGACCGCTGCTCGCTCGCTGCTGAACACGAACGCGAGCGACGGGCTGGCTAAAGCTGAAAATCCACCTGCAACAGCAAGCAAAGCAACGCAAAAAAACCGAAAACGAAGCATGGCAAACTAGCGTGTGAGTGCAATGCAATCCCTGGTTTCTTTTAGTTCGACACAAATTTTTCATTGCCTAACTGACAAACGTAAACAATGGCTTCTTCCTTAAATTTCTCGTTATTGACTCGCCTAATCAATCCACCACGATCATAGAGGAAGTGTTCACTATCCGATAATTGAGCACATGGGTAGCTTTACGAGAAATTTACGGAAGAAATTACGTTGTCGTCAAGTATTTTTGCTCGTTCACAGCATAAGTAACTTATGTTTGACAACTGTTGTCAAATGATGACTTGGCTGAGTACTGTTACGCCCGAGAGGCGTACTACACACAGAGAAACCAAACTATCCAAAAATGAGTCATTTTCACTCATCTTGACAGCAAAGTAAAACCAGTCATAATTGAGTTCTTTACGAAGTATCCAATTTTAAGTATTTCGGGAAGACTCAATGCCGAGTGAAATTAACTGTTTGTTAAAGACGAATATGCAGTAAAAATAATCTGAGTTTTCTTTTTTGAAAATATTATTCGAAAATCTGCTTTAGTCAACTTTTTTTTCTCTGAATTCAATAATTGAAAATATAAATTTTAATAAAATAAGATGTATTTGATTACATTTTCGAGTACATTTAAAAAAAACTCTCTTTGTTTTTTATGTACACTGAGGAAATTTCAGCAGTATGGTTGGTTTTTTGCTCGTGGTAATTTTGTGTACCGAGCGAATGTGTTCCTTCAACACCTTGAACTTGCCATTGATGGTTTCTTCACACTCATCAATGCAGGAATGTTAAAATTTCAAAGCAACAAGAATAAAAATAGGGACTCGAATAAATGAAATAATTACACATACCGGTTATTTTTTGTAGCTTCCTGAGTCCATAATTTTCTTTAATTCCTTATACCATTTGTAGGCACCTCAATCGCGTTATATTTTGAACTGGATACTAGAATATTTAAAACCAAACACTAGAAACAGTACGAAATAACCAAATTTTCTTCCACCATTATTGATTGATTGACGATCAAAAATTTTCAGCCAAAACAAAGTGACAGCTCAACACTCCGATTTGGATAGTTTCGCGGAAGGCGCCTCTCGCGTAAATCGAAAACTTACTTCTCTTAAAATACCTTGATGTAGATAAAAGTAACTTGGTCAATGAAACTTCAGGGTTGAGTTAAAACTACCTACCAATGAGAACAAAATTATATCCAACATAGTAATCCTATCAGAGTTCCTAATTTAGAGTACTGTCACACTTGATTTTGGATAGTTTGGGTTCTCCGTGCACGGTGTTATTGTCTAAGTGTGTACTATTAAAAATCAAAAAGTCCCTGTCAAGATAAAACACCTTAGTTTTTTTCAAAGATACGTTCCTGCATCTACACTGGCTGCTATCTGCTCCATGTCGCCACTGATTTTTGTTTTTCGATTACGATTTAGATTTTAAATTAATTTTCGATGTGCAAATCAAGAACGACCCATTTTAAATTATTGAAAAAAATAATATGTAGCTATCTCAAATTGAGTTTGGTGCAGTTTTCTTACGTTTACAATAAAAATGCAAAACAATAAATCAAATTCATAATACGTGATTACTCCCCGCATAATCACAAACCATTTCTGGACCATTTCCCTTATTGTTGACGACTTTTTCCGTTATTGTTACGACATTTATCCTTCTGGTTGACAACTATAAACTAACACTCTCCTATATAGTTTTAATAATATGTCAGATGGTAAAAGTCCAAACAACAATATGCTGAATAGGCGGTTAAGTTAGGTTACGATAAAAAAAATGGCAATTGTCACGAACAAATTTTTTGCTGTACTCTATGCCAAAACGTTGGTATATAATCCAGACCGAGTGCAGACAATAAAAAACCTTCCAATGACAATATGGCAAACATTAACAATATGTGTTAATGTAGAGGTTGTATGGTGAAAAATAATCGATAACAATAACATAAAATGTGCTAATATATTTTACATTCAAAATATAGTTTTGACCATATAGCAAATAGTTTTTCGTTATGCGGGTCAGCATTTGACGTTTTAGATATATTTATAAAATTGAGTAAAATTTACTCAACATTGAGTAAGCTCGAATGAGCGTGTATGTGAGAATGCAGCGTTCAATACACGGTAAAACACCGGCCAGACTGAACAGTTATAACATGTTATAAGCCTATCTTGATTACGAATTTCTTGTTGAAATTATTTGACAACCGTTATAACATGTTATAACTCTGTAGTCTAAACCAAGGTGAATTTAATACTTCAGGTGGTCTATTTTCTTCAGTTGGTGGGGAAGACGGGTGGAGTAGCGGGGTATCAAATGAGATTTAGCAGTGGAGCGAAAGAGTAAGGAATACTCAATAGTGTATTACGCACATAATGACAGCTGTTTATTGCAATTTTGCCTAAGAGTGAAGAGTTCTAAATGAATGTAAACGGTTTGGGCTAAACGTTTTGTTTACAAACATTAGCACGTGCACTTTCCCCCCGAAATATTGGTAAACAAACCGTGCAGCCTGACGCATCATATCCCATGGCATAGAACACAGGCCTGGCAGTGTGAAACTAATCATCTCCTTTACTCGTTTGGTTTAAAATGGAACTGCGAGTTTGACATCACAGGCACTATTGCATAGGTGTAAAGGAGACAGCTTCAGTATGCCAGACCAGTATTTTACTTGATATGGATTGTATTAGTATGCGTTTAAACATGGCTGAAATTCTTATATACAGTATTGAGACCACCTGAAGTATCAAATTCACCTTGGTCTGAACAAGGCATAAGCTTCCTTTACCCATTAATGGGTACGATATATTATTATTGTTATTCCCCATGTGGAAATTTTTACCCATTTTACCGTAAAACTGCATCTACCCATTTAAATGGGGAAACGCAGTTTTTCAGTAAAATGGGTAAAAAATCCAAAGGAGAAATCTAGGATTTTTTTTTTTCAAAAGGGCGAATCTAGCAATGAGAGGCTCTCTCCTCTCTCGCTCTCTTTCATTTATTACAGAGCCAATATAAAGCTTTTGAGGGATTCTTTAGTACAGATAGAAACACAACAGTGCTGGCTACCATACTCTACAATTAGTTGAATGAAAAACGTAACGCTGAATGGAATATGAATGAAAGAGAAAGTAATCAAAGACCCAGACAACCAAAATGCACGTATATTAAAAGTTGTCAACTCAATTTTTGAGTAGATCCACTTTTTACGAAAATTGAGTAACATTTCCGTGAGAGAAAAAGTGATAGCATACAATTGTACTCAAAAATTGAGTAAAGTGACACGGGAGTGTAGTAATAACAATAATAATAAATCGTACCCATTAATGTGTAAAGGAAGCTTACCGTGTAGAACCGTACGCAACCAATTGTATTTTTTTATTTTGAAAAATTCGAACGCACCCGGTTTGTAATTGAAGCAAATTGAAACGTCAGACTCTTCGTTGCATTTTGCAACGGGAGCATCAAATTTCTGCATTTTCATTGTCCGCTTTCTGTCTTATCGGAGATTAAAAGCTTCTTTCAGTAGGCTTCTTTGAGTCAATCAAGTGTTCAATTGGTTTAGTGATAGTGATAACAGACAATATTGTAAGAAATTGCAGACCTCGTGATGAGCAAACTTCGCTTCCACCGGGAACTTCAGCAGACCGATCCGCACCAATCACCGGTGCTGATCGTCGGACAGCAGCGTCATCTGAGTGACCTTTCGTTCGATCAAGTCCGCTGTAAGTTGGAACCCCGTGTATCGCTGGAAACCTTCACCAAGGCCATAACGTATCTACATCCGGCACCGACGGATACCTGTTCGTTGTATTTGGATTTGGCCAAGGTTGCTGCCCTGCCTACCAAGGCTTCCCGGCACAATTCCGAATCGAGGGCGCACGCTCTGACCAAGTTGGTTCAAACAAACACGTCCGGTGTGAACGAATCCATTGTGGTTGTTTGTGAGAAGGAGAGTCTGTTCGCTTCCGGATGTGCCGTGGCTCGAGCTTTTCCTTTGTACAATAGGAAAACAAGCAAGGTTGACGGTGCAGCGGAATCGGTAACTGTTAATGTGGAGTTTGTCTTGGTGGGAGGTGAAGAACTATCAGAGCAGGACATCAGAGTCATCGAATATGCTGCACGAGGTATTCGGTTGACGGCGAAAATTGTCGATGCTCCGTGCAATGAGATGAACGTGTCCGGATTCTTGCAGGAGATCGAAACTGTAGCCAAGGAATTGAAGCTGGTGCCAAAGGTGAGAATTGTTGAAAATGATGTTATATTCTATGTTACATACAGAGTAGTAGATATTACCATCGCCAAAATTCTGCACTGGGTTCGACAAGGAAGTGCATGCGAAACGAAATAGTAGATTAAACTAAATAGTGCCAATTAATAGAAAACATCTTGCTAATTGAACCCAGTGTTTTGATAAGTCAAAAAAATAATACAGTACCCATCAACTCGTTGCAGGTTATCCGTGGGGAAGAGCTACGAGAGAAAGGGTTCGGAGGAATATATGGCGTGGGCAAGGCAGCTGCTGATCCACCAGCGTTGGCAGTATTATCATATGAACCTGAAGGAGCTACCGAAACTGTAGCATGGGTAGGAAAGGGCATTGTTTTCGATACTGGTGGCCTTAGCATCAAGGGAAAAACAGCTATGCCAGGCATGAAGCGAGACTGTGGTGGAGCCGCTGCTATTCTGGGAGGATTTTATGCAGCTGTCAAGAGTGGCTTCAAACAAAACTTGCATGCCGTTTTCTGTCTGGCAGAGAACTCCGTGGGGCCCAACTCAACACGCCCGGATGATATCCATCGCTTATACTCCGGATGTACTGTTGAGATTAACAACACTGATGCAGAAGGTCGCTTGGTGTTGGCCGATGGAGTCTGCTATGCTGACAAAGACCTGAAGGCGAAAGTCATTCTAGATATGGCTACTTTGACAGGAGCTCAAGGTATTGCTACCGGAAAGTACCATGGTGCTATTCTAACCAATAGTGGTTGCTGGGAAGACAAAGCGTTGATTGTTGGTCGTAAGACAGCTGATCTGCTTTCACCTGTCCCATACTGTCCTGAGCTGCATTTCAGTGAATTCACCTCTGCAGTGGCTGACATGAAGAATTCGGTGATGGACCGTGGCAACGCTCAAGTCAGCTGTGCCGGATTGTTCGTAGCTGCTCATCTTGGATTTGAATATTCTGGAGTCTGGATGCACGTCGATATGGCATCTCCGGTTCATTGCGGCGAGCGAGCCACCGGATACGGAGTTGCACTGCTCCTGGGACTATTTGGAAAACACAGCAAGGCAGATCTGTTGCAGCAAGTTGCTGCAGCTGCCGAAAATGGCACTCATTATGATCCAAACGAGCCATCACTCAAAAAAGCGCGTGTTGACTGATTCAGCTGGTGCAACATCGGCTATGGTTACAGTAAACTGTTCATACCGTGAAGATCCCTTACTTCGAGGCTATTAAATTTATTTTTCTTTCTAAACTACTCAAAACTGCCCATGCAAATTTTCTTTCTCAAAATATCCTCAATAAAAGTTGTATTCATTCAAAAATGCCCGAAATATGGGTACTTCACGGTACTTGCGCAAGCATTTAATGCAGTTATATATGTGGTAATCGCTTTTCTGAGAAAAATAAATCTAGGATTTGTCATAAGACTGCCCTAACAAACTAGTTTTTATTTAGGTCATGATAACCACCCCTTTCCCCCTAAAGTTTATCATATTATTGTGTACTTATACTTATCATAAGCTAATCTAACAACCCCGTTTCCACCGTCAGAGCCGATTGTGCCATTCCAAACAGTGGATATGTCATTCCACCCCTCTTAGCAATATCGGCAGCTGTTTCTTCTGAATTGTTTAGTAAATCGGGTTTAATTCGTTCATCCATCAGCAGTGTGACCAACGTGCTTCGACAGTTGGAAACTGTGGCGGTAATATGCAACGGTGTTTGGTCTCCATCCGAATGGGCATTAATATCTGCACCGTGTTGAAGCAACAGTGCAACACATTCCGCATTGTTCCACTTACAAGCCGAATGCAAAGGTGTCCAACCAAGTTCGGTCCGCGCTTCTAGGTTGGCCCCATGTCTCAACAGCAGCTGAGCCATTTCCACGTTGTTATTGTAGCAAGCCTTATGTAGCGGAGTGTAACCGTCACTATCAGCGGCATTGACAATCGAAGGCTTCTTAGAAATAACTTCTTCGAGCACCTCTAGCTTGTTTTCACCGGCAGCCCACAAACCCAATCGCTCCAAGGACGCTAGAACCAACATTAAGTTACTAATACTAATAAAACACAAAAGACAATAAACAACATTACCCTTCGGATCCTGGTCCTCTTCAATCAGGTCGTCCGGATCGTCCCAGCCACTGACGAACATCCCCTTTGGAGTATTGCGCATTTTCTCCTCTAAATCCTCCAGCGTTTCGATATCATCCTGCTTATCGTCGCCCATATCATTGACTATTTTGTCCCATTCGACGACGGATTTGTGCCCGGCCATTGTGTTCGTAAAATTTTTGCCCGATTTGCGTTTCTTTGCTCTCTTCTGCCTCAAACCTACACGGTAAATCTAAAGACTGCAATAATGACTTCAAAGTACACGGAGAAAAACAAATATACGATAAAGCATTAATTTTATGCTAAAGGTCGGTATCGTGTTCCAGGCCAGTATCGACTTAAAAAGTAGAGAGGTTACGGAATTTTGTTCAATATTACCAAGCGGAATTGATCAATTGACGATTGATCTCCATGGAACGAAATGTCACCTTCACTTACGGAATAATCGAGCGGAATATCAATCCGTCCGAAAGTAAAAGTGACAGCTCCCATTAGTTTGCGTGGGAACCTTACAAATTCTAATTTTATGTGTCGTTCTTTTCAGGAGGATACCACCGACAAACCGACATGGAACTCAATCTTCACTATTAATCAAGAATCCATAACGATCGACTCAAATGTGCAGCGATCCTATCTGTCAAAACCTATAGAATCATTTTATCTAGATCAAATAAATGTGTCCAGAATTGCTCAGACATGAACCTTCTTATCAAGTTCCCAAGCATGTTCGTGGCTTCAATAAATGTATTCAGCGATCACGAAGATAGATGCCAGTTATGTGAACAGAAATATCAAGATATTTTCTATAGTCATTCATGTCGGTTTGTCGGTGTGGATACTGCTGCAGAAATTTCTTTTCGATTCATTACTTTTCCGTTCCAGTGAACGGAATTTAACATGGGTTTGGGATAGAAAATGAAATTTCTTTCGATCATGATACTGACCTTACAATCGGAAATGTATACAATATATGCCTATTGGCAACCATGGATCCTTTTAACGTTTAAAACTTGCAAACTTATGTACCATTTAAATCACATCAGTGCAAGCGAGAGGGAAACAAAACAGTGAGAAACCCATAGGACTGAATCGGCTGTCATTCACGAGCAACAATTGTGAAGTCGAAAACTTGGTGCTGCGTGTGGTGCTTTTTTACAGCTCGGTATTCTTGAAGGCTATATGCAGCAAACAGAATATTCACGGCGAAAGTTGTCGTGTTTTGTCGTTAATTTGATTCGAGAGAAAAATCTTCCGTGTTGCAGTGGTTATCACAACGACAGTATTTTTTCATTGTTTATCAGCCAGGTATTATGATGTTTTATCTAAATTATTGATACTAGTAGTTTGATATAAGAAACATTGTACCTTACCAATCCATTGTGAACCGAGCTTAAAATATTAAAAACGCCACTAGCGCCACACCAAAAGTGCAGGCTTCAAGAACTTATGCTTTCTTCAGTCCTCTGATTTTAACAGGGCTGTCGTCCGACATTCTTACGACATGCCCAGTCCATCGAAGTCGGCCGATTTTAGCGAAGTGTACGACGGGAGGTTCTCCCAGCAACTGATGCAATTCGGGGTTCATTCACCGACAAACCGACATGAAACTCAATATTCACTTATGATCAAGAATCCATAACGACCGATTCAAATGTGCAGCGATCCCATCTGTCAAAACCTTTAGAAAATTTAGAATCTAGATCAAATAAATGTGCCCAGAATAGCTCAGACATGAACCATCTCATCAAGTTCCCAAGCGTGTTCGTGGCTTCAATAAACCATCTCAGCGAACACGAAGATAGATGTCACTAATATGATTTGAACAGAAATATTAAGACATTTTCTATTGTCATTCATGTCGGTTTGTCGGTGGTTCATTCGCCTCCTCCACGTTCCGCCTTCCATCAGCACTGCACCGTAGATCGCACGCAGCACCTTCTGTTCAAAGACTCCAAGGGCGCGTTGCTCCGCCACTAGCAATGTCCATGTTTCGTGGCCGTAGAGAACTACCGGTCTAATGAATGTCTTATAGATGGTCAACATTGTAGTTCGGCGAACTTTGGTCGATCTTAGCGTCCTTCGGAGTCCAAAGTAGGCACGATTGCCAGCCATAATGCGCCTTTGTATATCTCTGCTGGTGTCGTTATCGGCGGTCACTCGTGATATTAAACTAACATTGTCTTCTCGTGAGCCACTTCCCTTCATGCATTTTGTTTTCTACGCATTAATCACTAGCCCAATCCTACCAGCTTCAGCCTTTAGTCTGATATACGTGTTCGCCATCCTCTCAAAGTTACGTGCTACGATATCAACGTCGTCGGCGAAGCCAAATAGTTGGACAGACTTCCTGAAGATCGTGCAATCGTGTCCATCCCAGCTCTTTACACCCTCCAATGCAATGTTAAACAACAAACCCGACAATCACATTGCCGTAACCCTCTCCGAAATTCGAAGGGATTCGAGAGTGTCCCTGAGACTCGGATGACAATCGATCCATCGTTGCTTTGACCAACCGCGTTAGTTTTTCCGGAAATTCATATTCGTGCATAATCTGACATAGCAGGTTTTGATCGATTATATCATAAGCTGATTTGATATCGATGAAAAGATGGTGGGTGGGAACGTTATATTCGCGACATTTCTGCAGCACTTGTCGAATCGCGAAAATCTGGTCCGTAGTAGCGCGGGCACCCTTGAATCCCGCTTGGTATTGCCCCACGAACTCCTTTGCAATTGGTGACAGGCAGAAGCATAAAATTTGGGAGAAAAACTTGCAGGCGGATTGCACGACAATTGCAGCAATCCAGGTTGTCGCACTTTATATAGATGGGACACACTATTCTTTCCATCCAATCCTCCGGTAAACATTCCTCCTCCCAAGTCTTGGTAATTACCCAGTGCAGCGTATAGTCACTAGATTCATAGTCTGGCGGATACAATTACGGGAGCCAATTTGAACTGTCACTTGGCGGAGCCAATCGAGCATATCTCGAGTAATTCATGTTAAACGCCTAAAAGCCATTTGTAAACAATGACTTTCATTATCGATTTCTCTTGAATCTCAAATCACTCTCACTTTTTGTTTGATGCACTGCCCGCATAACGAAAAACAATTTGCTATATAGTCAAAACTATACTTCGAATGTAAAATATATTATCACATTTTATGTTATTGTTATCGAATAATTTAATCTTATTTTCACCATACAACCTCTACATTAACACATATTGTTAATGTTTGCCATATTGTTATTGAAAGGTGTTTTATTGTCTGCACTCGGTGTAGATTATATACCAACTGTTTGGCATAGAGTACAGCAAAAATTTTGTTCGTGAAAATTGCCATATTTTTATGGTAACCTAACTTAACCGCCTATTCAGCATATTGTTATTTGGCCTTTTACCATCTGACATATTGTTAAAACTATATAGTAGATTGTTAGTTTATCGTTATCAACTATAAGGGTAAATGTCGTAACAATAATGAAAGCGATCGTGAACAATAAGGGAAATGGCCCAAGAATGGTTTGTGATTATGCGGGTGGTTTCATCAGTTTGACCATTTTTAAACATACCAACCTTTCGACCTCTCCATGATCACTGCCCAAGTAATTACGAGGCTATAATAGCATGCATATATAAGGCATATGCATTACGTCTAGTGCATCAGTGAAGTTGGATTAAAGCTGAAGAGGGCCCCACTGAGATCGAATTAATACTATATCTTTTGTAATGCCATAAGACATTGCTAAAGTAGCATTATTGCATTGGTAATGCATCACTACATTCTTAAGCTAATCTAACGCTTCATTTCTTGACAACTGTTGAATTGATGCGATCCCGTATTACCGATGTTGATGTTGGGTTTAATAAGTGCAATCATTTAATGCTAATGGGTAATTGGGTGTTCTATTACTTTTGTGATAAGATTTTATATGTTTTAGGTGTTCAGTTTCTATAAGACCATTTCAAATATTACGCAATTTTATTAAGTGAAACCACAGAGAACAGACATCCAAGCTTGAGTGCCCTTTGTGAGTAAACTTTTTTAACTGCTATTTTAAAATTTCAGCTCGTTTCCGTTAGTTTTGGTGAATCGTATGTTGATGGCGCCACATGCCCACCTTGAGATTTGATAGCCTGTCAATTTTAGTTTGGTGAAGTTTAGACTACGCGGCGTTGTGTTTCCAACGGTTTGCTTTTAAAAGTTTACACAGTAAATTGGGGGAAAAATGTTCGAGCCTGGATGTCTGTTCTCTGTGGTAAAACTTATAAAAATCAGCATATTGTAAGTTCAATAATCCGTGGCTTTGCCATTTCTATTAATGACCTGAAAAATTCGGTTTGGCATACACACTTAGAAAATTTTACAGTATTCGGTAATTTTTTACCGAACTTTCAACAGCTGAACGTTCGGTAATCCGATTCACCGGATTTCGGTGAAATTTTACAGTATTCCAGTAAATAAATTACCGGAACTTGTCAAATTTTACCGAAGTCCGTTAAATTGGATTACCGAACTGTTCAGCTGTTGAAAGTTCGGTAAAAAATTACCGAATACTGTAAAATTTTCTAAGTGTGTACTGTTCACTAAATTCAGTAGAACAGATTTCTCAATTTTGTCCCATTATGTCGTAATAGCGGACTTCAGCTCATCAACAGTGGCATACTGCTTTCCGTCAACATAAATCCAGCGAACCAAAATCCCCCAAAGGTTTTCGACTGGATTTAGGTCAGGAGAACGCGCCGGCCAGTCGAGCAAATCGAGTTTTTGGTTTCAGAGCCATTGCTTCGTTTCCTTGCTGGTATGAATAGCGGCATTATCCTGTTGGAACGTAAACTTCTTCCGACGATATTTGCGCAGAAAAGGCAGAACATGTCCTTTAAGAATACTTATGTAGTCCTTACTATTCGTTTTGAAGGACGTGAACCTTCAGCTTCCCGGTTGCGCAAAAGCCTGCCCAAACCATGCATGATGAGCCACCCACGAAGTTCCGAGTTGAAATATATTGTTCCTCCTTTCTTAAATCGCGCCAGTATCCATTGAAGCCGTCCGGACCATCCAGGTTGAACTTCTTTTCGTCGATGAAGATTGTCTAAACATGTTAAAAAAATCAAGAATAATTTTGCCGGTTTTAGAGCCATAGTGGAATATTAAACGTTCCGAAAAATAACATATAACCAAAGCTTACCAAATCCCACTGTCGATTCATGTGAGCTTTTGCAAAATTCAGCCGTTTCTCAACATTAGAAGCTGTAAGGTTAGGAGCTTTAACCCACACAGAACAGACATCCATACTCGAACATTTTTTCCCCAATTTACTGTGTAAATATTTAAAAGCAAACCGTTAGAAAAACAACGCCGCCTAGTCTAGGTTTCACCAAACTAAAATTGACAGCCTATCAAATCTCGAGGCGGGCAAGTGGCGCCATCAACATACGATTCACCAAAACTAACGGAAACGAGCTATAATTTTAAAATGGCAGTTACAAAAATTTACAGGGCACTCCAGCTTGGATGTCTGTTCTCTGTGCTTTAACCTTTTTCAGGTACTTCAATTTCACATCCGCTTGCGGTCAAGGTAGTTGCAAAACCGCGTGCAGAGAGTGAGTAACATAAAAATGAGAAGAAAAATATTTTAGTGAGATTATTGGTGATATTTTCATTACGACTTTTCGTTTTCCTGACTAAAAAGTTTGAGTCATTCTAAACTAACCATAAACGAAAAAAAAACAAAACTTGTTTCAACCCTACAGTCTTTAAGTCTACTTACATCTTGGTATTTAGTTGTTATCCCAAATTTAAAAGATTTTGAATAAGAACTAATTTGAAACATCTAAGAGAACTATAATTTCTTTAATTAATTTATAGTGTGGTATGAGGGATACAATCTCATCGCCTCGCATTACATCCACCTATGTGCCGTGTTTGAAATCTTTGAACTATGCAAACAAGGGGTACCTAGAAAACGATAACCCTAGGATATTGAGGATGATTCATCAAACACTGGTACTGATGTAAACCACATGGAAAGGTTTATTCTACTACTTCTAACCTTTTAGCCCTTTTAATATTAGGGCTTTTCACCAAAACCTGGCAAACCTTCAAATTCAAAGTTTGCTTGATTTGCATCAAAGATTTAGTCGAGTGCGAAGCTGTTTTAACTATCTCCCTCTTTTCGCGATCGGTTAGCGTTGATTTCCGCGGAGCTCTTTTGTTTTTTTTTCGTATCCTTCAGGATTAGCGAGATAATTGCGCACAACGTGATGGGACCGCAAATCCGCCATCCGATTTCCCTTATTGACACTTTTTCTTGGTGAAATGCCTCGATTATTCCCTTCTTCTCCGTGAGCACTTTTCTCTTGGGCATTTGATGCAGCAAAATGAAAACACGCGAATCTGCCAATGGTCTTATACAAAATGGAGACGGTAAATCGCAAAAATAGTAGTTACTGCTTGGTGCGTTCACACATACACCCGCATATTATCATGCATGGGATAGGTTTTACTCACACAAACATGTCATGGTACAAATTGAAGTGATGTGTTTTCTTCATCTGGTCTTATAGAAATTGGACAGTGTGTTATACGACTATAATACTATCCCTTACCTGAGATATGAATACGACTGGTTGGTGCATTTACCTTTGGGACTTCGGATGAATCATGATAACGCTCTAGCGAGTTACGGTAAAAGATAGTATTTTATTTATTTTATTATACTGTATTCAACAGGTTCAAACCACTATACATATGCCGTTGGTGCTTTGCAGAGAGAATGTACGCAACATTTAGTGGTTGTGTGTCTGATTGAAGATGTAAATGCAACCAAACAACAGAACTATCAAGAGACAAACGTATAAAACAAAAATAAACATCGTTCATCAAATGCTTACTTCTAAATGACTCTATACAAGTATTTAATAAGCTATAAATATTTATTTGAATTGAATCATGTCATCTTAGTTATTCGCATTGAGCAACCAGAACTACCAGTTTTCAAGGGGCTTTTTAGCAGGATACACACTCTGTATCTAGTTTAGTCACTTAAAGTAATAAAAAGAACTATAACATGGAGAACCTGCCATCCCACGCCTCGGCGGCAAACAATCACTGCCCGTGATCAAAATCGCTTTTGCAGTACAAGAAGTTGTGCTCCGATAGCTGAAGAACTAAAACCCATACACGAATCTTTATAGGTTGATGAAGGAGAATTGCATGTCAAGGGCTTACCTCTAATCTTCAGGGCTATCATCATACGATGGACTGGTAGGTGAGTA
The DNA here is from genome assembly GCA_034211315.2 of Aedes japonicus. Lineage (NCBI taxonomy): Eukaryota > Metazoa > Arthropoda > Insecta > Diptera > Culicidae > Aedes > Aedes japonicus. The sequence goes on along the minus strand of JASCZW010005473.1, from coordinate 112,292 downwards.
GGTTGGACTGGCCGGACTCGAAGGGCTGTAACCCTGTGCCGTCGGGGAATATGCCGGACTCGACGGTGAATAGTGCGGCGAGGTCGGTGTGTATACTGGACTTGTGGGTGAGTACTTTTGACTTCCAGGGGAATAGGAGGACATGTTAGGCGAATAGATCGCCGATGGTGAATATGTGGGAGAGCTGCCCATGAAGTTGTTGCTGCCACCCGGCGAATGTTGGGGCGAGCTTGGCGAATAGCTCGGAGATGTGGGTGAATATTTCGGGCTAGTTGGGGAGTATTGTGGGCTGGCTGGAGTGTATTGGGGACTGCCACCATATGATGGAGAAGTTGGAGAGTAGCTAGGTGAGGTTGGTGAATATTTCGGGGACGATGGAGAGTAGGAGGGAGAGTTTGGAGAATAGTGGGGAGAACTGGGCGAATAGTTAGGACTGGTTGGTGAGTAGGACGGTGTGGCAGGTGTATAGTTGGGGGATGTTGGCGAATAGCTGGGAGAGGTTGGCGAATAGGACGGAGAAGTTGGAGAATAGGATGGACTGGATGGAGAGTAGGATGGACTGGTTGGGGAGTATGCTGGGGAAGTGGGTGAATAACTGGGGGATGTTGGAGAGTAGGGACTTGTTGGAGAATATGAGGGAGAAGTCGGGGAATAGGCTGGACTCGATGCTCCGTAGGTTTGCGACGGTGAGTAATGTGGTGAAGTTGGAGAGTAGCTGGGAGAGGTTGGTGAGTAATTTGGTGACGCCGGGCTGAAGTTTGGACTTGCTGGTGAGTACCGAGGACTTGTGGGTGAGTAATTTGGACTGGTGGGCGAATAGCTGGGGCTCGTTGGAGAGTACGCAGGAGAAGCACCACCTGGTGACGCAGCAGCATAGTTTGGACTGCTTGGCGAATACGACGGAGATGCACTTGGAGATGATGAGAAGTATGGAGACATCGATGGACCCGGAGAGCTTGGAGATCCTGGTATGGGTGACCAAGATGATGACATTCCTGATACATCGGATTGTGCTGACGGTGAAAAGCTGGGTCCACCGGGTGTCATGCCACTGGGTGGCCCCGAAGGAGACCAACCACTATAACCTGGAGTTTGAGATTGTTGCCAGGGTGTCATAGCTGGGCTCATGCTTGGTGTTGCACCCGGACCGAAGAACATTCCCGACCCACCCATGATAGACGTGTGCGGAATTTCCATACCCAGTTTACACTTCTCCGCATCTAGCAGCAGATCGAAACAACCGGTTCCCATTCTTGGCAGCTGTCCCATAATAATATTCTCTGATACACCTCTCATAGGATCGACTTCAGCGTGAGCCGCGGCGTCATTCAAAACGTCCACCGTTTCTTCGAAGGAACATCTCATCAGAGCACCCGTATCCTGTCTGTTGATACCGTGACGTGTGATGGCCATCAAGTGACCCTTTGCAGTCATAACGTCGCAAAGCAACGCAAGATGACGATAGTTTACGTAAAGGCCGTAGAACTGTAGAACGTTGTTCATTTCCTTCTCGACGGATTTTCGCACAGCTTCAATTCCCAACACTTGGAAGATCTCGCAAATATCGTTACTAGCCGTACGGACGGGGTCGACGTCTCTCTCGCTTAGTACTTTCATCATAGAAGTTCCGTCAGTTTCGAGCAACCATTCTCCAATGGCCTTAAATTCTCCTTCTGGGGTAATGACAATTCTCCTCTTGGCATCCGTCTGTGGCAAATGCATGTACACCTTTCCAATGGCCTCGATGCCCTGCAGTGTCATGTCCGACAACATGTTCGCTTCGATGCACCTCAAGAACATGTCGTCTTCCATTTTGTCCATATTCTCCTCTTCGTTCTCCTGGAATTTGCTGTCGTCTCCATTCATGATACGAATACGCAGCACTAGCTTGTCGGCGTTGTCATCATTAAATATACAGTTCAAATCGTCACCAAATCCAGCGTTGATTTTCTCGGCGATTTGCTCCATGGTTAGTTTTTTGTCTGTCATACGTTTGCGATCAAGTTCTATACGCAACAGCCAGGGGGATATGCGGGTCGGATCGAAATCAGGCATTTCGTAGTAAACGTTCACGAACTCTTGATCCTCGGCAATAACGGTCCGCTGAGGATCTGGATCGTAGTAGATAGCCGTATTGGCTGTGACCTTCCTCAAGGTAGTATGTTCCAGACGGCAAAGTACGTTCTTTGCCTTTTCGGCATCACGAGCAGCTCCACCGGTAAGGAAAACCGTTAGGGATGGAGCCTTTGGTCTTTTGGAAATATTAATAATTTCCTTCAATCGGGGTACACCTAGTGTTACGTTCTTTGAGGACACACCAGCGAAATGGAAAGTGTTCAGTGTCATCTGAGTAGCAGGTTCTCCAAGTGATTGAGCAGCTAAAGCACCCACCATCTCACCAGGATTACATTGGGCTTGCTGGAAACGGGTTTCGATTTCTCCTATCAACCACTCGAATGCTTCGTTGTTCAAGCGGAACTCTTCGGCTACGTATTTTGTGCAGAGAGTTGAACGAACTAAACACTGGAACAGAAGTGTGGCGTTCTCGTTGGCTTGTTTCGACAGACGATCCGTACCGGCTACGATTACGCACTTGGTCAACAATTCTCGGACACCTTGGATAACCTTCAACGGGGACAGATCGGTACTGCCCCGTTTGTTAATGTGGAAAATTTTCTGGACGTTCCAAATCATCCGTTGGAGATTGCAAGGCAATACAACTTTAGAGTCACCATTCGGGAAAATCTGCCGCAGCGCCTCACGATCCCTCAGCAACTGTTCGTATTCGGCCTCTATTTCGTGGATGACATCTGGAGACTCGGTCAATTCTTTGATGACCTCCTCGTTGAAGACCCGCCTTAGATTTCGTTCGTTGGTCGGATCGAAACGGTATCGCTTTTCGAACACCTTGTTCGACAATTTGATGGTCGGTAAGTTTTGGAACTCTACCGTCTCACCGCATAGCCCGTCCTCGCCGTAACGCAACTGAATCAGCTGTCCGACCGAGTTACGCACTGTTCCATCGTAGTTGACCATTACCGACTCCATAGCCTTGATCAGACGACGCTGGATATAACCGGTTTCGGCTGTCTTGACAGCAGTATCAATCAAACCTTCGCGACCTCCCATGGCGTGGAAGTAGAACTCAGTCGGTGTCAGTCCGGCAAGGTATGAATTTTCCACGAAACCTCTCGATTCGGGACCGTAATCATCCTTGATAAAGTGTGGCAAAGTACGCTTGCGGAAACCGAAAGGAATTCGCTTACCTTCAACGTTCTGTTGGCCCACGCAAGCAATAACCTAAGGAGAAAAACAAATCTAAGTGTTAGCGGTGCTTTTGCTTATGCGAACATCGACATTACCTGAGAGATGTTAATGTTGGATCCCTTGGAACCGGAAACGACCATAGCCTTTAGATTGTTGTATTCAGTCAGCGACTTCTTGGCGGAACCACCAGTCTTGTCACGAGCGTCGTTCAGGATACGATTTACTTGATTCTCGAAAGTCTGTCGAAGCGTATTACCGGGAGTCGGTTCGAGTTCCATGTTGTGAGCCTTTTGGATAACGCCAATTACGTCCTCTTTGGCTTTACGAATAGCCCTCTGAATTTCGGCGTAAGTCTGAGGATCGGCAATGGTGTCGCCGATACCGATGCTATGGCCCTCCAGAAGCAGCCAGTTGTTAACTACAGTCTGAATGTTACCGTAGAATCGACCAGCAATTTCGTGTCCCAGTTCAAGAAATACGATATGCAGCAGCGAACCAGCCGATGTTCCCAGTGTCTTCTTGCAGAGAATGCCCATGATTAATTCGCCGTGTTCTACCATGACCTTGGTATCACCGGGTGAGATCCATTTATAAGGGCCATCGTCTTCCTCATCCGGATGTGTCGAATGGGTACGGATCATGTTGACATTTCCGGGAATAATCAGAGTAAAAATTTGCTTTCCTGTCCAAAGGGGTTTCGGTTTCAAAATGCAAGGCTGTGGCATTTTACCATCCCAAGTTGGCAAGAACATGAGGAGATTCATCATCTGTTCCTTCTCCAAGAAGACGTCACGTTTGGTCATTTTTCGCACGGCCGTTAAGGTATCCTGTACAATACCCATTACAGGTTTGTTTGCTTGTGGAGTGATAATCTGTCGGGGAGTGATGTGGATGTTCTCGATTTCAGCACGTGTTTCCATCGACTGAGGTACGTGAAGGTTCATTTCGTCGCCGTCAAAATCGGCATTGTACGGTGAAGTACAACTGAGGTTCATTCGGAATGTTGACCATGGGAGCACTTTGACACGATGACCCATCATACTCATCTTGTGAAGGGTAGGCTGCCGGTTGAAAATGACCAGATCGTCGTCTCGAAGATGCCGTTCTACTTTGTAACCACACTGCAAATGCAAGTCACTGGATTTGGGATGGAAACGGAGATCGATTCGTTCACCGTTGTCTCGGACAATATATTTTGCGCCTGGATACTGGGAATTTCCTCTGCGTACCAATTCCTGCATTCTATCAATATTGAATGGAGTGACCAACTCTGGAAAGGTCATGTTTTGTGCTACCGAGCGAGGAACACCGACTTGATCGATACGTAGATTGGGATCCGGAGTGATTACAGTACGAGCCGAAAAGTCCACACGTTTTCCCATCAAATTACCACGGATACGGCCTTCCTTACCCTTCAATCGTGACTTGACACTCTTCAGTGGTTTTCCACTCTTTTGCATTGCTTTCGGCATACCGGGCATATCGTTGTCGACCAGTGTGGCTACATGAAATTGTAACATTTTGATGTTCTCTGCAATAACGTGAGCCGCTGCACCGGTGGCTTCGTTTTTCTTTAGCTCGTTGTTGGCTTTGATTATATCCGATAGTTTGTGAGTTAAATCGTCCTGATTCTTGGTGGCTCCAAACATAACGACAGCCGGTCTTACGGCCAGCGGTGGAACCGGCAGAACTGTAATAATCATCCAATCGGGACGAGCAAACTTTGGATCCATTCCCAGTACGTAGCATTCTTCATCCGTGATGTGCTTCAAAATTTCCCAGACACGTTCCGCAGTTACGTTGATCTTTTTCTCCTGTGAATCTTCGTTAACGTGCTTCCACTCGGCAAACACATCCAATCCAGTTCTTCTCAACGATGGTTGATAGTGACCGCAACCGCCGTGACCTTGCTTTTTGCTCGGATCAGTTTGTGCTCCTTCCTTCGTTATGTCCATGTCTTCACCACCCTCGCAAATCTTTTTTCCTTTGCATAAATCATAAACATACGCCAATCGCTTTCTCGGTTGCCCCTTAGACTTCATAACAATTTCCTTAATCTTCGGGTTACTCGGAGAGACCAACATCTTCGAACAGTAGAAACAGACGCAGCGTAAAATTTTGATGGTTTTCGTCACGAAACCTATGTGAAACACCGGTTTCGCAAGATCGATATGACCGAAGTGACCTGGACATTCGGTCATATTTCCGGCACAGGTCTGACACCTTGAAGTTCGATCAATCACACCTAGAAAGACAAATTTTAATTAACTTCCATAACCAATGTCGCACATTTCACGTTACTACGCATTAGGTCCTCAAAACAAAACATAGTCTCTCCAGTTTTTTAAAAATACAACTCACCCTGTCGTGGATCCATCAGACCACACAGTTTCGGCCGGCCGCCTTCCATAGTTTCAGCATATTGAATGCCCCCTTCCGTCACGGACATGCGACGGATTTCGTCCGGTGAAAGAATTCCGAACTGGACCCTTTTCACCGTCCGAAGCGGCGCCTTCGAGTCGCCATTCATTTTGGCAGGCGCGTCTTCTTCTTAGCGTTATTCTTATTCACTTATCGCACACGATTGCCTGTCTGGTGTTCAGGGCAACAGCTGCGAAGAGAAGAAAAAAAATCCCATTGTTTAAACTCATATTTTCGCCCTCAAACTAGGCCAAAACCAATTGAAAACACTTACAATCGACTCCCCGGAACTTGAGTAACAAATTTGTTATACTTTTTCCCAGAATCACACGCACTTTGATCAGTAAAACACGAAAGAAAAATCAGCCACAATTTTTCCGTAACAAAGCACACGCGTCCATTTGCTAAAGTGATTCAGGCAGTCAGTGCTTATGGCCGCCAATGAATATGAATGTGGTGAAATCAAGAAGAGCCGCGAGCAAACTGCTGGCTTTAGGTATGGAGTAAAGCCGAAGCACCACGAAGTCGATAACGACGCGCGCCCGAATGTTGACATTAGAAACTGAGCAACTCGTTGACGTTTTGTGTTCGACTGTTGAAAAGTTGCCAGACGTTTGTTTTGCTGGATATCTTCAAAACAGGGATCTGGCCAGGGGGCTGGCGGGCAGTCATTTTGCTGTAGCCAACATCTCTAACATCCAAACATCAAAAGATTCATTGTTTGTAAACAATACTGCCACTCGGTACCCGTAGAAACAAACGTCAAACGGGCCTTATTCGAACAAGGCCCGTGATATGGTGCATTCGGTCAAACGATAGTAACAAGGATAGGGTTGCCAGGCCCCTGGATCTGGCGGACAGAGATTTTCCTGTAGTCAACATCTCTAACAACCAAACGTCAAAAGATTCATTGATTGTAAACAATGCTGGCGTTCCTACCCGTAGTATTAAACGTCAGACGGGCCTTATTCAAATCAAGGTGAATTTAATATTTATATATATATATATTAAATTCACCTTGATTCAAATAAGGCCCGTGATATGTTGCATACTGTCAAACGCTAGTAAATAGGATAGGGTTGCCAGGCCCCTGCTTCAAAATGAGATAACTACTATAGTATACTTTCACAAATAACACTTAATAATGCGTTCACACTACGTACTAGATATTATGGTTTCAATTGAAAATCGAATTTATCGACTAGCGACAATCGATTCTACTCTCGTTCTGTACGTTATACCTAATGTCGGAAGTAGTGCGCTGTATGGCACATCGGATGCGCCGTACAGCGCACTACTTCCGACATTAGGTATAACGTACAGAACGAGGTAAATCGATTGTCTTAGTCGATAAGTTCGATTTTCAATTGAAACCATAATAACGTGATATAGCAAGTTGATATCGATATCAAGTGGAGGTGTTCACACTACACTGACGTGATATAGTTTGACGTTTGCAAATATGATGATGAAGAAATCAGAAGAAAAACTAAGTAAACCGATCTTCATTCCATGTTCTAGACAGAAAGATCAGATTTTGATGAAATCCAGTTTTGAAGAACCATTTGTTCTTCAAGTTTGTTCTAATGCGATGGATTGGTATCAGAACTTAACACATTTTAATTACAAAAAGCTTCGTCCCTGATTTCCTCATATTTTCCTTGGGAGAATTAAGTGCAACGTCATAGCAGCGAAATATCTGCCTGATTCTTGCCTCGATGCCAATACTGTCAATGAAAATCAAAACCGACATGGATGGTGAATAATTCGGTTCAAGTTTGCTATTTGGTTTGGTTTTTAGAGTTTCGATAAAATAAAGGATAGTTAAAAAATTCACATTTGATTTCCCAAGGGAAAACCCAGAAAACAAACCGATCATCCGATACAGCACCCCGAAATACGCACTCGCAACAAAAAATTGTACCTGTAAAATTAATCAATGTATGATGATAATGGTGTGAACATTTTTTTGAACTGACTAAATATTTCCGTCGGTGGTCTAATTAGGTGCAAAATCTGCAATATGGATGGCGAGTAATGATTTCGCTTCAGTTAGTTTCATTCAATGAACATGTATAAACGAAACGATTTCAAATTTCTTTTACAACATGACGGTGGAATTGTTCCAACTGGAAAATTATATTTTGTTTTGATTCAATCAAAAGGAAAAGTGACATTTGAAATAGAATGATATCACCCAGCTCTATCGCAGCTGGGTTGCCAACCACTGCTTTTTAGAATTATATCAAGTAAATGAGATGATATGAGCTATATCAAGTACTGTTCGTAATATAGATTGACAGATCAAATGATATCCCATACACGTAATATAGCACATGATATAGCTGCTATATCATGAATCGCACTATATCACGTAATATAGTTCGTAGTGTGATCGTACTATAAGGCTGGGCTACAATGGGGAGCGCAAAGGCGTGGTGCGGAAGTTTTTGACATAAAATCAACAGAACTTTTCAAATAGACGTATCTAACATTTGATAGGAATTGAGCAAAATGAGGTTGAAGTTCCAGATGCTTTCATTAAATCCTGGTTAACTTTACTTCAAGTTTTATTCGATCTGTTCATTCTATCATGGTTGAATAATATTATAAGAAATAAAAATCCTGGTTTTCATTCACTTTAGCTCTATTTTTGAGAAAATTAACACATACACCAGTTTGCCTCCATACCATACACATACACCTTATTAGATACGTTAGTGTGACATCTTGCTTGTAACATACACCGGTTGGATACGTCAGTATTTCAGAACGTTTAGCACTTGCGTCATGTCAGATACACCGGGTATAATTTTCAAGCGCAGATACGTCGACTTGCTGTGTGGTGTATCTGAACTATTTGCATAACATTTAAAAAGATCAGATAGGTCGCATATGAAAATTTGCGCACATAACTGAATAATTTTGATATTGTTATTTGGCAATTGCAACTACATTAAGGGTGTTATTAATGACAGGATAGAATAAAAAACTCGATTTGTTTACATTTGTGACATACGTCCTTTTGGAAAGTTATGCTTGAAATATATGAATTAACTGTCAAAAGCTGCCGCAATTGTAGCTGGGCCTTTACATCGATAATACGATTTTGAAATATACGAACGCTAAGTGAAATAAACTTTCGATATTCATAAGATTGCATTATTATTGTTTTCCATAAGAAATGAGTATGAATTTCATAAATTTACCATATGAAATATTATGAGCATGAGCAAGATTGACCGCCCACGGATTCCACTCCGTTCTTGTCAGATCAGCTGTATTAACACAAAGAACTAACAGATGATGTTTGGGAGTAACCTACATCCTCAATGTGTAAAAACTGGAGACTCGGCTCACATAATTTCAATTCGAAAGGTCGGTATCGTGTTCGAACAAAATTTCTTTTTCCATCCCAAACCAATGATATATCATAGACTAACCATGGACCCAAAAGGGAAGGACGTAGTTGTGCCGAAGAAACATTTGAAAAATTATGGATCACTATAGTACTAGAAAACCGGCTTCTAGTACTGTCAAAGTACCATGTATACTAGATCATTTTCAAAATTGCGTAGTCGTGTTTTAGTGTGCATATTAGTTATGTCAGCTGATATTATTTACCAAAACAACTGGAACCTTTGGTATTCAATTCTGGAGCAACAATAGAAAAGGGCCTATCAACATTTGTAAACAAACACTTCTGAGCCTATTTCATCGCAAAGCGTAGGCCACCCACGCAAACCAATACCATCATCATGTAGGGGAAAGTTTCCCCTACACGATGATTCTGTAGGTTTGCGTGTGTAGCCAGCGGCTTGCGAGAAAACGGAGCTCAGGAGTGTTGGTTTACAAATGTTGATGGCCCTTGCTACTGTTGATCCAGAATTGTCAGTATCATCAACATCAACAGCAGTGGTTTCAAGTTTATTTTCATCAGCTTAATATTTTTCACTCCGTTTTCAAATATGACGAATATTAATTGCCCTACGCATAGGTATCATCTATTATACTGCGGATGGTACTCGCACACCCGTCAAATGAAAATATTTTGTCGAATTGCAACAATCAATTTGTTTGTTTGAAGGCTAGGTCCGTTACTACATAATTGCTAAAGTTTTAAATAAATTAATCATCACATTTTTTTACAGCGCTGACACAAACGACGACGAACGGAAGCAGATACTAGAGATTGATCAGGTGCATTTGGAAGATATGTTGAATGTGTTCCGACATGGATCTTTCGTTATTAGTGACAAAATTAGTGAACGAAAGACGCCGACCTTCGGACGTATCCTGTTTGGCCCTGTCGATCGAGTGCATCATTCGTTTTAGTCTCGCAATACACGAGTTTACTACGGATTGCTACGAGTTTCTACGAAAGCAACAAGAAAGTTTGACTGACACGACAAATTGATTGGCAAGATTGATCACGTTTATTGGAGCGGTTTTCACAACCGAAGTGAAAACTGAACGATGCGAAAGATGACTTGGCGGAGAGCTTTGTTGATATTAGTTGATTAGTTGATACGCGAAGCGGCACTAGAACTGAAAAAAGCCGTTGATAGAGCAAAGAAGGACGTCGAGGGGACGATTTCATCATGATAGTGGAGGATACACTAGGATTCCCGATGTGAGCACCCATGCAGTTTACACGGACAGAAATGATGCATGATTGATATAACTTTTGCCATAGTTATCCCAAGCTTCTAAGATATTCTTGACATAGTTAATTTAAATGGTTGTTTGAAAATGATTTGATGTTCACATCAAGCATATATTTCATTTGTATCAACGTTATTGAACATCAACCATTAAATGCTTAAATCAAGCATACATGTCATTATACGAATCCGTGTTTATCGTTGAATCACTCATACTGGAAGGTTAAATAGGGCATATAGCAGCTCTACTGAGCCTCGTGGCTGCCATCCGCACTCAACGACAAAGCGAAGGAAAAAAAATATCATGGCGGCGGCAGATCACTCGGTTGACTTGAACGACGACCTGGTTTAAGAGTTTTATGTTGACGAAGAAGTGGTAGAATTATTGAAATCGTTTGGATTATCCGCGGCGGGCATCGAAGAGTTTGTAGGTATGTAAGCAAATTGTAAATATTCTTTAAAGTAGTTTTAATGAATTTTGATTTCAGCTAACGGGTACGACATTGATGCGATCGAGCGTGAATGAATGCACATATGTTGAAAAGAATGATATTTACAATTTTCAAACATTGTTATATGTTGTTTAATTTCGTAATATCCAAAGAATATGTGCTAATTGAGTAAAGTTAGAATTAGAACATATTGCACTAAAATACCACCATTATAGGAACTTTTATCGTAAATTTAACGATTTTTTTGATTTTTGGAACCAACCATAACATCATTTGAACGAATCTCTGTGTATGCTTAAACCAACCATCCGATACCATTAGTTCAACCCTCAAAATAAGGTCAAATTAAACATAAACATTATTGAATTTATCATGAGAATCAGAGAGCTGTCAAATCATCAACAATAAATATTGTTGATGTTAGCATAATATGGTTGATTCAACCCTATTTCATGCTCTAATTAGATCATCAATTCTGTTTAATTGAAGCTTCCATTATTCTTCGATCTATTGTATTATGCGTGAAGCAATCTCAAAAAAGTATTATATAAAAACAAATATGCTTGATCGGGACCGGAATATTATTGATATGACTTTATTTTTTTCTCCGTGTATAGTCACTAGATTCATAGTCTGGCGGATACAATGACGGGAGCCAATTTGAACTGTCAGTTGGCGGAGCCAATCGAGCATATCTCGAGTAATTCATGTTAAGCGCCTAAAACCCATTTGTAAACAATGACTTTCAATATCGATTTCTCTTGACTCTCAAATCACTCTCGTGAAATGAAAGCAGCATTTGGTAGAAGAATGTTAGTTCTACCATATGGAGTAGCAGGAGATGGTGGGATTCTCGTAATTCGTGAGAAATCAACATTTAAAATTATTGTTTACAAATGGCTTTTAGGCCCTTAACATAAATTACTCGAGATTTGCTCGATTGGCTCCGCCAACTGACAGTTCAAATTGGCTCCCGTCGTTGTATCCGCCAGACTATGAATCTAGTGACTATAATGCAGTTGAGTCTTCATCTTATAGAGCCATGATAGTATGCAGATCAAATGAATATAATACGTCAAGATTAGAAACGTGCTCCCTAGGTTCATACACCGTATGGAAAATTTCAAACTACACTAAGTTTAAGTAAATGTTTACAGATGGATTATTCTTTGTTTACAAGATAATAAGTGGTCTACGAGGAGTGTTGAATTTATATCAGAAATTTATGCTTCATCCGAAAAAAATAATGCATTCTAGGTTTTTAAGCTCATTTGTGGGTGAAACTAATGTCGTGGTTGTCGTTGGGCCGGTCGTCGTAAAAGTGGTGCTAGTTGTTGATGTTGTTGTTGTTCTCGTCGTCGATGACGTTGTCGTAGTTGTTGAGGATTCTGTAGTCGTGGTAGCCGTATTGAGTAAGATAGTGGTCGATATCCTTGTGCTGGCTATCGACTTGCTGCTTCATCAATGGCTCCTGATATCGTTGTGGTTCTCTCTGCTGATACTGAATTTGATGCAACATGATCTGCAACTATAAGGCTTATTGAACTACGGTAAAAGCAATCGTGATAAGCATTACCATTTTTTTTAAATTCCGTTATGACGGTGTATTGTGTATTGACCAAACGGCGTAAAAATGCTATTTTACGGTAGCTGGGAGCTAAATCCTAGATCAAAATTTTTGTTTCGTAAGAATATCCCCTGGACATTAACTGTTATATAACAAAGTTTAGTTGGTTTGGTCCTGAACCAGGTTCCACATTCTTATCAATTCTTAATTTATTAAAAAAAAGGTTAAACACATTTACTTGAACAACAAGCAGTAATATTTTTCTTATTTCTAACATTCTATTCAAACCAAAAATCAACATTTTTATGCCGACAGCTTTACGACGAAATTGCAGTCCGTTTGTTGAGCCTTGTGCTAGCTGAATTTCTAGTCCTGTATTCGGCGTTGTTTCAGGCTATTCTTAATTACGGCTGTCGTCCCGAGGATGGCGGTAACGTCTGGATTATCGGCGAAATCAATCTTGGTGGCTGAAATGATAAAAATATTTACTTGACTCCATTGTAACTTATAGAGCTCAACCTACTAGTTTTATTAATTTGTTTGTGTCGTATCAGATTCTTGGATACGTCCAAAATGTCCTTGAGAAAAATGGCATTGCCCTTCCTGGTGATTAATGTCGGAAGCGTAAGACAAATCTAATTGCGTTGTAATGGATATGAGAGCTGCAGTATGTGAAACATCAACAACGTTTATGGCTACAAAGCTTAAGTTTGTCTTGCACGTTAGTACTTCGTAAGTCTCAGGGGGTAAGTCACTCGACCACCTTGTGTTACCACCCTAAAAAACACAATCCGCCACACTTCAAACACACTCGCCACCACATGAAAGATTAATTCATATCTGGCACCACTTACACGAATCGATTGTTTGTTTTTGTTTCCCTCTCGCTTACACAAATGTAATTCAGATGATGCATATGTGAGCATGTATTAAACGCCTGAACCGTGCATGGTTGCCAATAAGCATAAATTTTCGATTGTAGTTTGTGAAAACACAAAAACACCTTCTGCCACCCCAGAAACACATTCGTACACGATCAACACAAACACAACGTGGCAGAGTTACTCACCCCCTGGTAAGTCTAAATCGCTTTGCAACAAATCCTGTTGGCTCATGCTGGACCGTTTGATGATCAAGCCACAACAGAACCCATGGTGAACGATGGTGACGAATGTTGATGATGATAATGTTGCAGCTGGAAGTTTAGCAAAAGTGTTCTACTGCCGGCCAGCGGTGGAACCACTCCACGCTTCATGGAACCACCGGAGGGTCACTGGGCCATCACTAATTGGTGTGGAGAAAGCAGCCTTGCTCAGTTTGGTTTGACTGCTGACCATGGCATTGGTAACCACCACTATCATGGAAAGCAGTTTCAATGAGCTTTCGCTGAAATGTTACATTAGGGAATGTCCATTAATTACGTCACGCAGTAGGGGGAGGGGGTTTGAGAAAACGTGACGATCCATACAAAAAATTTGAAGGTCCATACAAAAAACGTGACAAGGGGGGGAGGGGGGTTATAAAAGTCAATTTTGGCGTGACGTAATTAATGGACGTTCCCTTATTAGAAAACATTTGAATCGTACACTTAGTGGCAGCACTTACCAAACGGACACTTTCGGTGTTTCACTAAGAATGAACAGTGGAAATAGTGCAGAGAACACGCAACCGCTGATGACGAGTGAGTTGAGCAGATCGGAATGGTTTGCTAGCGGCCGATGAAGCCGATGAAGAATGTCCAGTTGGTTCCGATGTAAGGCGTTTGTGTAGCTTTTACTCGAAGGCGTACAGCGATCAGAACAGACTCATGTGCACTACAACCAACAATTTCACTAAAACAACCAATTATATTACATAAACAATAATTATAATTGAATTTCTCAAACACAAACAGTTATGAACAGCCTTAAATGGCTGACTCGCTTTTGACAAATGCAAAGTGTCAACAAAATTGTAAACAGTGATGCTGTATTTATCTAGTACTGCTGTTGTAATGATATTCTAGTATATATGAAACTTGATACACTGAAAATTTTGACCACGTGCGTCATGAATAAATCGTCCGTCCGATGTCCATAATTAGTGGACTAACTCTAAGACCAGTAGGTAACATACAAAAACGATTTTTTTCTTGGCTCAGGCAGTACTAGAACATCGGTCCCAAGCTTAATAATGCCATAGACTAACTCTAATACCAGAAGGTCCCGAACAAAAACGATTTTTTTCTTGGCTCAGTCAGTACTAGAACATAGGTCCCAAGCTCGGTCCCAAGCTCAATAATGCGCCCCGAATAATGAACTCACATGAACACACTCTCAAGTATTCTGTCAAAATAACACAGCAAATCAAAACAAAGGCGCAAATATGTATAACAAGGTGCTGGCTTCAAGGTGTAATTCGGACCAAGGGGTTCTACAACAGTGAACCAATTTCAAATCGCTAGTTGCATATTGATTGTTGATAATGCGCCCCTTATAATGAACTCACATGAACACACTCTCAAATATTATGTCAAAATAACACTGCAAATCAAAACAAAGGCACAAATATGTATAGCAAGGTGCTGACTTCAAGGTGTATTTCGGACCAAGGGGATGTACAACAGTGAACCAATTTCAAATCGTTAGTTGCACATTGATTGTTGGTTAAATTCCGTTTACTGAAACGGAAAAGTAACAAATTTAAAAGAAATTTCTGCAGCAGAATCCACGTGAAAAGAACGAAAATTAAAATTGGAATTTGTAAGGTTTCCACGCAAACTAATGGGAGCTATCACTTTTACTGTCGGAAAAATATTCTGCTCGATTATTCTGTAAGTTAAATTGACATTTCGTTCCATGCAGATCAGTTGTCAAAACTCCGCTTGGTAATATCATAGACTAACTCTAACACCCCGTTCACACTACAACTTATATCTAGTTTTCACTGGAAATAATGTGCATGGCATTTGATATCAAGATACTTTATATCAAGTAATATAGTTTGTACACACAAAGAATAATGATTATTAGAATTAAAAAAACCATTGCTAAAATTGAAAAGTTGCGTTGGTTCTTTTTCGTAGAAAGCGGTTCGCTTTCAAAACAAAAACCTTCAAACCGTCAATTCAAAATTTTCCTGATCTGTACATTTAAAAGTTGAAATTTTCAAAACAAATTGTAGAACTGTCAAATCGAATCCGTGTCATCGTTGGAAATGAAAGCAAGTTATTTTTATTCCAAAATGAAATTTCAACCAGAAAGTGTCGTGCATTTAAAATTAAATTATGCTTTTTAGATTGATATAAAAAATTTGTTTTACCATAAAAAAGTTTTTTTTTCAAATCAATCTTTATTACCTTCAAAGAGGAAGAGTTATTGGTTTCAGTTGGTTTAAAAGTCAGATATAATTAATAACACATTTTTCTCGTTTTGAAAATAAATCTTTATTGTCAACTAAGCAATTACCAATATTATCGTTAAAGGTTCAGTCGTATTTTCTAAAACTCGATAAAAAATTTAAATATACACGTTCACTTTCAAAACGTACTATCGACTCGTTTGTCTATACACTGTCACAGTCATTAATGTTATTTATAATTTTTTGACCTTTAACATCAATTAAAGTTATCTACAGGTCATGCTCAACCATTCCCAACAAACAATCACTCATTATATAAACATTATTATGGCAGTTTAATTCAGCATTGTATTGAATAATCTCTGAACTATTTACTATCACAGCTTCTGTTCAGGCATTATTCACACAAATTTGGAGAAGTTATTAAGCTGTCGTCAAACGTTTTTGGACACCGGTAATTGCATATGCTTAAGAAACAAGTTTGCAGCAATGGAGTTCAGCTGATAATCGAATAACAGCTGTTTATGCTTAGTAAAGAACATCTCTTCGTTTTATGTTCACTCAATTCTGAAGAAATTCACTTAATCTTCAAGCCTCCCACTGTCAAGCTAAACGCATAATCAACTTCAGTAGAACTAATTTTCAGATTTATCATAACATTTATCCAATAATTGTTCAGCTAAGCGAGTTTAAATTGAAGAATAATAGATTTATTTATTGTTGATTAATAGTCACAAAGAAATTTTTCTTCAACATCAATTAGGCAAAATAAAAATGCTGTGGTGTCTTGTATACAACATTTGTTCAACTTTTTCAAATTTTCATAAAAAATTCTTTGATTTTTTTGTATGATATTCCGTACGATACAGACACATTATTTGGATTACATACTGTGCATATTTATTTTGATATTATTATGCATGTACATTAACAAAGACATTATGTAACATTTATTTATTAATATTTCATAGCAAGATTTGAACCAACAACCTTCATATCCTCATCCACGCGGCATACCAGCTGTGCTATCCTAGAATAGAATGTAGTATCAACAAATTGTCTATATATGCTCAATGGTATATATTGAATAGTAGCTGAATTGATGCTATAATTGAGCTACTTTGATATTCTATTTATAGCGTTGTCTGTAATATGCGGCCTCAGTGCTCAATCAAACCTTCTAAATGTTATTATTAAACGTATGTGTTAGCAAGCTGTACACAAGCTTTGATATTTGTTGTTCGGTTTTACTACGTGCATTACTAAAAAGATTCAAGGGCATGTTGAATAAGAGACGATTAAAATATATGACAATGTTTTCTGATGTTATCTGGTAACACTGTGCTGTTTTTTTATTTGACACTTTCACTAGTCAACACCATTGCACCGAAAGGTTTGTGCAATATAAGTCAGGGCAAAGTTTACAAAAATAATGGCTAATCAAATGGAGCAAAATAAAGGTAAGCTTTAGAGTTTATTAGTGAAGAAAACAAAAACAACCGATTCCATACAATTATTGATTCTAGGTGGCTATTTTGTAGTCGTTCAGACAAAGGAAGCCGGAAAACCAGTTTTGACGGTTGTTCCATATCAGTGGGTGAGTGACGGATTCCTTATGTGGCCGGCTAAACAAGCAAATGTTCTACGGAAGAAAGCTGCAAGTCAACCACTCAGTTTTTGGAGTAAGATTCCATGCACTGTGAAGAGACGGTATATACCGACGTTTGCTGAAGCGGAACAAGAAGCAGCAGATCTCTCAGGTCAATCGACAGAAGCGTCAGATGCAGCTCCCAGGACTAAAAAGAAGAAAACTCAGAAGTTTTCGAAAAGTCGCTTCGATTTCAATTACTTAGTGGAAGGTAAACACTCGTTTTTTTTTATCATTTGTATAACTTGCTTTAAAATATTATTCTAGGCAGCGCCGATCCTCATGCGGCAATTATTAATTCCTCTCAACCTCCTGCAGCAGACGTCCTTTCAAATCAAAACTCAGCAGATGTCGGAAAAACCCAAGAATTGGTATTTTGTCAACCGGATCTAAATTTGTTATTGCAAACATCGCAAAGTCAAGCTACGCAGCAGCTTCCGGAACTTATATATCAAACGGTTGACAATACATCTCCTGTCGAGAATTTCAATTTGGCCCTCAAATCGCCGCTAAATCCTGTGCAAAACATTTCTCCGCATACCAATGAATTAGATCCATCACCTAGAGACTACGTTATCATTGAGGAGGTAAGTTTTTTATGAATTTTTGTTTGGTTGAGAAACCTCGCCTTACGTGAAGTGTGAGAACAGAGCGTACTTGATTTGGTGAGTGGAGATCAGTCTAAAAAATACTCCGCTACTGGCAAAGATCTACTAGCGTTTGCGCTCAGTTAATAATACAATCAAGTACAATGAAAATCAGTTGATAATACAATTAAGTACATTTGGTGTAGTTTGTTTATGGGATAAATTGTTTTGCGAAAGATATCAACAATTAACTTGCCTATAAAATCAATGACGCCAAAATCTCGAATCTATCTAGAGTTAAATAATTTGTTAAAAACATTTGGTGGTGAATAACTTGCTGTTTGATTCACGATTTTTTTTCAGACTGCTGCTGATGGAAACAAAATTGTTGAAGACATTTCAAAGTTAATCGATAGTGCATGTGAAAAGGTGATCGAGGCAGTAGTCTCCAAAGTAGGCACAATGCTGGCAGGACTAAAAAGTGACGTGGACGTAAAATTGGCTGCAGCGCTTCGAATGCAAACACCAAGCTTGAACATGGATGACAAATTTACATTTTCTCCAGTATCCTCCGTCCTGGGCATTACATCACTTGAACAAGATCTTGCAGATGAACATTTTGCTAGAAGACTGGTAAGTGCGCTCAATAACGAGTAGAATGTTTTTGTTTACTGTGTGTTGCATTGTCGTTTGTTTGTTACAGGCTCTTTATATGAAGAAAATCGTGGGCCACACTCCTGACAATTGCAACGGATTGAATGTGTGTTATTCGTTGATCGATTATTTTTTTGATCGTAAGCTCATGCTCCAATGCTCGTGGAGCGGAGGAAGCCGAGGCCCAGAACCTAAATTTGCCATGAAAAGCTGCAGTAACATCCTGAACACTTTTTTTGAAATAGTGCATAGTGTTAATATGACATTCTCCCGAAACTTAATGGAGCATTTCTTCAAACAAATCACTCGCAATTCAAAAAGTCGATGCAAAGCAAAGGGCTTACGGCATCCAACAGTCCATCGTCGAGGAAAGAAAGTTGTAAATCTCTTAACCAATATGGTTCAAGGTACGATAGTATACTGTGAGTTTTTAAAAATGTTAATAACAGCCTCTCTTTCCACAATCTTTTTCAGCTGATACAAACACTGGAGAACAGCAAAGAGAAGACCAACCAGAGTCAAGCTGCTCCGAACGTGACGGAAGTGACCTTGATGAAAGCAGTTCAGATGGGCAGGTTGAGAGTCCAAGCTTTCTAGGCTTTGCTTAAATCCCTTCGATCACATTCTGTTTCATTGGACAGCATAGGTTGTCAGTTTTTTTTATCACTTGAAATAAGTTTTAAAAGTTATATTAAAAACCAGCCTGAGAGTTGATTTGATATTAAATATCCTCTTGGATGATTTTATTGACTGATCTATCAAAATCTTAAATATATATAACACAAATTGGAAATCAGATTATAATTGTTTTTATTTCATGTTTTTGTCTACTGAAATGTATGCAACAATGGTACAAAGACAAAATATTCTTTATAGCCAACTACGACATACTTACAAACTATATCATTTAGAATATACTGTTTAGGTTTCTTCATCAAAGAGATATTTGCTCTATAAATGTATAAATTCGAAGACCGGATGGGTAATATAAAGAAATCAACCTTGTTTGTTGTGGCGCAACCATGAATCACAATATCATTTTTGGCATTATATGACGTATTAACCATCCTAACAATTTCATTTTGTTTGGTCAAGAACCATGAGTTTTCAAATGCATCATTAAGCATTAATGCATCACGAACTATTACATTTACATTCTTACCATGTCTAGATACAGATGGAACTACATGCGTGTTTTCAGTTTCGTTGATTTTGGTACTGTTTTTTCTAGTAGCCTGTTAGCTACTTGCTCCAAGCAGTTGTTTCCTTGTCGGACGACCTTTTTAAGTTGAGAAAGATAGTTCTCAAATGGATATGCTGATATGGAATACAGTGATCCAAACCTACGTACATCATTGACAACGTGCTCCAAATTATGTATGTTGCTGGTAATATATTCTTGACCATATATATTTTTAAATTCCTCTATAAATTTTTCGAAAAGAATTTGTGCTATTGGTCTCAAACTGATATGTTTATCTGACGAGCATATTGTGACGGCAGTGAACAGAAGAAGAAAATGATTGTACAGTGTTTCATTCAAAAATTCTTTAAGTACAACAATGCCTATGTAATTAAGAAACGTATGCCACTCGGTTCCTTTCCAAAACGCCAAACAATCCATTGATCTAGTCTTTCGATGGA
This sequence comes from Aedes japonicus, assembly GCA_034211315.2. NCBI lineage: Eukaryota > Metazoa > Arthropoda > Insecta > Diptera > Culicidae > Aedes > Aedes japonicus. The sequence continues at coordinate 92,049 of JASCZW010005473.1, read as the reverse complement.
ACTCCTTTGGTAGTTTTACTTTTACAATTTCATTTGATAACTGATGTACTTGAAGAGCACTTAATTTCCCCACGAATCCAAAGATACCATCTCTCCATCCAGTAAGAAGCCGTTTCATCAATCCCAGTTCTAACAAGTGAAGCGAGTCAGCAACTACAAAGTCTTGAATCATATCCAGCTGAGGAATCCTCAACAGAGGAGTTATTTGGTTGGTGTGATGTTGACCATATTTTTTCTGCCGAAATTTGTCATCTGTCCTGAGAGGGCAACGGAGGGATGGAAAAATCACAGTGCGTGTTACGTAGGAATACTCTCCTTGAATCGTACATTTTAGGCATCCGTTTTTTCCGTTAAAATTCACAACTCCTGAAAATATAATAATAAAGTTACAGACCTATACAAAATACGCTGAGGTAGGGCGATCTACATCGTTTGGGCCCTGCGATAAACCACTTAAATTTGGACATTTTCATTTGATTTTGCTGGAAGTGTCCAACTTAATTCACAACTTGTGATTTATCGCAGTACCCAAATTTCGTTGGTTGCCTTAGTTTAAAGTTTACCTTTTACAAATGCACGAGCAGGTGAGTCGCAGATCAGGCATCGCACTTTAACATTGATAGTACAATAGTTAACGATGAATCCATTTTCCAAAATTGGAAGGAGTTCGTCAACAAACGGAGTTAAAAACTCGTTCACATTGGACGGTTTACTTGTACCTAAGAATATTCCGACAGGCAATGGTTTCAATTTAGGCATTTCGTCAACGTTGCAAAGTATTGGCCATAACTGATATTTTGAACTTTTGTATATAGGAAGCCCATCTATATTAATGTTAAGACTTACTGATATATTTTCATGTACGTTAGCAAACCATTGACCTAAGCAAGCCTTAAGCCCATGATGCCAGTATTTGCCTCCGGCCATTTCAACGCACTGCTTACCAATACCTTGTGAAGTTTCAAGTAACGTTCTTGGATCAGAAGGCAAGCGTACATCTTTGTATTGCATATTAATTAATTTCAACAAGCCTTTCAATGCTTGATGGGTAATATTGTGTTGAATCGCCCAAGTCTTGAGATCATCTCGGAAACATCCGTTTTGTTGATCAAGTTCTGCATTAGTTTTCAATATATTCTTAGCGATTCCAACTGCAAGCGTACTGTTTTGATGGTTATATTCGATGGCACTCATCTCGTCATCAGCAGATATTGAGGCATCAGAGCTTCGAAAGCTCGGTGATTCAATTTCTGTATCTTAAACGAAAACATGGAATACAATAAACAGTGATAGTTGCAACCTAGTTTCCATTATTCAAACCTGAATCAGAAAATTCGTCATCACGATCGTTTAGCAGGATAGTAGAAGATGAAGCAGATTTATTTTCACCTGAACAGAGTTTCTGAAGAAGTTGAACATATTTTTCTCGTTTGTTTTTAGAGTCACGGTGAAACGATCCGCTTTTTTATATTTTTTAAATACTTTATCCATTTTGACTACCAACTCAACACTTGGAGAATACTTTTCCTCCCGCATTAAAAAATGAACAACTTATTAGCGGAAGCATAGAAACTAACTGAATTCAATGAATAAAGCATCATTTATACAGCATAACTTTAGGTTGAAGAAAAATTATTAATCAACCTACTAAATGCCGTACACTTTGGAGACTTTACACGACTTTTGTTTCAATTGATTTTCATTTTGTTGAACATTGGTTTAAACCACAACCATTATTAAACTATATATAACGTTTAATAAGCAAAGCTAGTTAAAAGGCGCGGCATAAACTGTATTTCAACTAATTGTTAAGTAGTCGAATAAAAGTCAATTCAGACAGAGAGATTGTTGTATATAGCTTTTGCATTATGTTTCTTCAGCTCATATTTGGAGCAGTTGAATAGTGATGTTAAGTACAGCTATTATTCAATTCAATATCAGGTTGTACTAGTTAGGCTATATAAACGATGATGTAACGGATTGATAAACTGTTATTCAACCTTTTGTTGGACTGTTTAATTTGAGTTAAATAAAAATACTAAAATAGCTTTTACTAAGCTTGTAGTTCAAACTTAATAAAACACCTGAATTAGTGTTGATATTTCAATTGAAAACATGGTTGATCAGCTCAGATTTCAGCCAGATTTTTTATTCAACTACGAAAGTCATAATTCAGCTCCAATAAAGCATGTATGCTTATTTACTGCTGTCGTTTGTTTGTTGGGTTGTCTAATGGCTTACGGGAAACTTCTAGCTAAGGCAATTGAAAACTTGTTCATCGAAGAAAAAAAGTATGTTTCATACGCCTGTTCAATAAACTAGGATACCTATTGATACACTATAGGATAGTTCAAATTGGAGCTACTATTAATCAGGTGAAAGGGTTTTAGATAAATTAAAATGTGGCATCATTTCTGAAAGATAACTAATTATTTGCAAAAAATATGTTTTCAAATGAACAGACACCGACTTACTGTTTAAAATGTTTCTTGAACTGATTGAAGACCTGTGCTATGCAGGGTTTAAGTTGCCGTAGTCAGCGAAGGATATTACCCTTGCATGCCACAGACAAACTGCAGTTAGTTTGTATGATCGATTTATTCAATCACATCATTTCTTAGGGTTCTTACTGGTAAGTCGTAAAATGTCATTAGTCAAGCAATGCGTATTTGTCCATCTGCACACAATTCTGACAACCATTTGAATAGAGGGTGCTCCGAAGGTACTCCTAAAATATACGAACGAATCATGTGTTAACTTTCCTTCAATGTTTGTTCCATGCGCGTTAAAATCGACCAACGATTGAGAAATATCTTCCATTATTCCAGATAAGCATTCCATTATCGTCCTTCGCCTAAAAATAATAAAAAAAAAACGTTATTCTAAATTGCCAAACTACGGAGGAATTGCAGAATGAAATTCGGAGGAATTGCAAGATGCAGGAAACTGATGAATGGATAAGAGAATATTAATGTTTTAAACTAAGTCTTACGTTTGTAAATTCCATAAAAAATCGCCAATCCGTGCCTTTTTTCCTGCGTGAGACAGTCGTACGTTTATAGCATAAGCATTTCGATTGCACTTCGTTCCGCAGCGGGTACCAATTCGATTTCGTCGATTTCGCTGAGGTTCGCCTCGAGCAAAAGTTTGGTTTCAATATTAGAAATTCTTTGATTCGTTGGCAATGCGAGTAAGCCATTTGCGTCAATAGTCCACGAGCAACTACAATAAATTTTGATCTTCCAGGTTAGATCAGCAGCCAGCACTCCCCTTCATATCAATACAATCACTAGCTTTGAGGATATTTCTGGAAATAATAAAAATGGGTTATCTTTTGTTAGAAAGTAAAGCTTGTTTTGTTACTTATGTTATGTAAATACTAGAGTCCCTAGGTGTATCTAGTGTCATCTAGTGTCCCTAGATGTATAGGGACTCTAGTAAATACATAAATGAAATAGAGTGTACACGCTAACCGTAAGACAGCTAGTATTGAGTAGATAAAATTATTGACGGGATTATGACATGCAATAAATCTTCTTTATATGTTGCTAGCTGTGAAAAAAATGGACAAGTTGAGACTTGGTCTCTATTCTAGACGATGGAATTTCAGAATGGAACTGATTCAGACTGATGGAATTTACTCAATTTCACGGAAATACTTACTTCGAAAACACTTTGAAAACAGTTTACTGCAGAAAACGAAAATATTTTTAACAAAACACTGTTACAACACACAACATGCGAAACCGGCGGGAGCAAAGCACAACCGAACAACGCAGTAGACGCGGAAGACAATAGAGAATAATTCCAAACGACGACGACGAGGAGGACGAGGACTTGCTTTGTATTGGTAAATTTGACAGTTCTACAATTTTCGGGGTGAAAGAAACCACTTTTAAATTTACACAAAGAACCGAAAAAATACACTTTCAAATCAAACACATAACTTTCATAGTAGATAATTTTACTTTTAATTTAATGAAAAATAAACACTTTTCAGATGTAAAGTGCCAAACTTTTAATAAAACAATATTTCTTTTTTGTGTGTAGTGTAAGACCAGTAGGTCCCGAACAAATACGATTTTTTTTCTTGGCTCAGTCAGTACTAGCACAACGGTCCCAAGCTCGGTCCCATGCTTAATAATGCGCCCCTAATAATGAACTCACACCAATACACTCTCAAATATTCTGTCAAAATAACACAGCAAATCAAAACAAAGGCGCAAATATGTACAGCAAGGTGCTGGCTTCAAGGCAGGCCATTGACAAGCCTATATCAATAGCAGTGATTGACAGTAAACAGGATGTCCTGGGTCTAATAATTTGTTTTGATGTAAAACACCACAGAAATCGATCTTTCTGCTTTGTATGACGTGCACAACGAAAACGAGCAACAACAGACAATCCGTAAACGAGCTACAACAAACACAACTTACAATGTTGACATTATTTTGACAGCTGAGCTTGCTGAGATGTTGTCTACGTGAAAAAGTGGTCCTTGTCATAAGCCTGCTTCAAGGTGTACTTCGGATCAAGGGGTTCAACAACAGTGAACCAATTTTAAATCGGTAGTTGCCAAGGGGCAAGACAGCTCTTCATCGCGAGTAATTTCTGAGTTGCTTTTCAGGTACCCCGAGTAACTTTCGTTGCTCAGCAAGCGAGCACTGTCAGTTTTTTGCTCTCTGTTTTTGCACAGCAGCTGTCAAACAAACCGACGGTAGTACATTAGCTCTCGAGTGTGCACAATTGGAAACTAGCAATTTTTAATGTTTTAGGAAAAGAAGCTACATTCACTTAAACTACATATCTGATATGCTCGTACAATTTTATAGGGTATTTACCACTATTCGTGTAAGGCTTTGCCTTTTTTGATACAAAGTTATTTTTATATCTTCGATTAAGTAAAACTTTGTATAAACCCATCAGTTTTGGCTTGATATGCAATTTTTTTATGCAGCATCATTCCACCAGACGGCCAGACTAAGAACTGGTGCTTTAGAACAAGGACAGGAGAGGAGACAAACGAGCTCAGCCCACTGCACTCCGACACAAGCTACTCAGAATCGATTTTTAGCCAATTTCGAATCTATACATATCGCTATTATGCCTCATCATTGTACTTCAGTTGGACTCTTCGTTGTGCCATCTTCTATTGCCATTAGCCGAATGTCCACAGTGTTTTCAAACAAATTGAAAGTCTAGTTGGAAGTCAATCCACTTTTCGAAACCCTGGCAACCGATAAGAACCGATTAATATTGATTTAATTTCAAGTTATATTGAGTTACTCGCAAGTTACTCGGTGCATCAATGCAACTCAGAGTAGAGCTGTCTCACCCCTAGCATATAGTACAGCAAAAATTTTGTTCGAGAAAATTGCCATTTTTTTATGGTAACCTAACTTAACCGCCAATTCAGCATACTGTTATTTGGCCTTTTACCATCTAAAATATTGTTAAAACTATATAGGAGATTGTTAGTTTATAGTTCAACTATAAGGGTAAATGACGTAACAATTACGGAAACGGTCGTCAACATTAAGGAAAATGGCCCAGGAATGGTTTGTGATTATGCGGGCATAACAATCCCCCTTTTCTATTGTGGATGGCTCGATTAACAATAGATTCTATTGTGGTAACAATAACTCCTGTTGTCATCCTATTGTTGAGAACAACCCAACTAACCACGAGGCTGTAATAGCATGCATATATAGGGCATATGTATGACGTCTAGTGCATCATTGAAGTTGGATTAAAGCTGAAAAGGGCCCCACTAGTGCGCTGTATGGCGCATCTAGTGCGCTGTATGGCACATCTGATGCACTATACAGCGCACTAGATGCGCCACTGTTTGAATTCATAGTACGGGAGTAAAATCGATTGGCGCGACTGCTATATTCCGGTTTTCAACTGCACCAGGAATACTCAAAATTGGAAACTTCTTAAAAGACTCAATTATGACTGGTTTTACTTTGCTGTCAAGATGAGTGAAAATGACTTAATTTTGGATAGTTTGGTTTCTCTGTGTAGAATATTTGTTTTTCTCCGTGTACGCCCGGTGCAAATTTGAGCTACCCAATGAATAGTAAAAATAATTCTGGCAGCACTGGCTTTCAAATCGATGCGCTCATTATTTCAAGGTGTGAGTGTGGCGGCTGACGTTTGTTTGGTGGATGTGGAAAGAGCTTGAAAATATTTAGGCAATTTATTTGGATTTTCATAAAAATAGTCTTGATTTTTCATCGCAACTTTGAAACTAGCCAGTTCTAATTAGTTCATTGGTCAGTCAAGGCATTTTGATCCGAAAATGCCCACCGCGAGCGCCGGTAAGATAAAATCGTATTTCAGAAATCGAGCAAGCCGCCTAATGTTTAATGATGGTGGTTCACTGTTTTCCTTTCATGGGTATAAATTTTTGTTGTATTTTTAATCACAATAATATTCATCCAACAGCATCATGGGTGAGATTTTTCACCAATGCCGGAATACCGTCACAAGCAGCCGCCGGATATGCTCATGTTTTTGTTGAAAACAGAATACAAATGGACATGCTGATGGATCTGAACAAGGAGTACCTCCGGGAGATGGGGATCACTACGATGGGTGACATCATTGCAATACTGCGCCACTCAAAGGTGGTAAGTGATCAGAGCGCTCGGGACCGAGTCCTGTCCACACCAGTGGAAGAAGGCAGCAATGGTAATTCTTCTGTGCCGGTTGCGGCTGTTTCGGCGACTCAGAGCTCCGCTCCAAAATCGGTGGTTTCCAGTAAGTGTGGATAGTGGATAATAAGAAAAGTGAGGAAACTAATAAAAACCGTTTCAGGGCCTAGTGCGACAGTCTCCCTTCCTAGCAAACAACGTCGGATATTCCCTGAGCACAAAATAACACTTCCTACAAGTGGCAGCAGTGTTCGGTCTGTCAATGAAGTTCCTGACAGAAAGATTTCTTCAGCATCGTCGTCGGTGGGCGTTGGTAAGAGGGCAGATGTATTCAAACGACTCTCAAATAATTCAGAGGATGATGACGAGGACGGGGATTTCGATCGTCGAGAACTATCTTTAAAACTTGCATCGAAAGTAGCTCTCAAAGGCATAGAACAACTAAGACCGCATAAAAGCTCCGCATCGATTTTCTCTCGCCTTGGAGGGAAGAGCAAACGGGATGTAATGGAAGGCCCGGCTGGAATTTTGAAAAAATCACCCAACAAAACTGTAAGCAAACTTAGTTGCATCAGATATACGAATTCATTGCTGACACTTTCTTTTTTTTAGCTCACATCGGATCGTAAAATTACCACAACATCACAAAAGGTAATTCTGGTCAAAAGATACCCGCCAAGGCGGTTACTGCTTCGGACGACGAAGACTCTCGTATGCGCAAGAACAACAGTCGTCAGCGGTTTTACGACCGTATGGACACCGGAGAACCTCTGAAGATGGTGTCATTTTCCGAGGAGGATGAAGTACTCGAAATAGCTCCCCGTCCGGTTGTAAAGGATTCTCCTAAAGGTAGTGTTCGAATGCGTTTCAATGAACGGGAAGTTCCCGTGCGATCAAGACTTGGGCAATCGCCGAAACAACAAATTTCTCCCCTTCGTGGACCGAAGAAAACGGTTTTTATGAAACCTCAAAAGTCGCCAGCTGGCAACATCACAACCCTCTCGCCCGCGTCACTTCAACGATCGAAAATGAAGGCCGATGCAATGCTGCTGCGCAACGATCTTCCCATAAAAAATCGACTGAATATCGCCGCTCGAAGCGGTTCTCCAGGCAAAAAACTGATCGCCAATAATCGGAACGATCGATTCAGCCTGGCTTCAAAGTTGGCCAACTTGAAACTGAAGGGACCGGGCAAACCGACTGCTGGCGGTAGGAAGAGCGTACCTAATGGAAGCGTGTTCGATCGGTTGGGCTACAATAGGAAATGAGCGGAATGGGGCATAACGATAGCGTCCAGTTTGTCCATGAAGACAATATAAAGAGTTTTGAAGGATTATCTACCCCGAATGAAAGGAGGATTGTCAACATTATTAGAACACCCATATTAAAGGTTTGTTTGTTTGACGGCGAAAGAAATGAGTGAATTGATTGTTATTAGAAGTATTATTTATTCTACGTCGGTTGAATTTTGTCTTTTTACATTCAAAAGTTCAGTCGACAGCAGAGTGAATCTGATCCTTTGAATCGTACAGTGTTAGTTTATGTACCTAGGCTTAAAATGTGACCTTTGTGAAGTGTTAAACGATAAATTTTAATGAATGATTATTCAATGCAGAAATAAAGCCCGCATGGTACATAACTAATAGAAAATTCACCAAATCGATAGTGTCTAAGAAAGTGAATTTTAGGATGACTTCCTTGTTCTTTGACTTCCAGGTGGATTAATATCTCTAGATCTTGGGTAGAGCTAACTTTCATCTATTATTCATATTGCCTCCATTTCCATAGCATGTTGTTTATCTTTTAATGCGTTGCGGCCTCCAGTTAAGAATGAACTGTATTAAAAATAAAAGAACTAATACATGAATAAAGCCCATATATTTATTCTCCAGAAATCTGGTGTAAATATGTTTGAAGTATGTAGTTATTTTAACCCTTATGTTTCGAAGCGCTCTAGGTTGAACGTTTGCATTTATTTACTCCAAGATTGCAGAGCAGTATATTCTGCCTCTGGTTCGGAGAAGCTCCAGATCGATCAGCTGGCAAAGATTTTCATAGCTGGGCAGATGAAACGGGTCCCTCCACGACAGGTTCCTTAGATCAAATCGAAGAAAGCGTCGTTGAACTGACTCGACTCTCTCAGTACCATTGTTGTAATTTGGTGGATCGCACCAGCGAACAGTACAGTGATTTGAGGCAGTAGATGGCGGAGAAATTCTTTGCTATCCTGAAGATGAAGCCCAATGTCCTCGACGCCTTATAAACCACATACGAGATGTGTTGCTTTTATGAAAGTTGAGTGTCCAGAATAATTTCCAAATCTTTTACTTGATCCACACGATCTATTGTTGATCATTCGAGTCTGTAGGTAAATATGATCGGTTCTTTCTTCCGAGTAAACGTGATAACCGAACATTTCACAGCTGACCAGCTGACGAAAACTTCGAATTGACGTTGGAGGAAGATGCAGTCGTCGGTCGCACGAATCCGAAAGAAGATTTTAAGATCGTCTGCATACGATAGTCGTGGGCCTTTGACGACCAAACTCACATCGTTGAAATAAAGTAGGAAGATCAACTGTCCCAGGTGATGTTGGGAAAATTTTGGGAATGCGCTGTGCGTGTAGCAAATGAAACCTCCTCGATAGCATGCGTTTAATACAGCTTCAAAGCTGAAATTTATTAGTTAGGTTATTTTTTTTTGGTTCTCAAATAATTAATTTACTACCTACATTTTGGTGTTCTTTGCTGATTTCTGCACACAGACAACGCAGCCTCAGTTTCCCGTTTCGGGTCCTGTTTTATATAAAGTTTTTTTAAAATGACTCTTCACAATGTATACAATGATAAACACCGTACCTTTCTATTCACTCTATATCTTTTCAAAATTCTGGTTACAATAATTCAATAATTTCAATAAACTGCTTTACACTACTTTGTATACTTTCTATAATAGCCTTTTATTTCCTATCTCTTCCTTTTCTCCTTTTCACTTTCCTTTTCCACTTGACATCTATGCCTCTCCGTCAGCTGTCAAGCCTGTCATGCTGGGTACCGATTCCACTCAGCGGTGTAACCGGGACTCACTACAAATCCGGTGACGACTGCACAGTGGGTTCGCCAACAGGTGACTTCCTTGAGGTATCCCTGTCGTGGCTGGATAAATGCCGGATTGGCAGTTCCCAATAGTAACCGTCAGCTGTCGATCGGTCAGATATGAGTGAAACCATCGCAGAAAGTTGACGCTTACCCCATGTTTTTCTAGTTTGGTAATCGGAATGGCGTGGTTCAGCTTGTCGATGGCTGCTGAAGTCAGTATATGTGACGTCAGTTTGAGCTTGTTCAGATATACGATGTAATGCACAGTTGATTAGTGGTGGTGGAACGACCGGAAGTGAAACCGTGTTGATCACAACTCAGATATTGCTTGCAATGAGAAAGTAGAGGCTCCATGACAACTAACTCAAATAGCTTCGAGATCGCGCTCAACGAAGTGATTCCACGATAATTACTCGTCTCCTTTGCTTCCTTTCTTGTGGACCGGAAATATATGTTCAAATTTCCAGCAGGTTGGGAACACTCCTCTTGCGATGGACATTTGGATTAGGCGAAGCAACGGTGTCAGTAAGCAGGTCAGGTGTCTCTTCAGGAATACTGATGGAACACCATCGGATTGTAGGACGACTTGAGTTGTTTTGCGGCGTTTGTAATCATGTCGACGTTGATATCGATTGTACCCAGAGCCTGACCGTATAGTGGCACGTTGTAAGCTGCTGATGTAACGTCAATCTCTTGGCATATCTCCTGGCGGGATGAAGCGACTGCACCGTTTAGCACCATTGAAGATGGTAGGCCAGACTCTTTGCGCTGCTCATTTACGTGCTTCCAAAAAGTCTTCGGATGCGACCTGAGTTTGGTCTGAATCCCTCGTAAATATGACGATTAGCATCGGCGGCTGACTCGCTTGAACTTATAGTTGAGCCTGACGTAGTGGTTTTTCAGCGCTATCGTACGATATGTAGTGAATTTTCTCAAAGCCGCTCTCTTAGTCGATTTCAGTTTTCGAAATTCGCTAGTTTCCTAAGAAAGGTGCAACTCTTTTTGGTGGACTCTTTTCAGAACGTCCCTGTCAATGACATATGCCAAGACGTGTGAAAAAGTTTGCGTAGTGGAATCGACTTAAAGTCAGGAAAATGCACCAATAACGACGACCGTTTGACAATCTGTGGAAGAAAGACAACAAATTCGTATGGAGCCAGCAGTGTCAATCTTTTGAAGGTTGAGTAGAGCTTCTATGTGGGTGTTGATTATGAGCCAGATGCCATGTAGGTGTCCTCTAGGATCTTCCACGCAGAATCGTAATCGTTGTTGTTGATCACGTCTTGATCAATTTGACCCGCAGCGTTTGCAACAAAACAGTTCTTAAAGTCGAACAGTTTAATCCCCGGAGATTCATCTGGATATCAATTCTCAAGACTGCCGTCGATTGTTGGCAGCGGCACTTGCAGGCGAAGTGTCGAATTCTTTACTACTATAGACAGGAAAGAGGTGCCAACGCATTCATTTCAACTCGCTACTTTCTTCTTCTGCTGCATTCACTTGTTAAATTCCGTTTGACACAAACAGCTCGTTGCACAGGTCCTCGTTCCGACGGTATTCTCTTCTGAATTCCTCGCGTTGGTCCTTCGCAACGAGGAAGCAAAATTCCAGATGCGACTTCTGCAGAGCGCTGAGGTATTCAGTCGCTCATGAATCCGGAGCATCCTTTCCTTAGCCAAATCACGATGGTCAAGAATCCAATATCTTCGCAATTGCTTTCGGCTTCTGCTCCTGTTTTTGCTGGCACACTGATGTGTAACTTGTTGATTGTGCGCCGAGCGAAGCGTGGAAGTTCTTTTCTGCTTGTGCACTCGCACTTCTTGTTTCGAACACTATTGGAGGGAAGTGAAGAACGAATCGATCGCTTCAAGGGAATTATTACTAATTATCTATATTTCTATTCATTTACATTTCAGACTATTGTGATGGATAACAGCTTCAATCACGGTTTGCTTGTACTCCTTCACTTCTCGTCAAGCAGCAATCGTTGAAGTCTCATCTGGATCCGGAAAGTTTCCAGCTTCAGCATCGACAACGGTTTGGTCAAGGCATCAGCGATCATCGATTCGGTGGGACAGTAGATAACCTTGATGACATCACGGCTCACCGAGTCTCGGATGAAATCGAACCGCGTGTCGATGTGCTTGGTTTGGCTCGCAGCACTGTTTGTCCTCTCGTACTACGGTTCCGTGGGCTGCTCGGAAACAGCAGTGCGTTACCCTTTCTGCAACATAAGCGGTAGGCCTCATGGTGCAGGGAATACCCAGCGAACAACATTTTCTTGGATGTCGCCTTCGACTGCTTCTCGGATGGAATCCACACGTTGGCCCACGAATCGAAAATCTTGAGGTGGCTGAGATCAGGCTTGTCTCCAGTCTAGAGGTCGAACGGTGGCTTCGATATTTAGATGGTAGATGGATCTGCATATATGTGGCCGTATTCACAGCTTCGTTCCAGTACTTGTACGGCAGTTGTGCGTCCAGAATCATGCAGATTCTTATGCGGCAGAGTGCGGTCCCATGTGTGTAAGCAGTCAGGATTATGTTTGGTCTCACTCAGCCGTAGCGCAACATCAACTGTCCGCCACTCGTATAGTCCGCCTGACGTGGTTGTGTCTCCAATTATCTTGTCGTCCTTGAAAATGCGGCACTCTACCGCATCGAACACAAGCAAGCAGTTTCTTCACCGAAATAAGGTGGTCTCAAACTGTGGGACGTACATTATATCCGAGAGAACAGAGTGGCGTTCACCCTTTGGTGACTCCCAGATCATTCTGCACGAACCAACTCCTTCCGTGGTGGTCTTCTTGCCATCCGCTAGGCAGATGTCCTGCTTCACGCTCTCGTCCATAGTACTAAAGCAGTTTGCGTCTACGCACATATGGAACGTCGCCCTGGAATCCACGATCCACGCTTTACGCCCAATCACCTGATGCAATGCCGTGAACGATCCACAGATTCCTCGGGAACTATCTTGGCCTTGGGGTGATAGCGCTTCTTCTTCTGGTCACTCGATCTCGCCTCACCAGTGCGCTATTTCATCAATGCCCGCTACTGATTCTGTTTGTGACCCGGTTTTTGTGAATTGTTGCAAATCACCATTTTCTTTTGCTTCTCGCCGTCAGCCTTCAGCACGGATTCGCTGCTCCAATACCTGGCCCGCCACGATAGCCGCTCATAAAGCTCTTCCAGCTCGAACACGTGCCGCTCAATGTCCTCGCCACCAGGTTTGTCGCAGATCTGCTTCAGCAGCGAAATCTTCGACTTCAGCGTTGCTTTCTCGTTGTGGTTCCGGAGAGCGTCCCAGGTTTCCGTGATCAGCTGGTTATCCTTCAGCAGTAGCCCAATCGTGGCTCGGGCCTTCTGGTCTCCGGTGGTCCAAGCTTTAATTTCGGCCACAGTAGCACCCATGGTCGTCGCAGCTTCCGTCGTAGCAGCGGTCTTAGCGCTCACTGTAGCACCCGCTGCCGGTTTAATTCCGATTACGTATCGCCACAGGTCGTCACGAACTTGACCTTCGTCTGCCAGGTGCTATAGTTGCTTCCATTGAGCTTCGTAACTCCAAGCCGTTCCATTCTTGAAGGGTCGAAAAAAAATTATTTCTAAGTGAAACAATCTTGACTCAACTGTTGATCGGTTGCGATGGTTACAGCCCTGGGCCCATAACCTATTGGAGGGAAGTAAAGAACGAACCGCCCAAGTAACCACGAGGCTGTAATAGCATGCATATATAGGGCATATGTATTACGTCTAGTGCATCATTGAAGTTGGATTAAAGCTGAAAAGGGCCCCACTAAGATCGAACTAATGCTATATCTTTTGTAATGCCATAAGACATTGCTAAAGTAGCATTATTGCATTGGTAATGCATCACTACATTCTTAAGCTAATCTAACGCTTCATTACTTGACAACTGTTGAATTGATGCGATCCTGCATTACCGATGTTATTTGGGTTAACTAAGCGCAATGATATAATGCTTGTGGTTACTTAGCATTGCTTACTACCTATAACCACGAGGCATATAGCATGCATATCGTATCGTAGTGCATCATTGAAGTTGGATTAAAACTGAAAAGGGCCTCATTAAGATCGAACTAATGCTATATCTTTTGTAATGCCATAAGACATTGCTAAAGTAGCATTACTGCATTGGTAATGCATCACTACATTCTTAAACTAATCTAACGCTTCATTACTTGACAACTGTTGAATTGATGCGATCCCGCATTACCGATGTTGATTTTGGGTTGAACAAGTGCAATGATATAATGCTTGTGGTTACTTGGGTGCATTACCGATGTTGATTTTGGGTTAAATAAGTGCAATGATATAATGCTTGTGGTTACTTGGGTAATGATCTATATTTCTATTCATTTACGTTTTAGACTACTGTGATGTATAACAGCTTCAATCACGGGTTGCTTGTACTCCTTTACACACACTACTTTTTACGCGTCGTTTTGGCAACTATAAAACCGATGGAAATCACGAATTTTCGCCAGTATATCACCACAAATCAACCAAAAACTACCACAAAATGCACGCAGAGAACAAGATTTCTATTTCAAAAATAAATCACTTTGAATTCAAAGAAAAATATTTTTGACTCAGGGCCTAATTTCAATTTTCTTTGAATGAAATACTAACGATATTAGTTTCAAAGCAAATATTTATTTGTTTTTACAATCAAGGGTCGATACGACTGGATGTAGATTGAACTATATTTTTATTTGAATCTAGCACATCGTTATTTGAATCAAATGTATTTTTTTGACTTCAATTACGTGCTTCTTTTTGAAAATAAAAACGCTTTGACTCGAAATAAAATGGGATTTGTTTTAAAAATAATTCTGGTTGATTTTATTGATAAAATTTCATCGTTGCTCTTAATTTTTTTTTATTTTATATGTTTAAATTGAAGGATTTTTCTCATTTTGTTTATACCATGGATGCATTTTGTCCTTTTCGCCAAAAATGGCTGCTGCATCAGCTCTTTCACATTCTTCCGTTCAATGAATTTCAATGTTTCGACGGTGTACCTGTTCGCTGAAAAAGCTCAAAAATTAGAATTTTGACCATAAGTAATATAAATTTACATACCTTGAAACGTACCGATAACTGCACCACAAAGCTAAGGATACACCGCTCTATAAAAATCTCCGACAAGTACTTTTTGCAGTTTTCGTGTTACAAAATGGTGCGAAGGTGACACACACATGCACAAAGCATCATACCATTTTGAGAAGATTTTGTTTTCAAATCAAATGAAAATATTGTTGATTCAAATATATATATTTTTAAATCAATGCTGAGTGGTATTAAAAACAAATAAATATTTTTTTGATTCAACCAAAATCATATATTTGAATCAAAGCCCTCGTATATTTGATTCTAATATGCTGTATTTCTCTGCGTGTGCCCATTTTGCTCGAATAAACCAAAGTGTTCAAGAATCGGTTTTCGAAAGATTTGCTGGTGATCCAATAAAGACGCATGCGTGCGGAACAACCGAGGGATCGCTGAAAGTATTTCACGCGTAGCATCAAATACCCGGATTTACAGGACGTTCTCAAAAATAAAACTCATTTCTACCCGGAATGGACTGTATATTGGCTTGAAGATTAAGACTTTTTCCACCATCGAAAAAAAAAACTGACAAAAAACTAAACTTGAATTAGGTGGAGCATTATTTCGGCGACTCTTGTCAATCATCGTTACTATTTAGCTATTTGGTTGAAATACGGCTGAGTTTTAGCAATGATTGACGGGAATTGGTTTACTGCTGAAAAAGCCCCAATCAGAAGAAAAAAGAATTTGTTCAGCAGCAAAATAATCGAAAATATTCAAATGTATTGTAAATTATTTACGGAAAAATGGTTAAAGCTGATAGATGTAGAACATATGTTGAAAAAAAAGACAACTCTAAAGATAGTTGGGGGTAAAAATCGGTGTTAATGTACTTTTCGTGGTGTCACTTGTTGGCGCTGCTGTTGGTAGCTGTTCGACCCCATGCATTCAATTTAGGCAAAACTACACGCCGCTGACCGCTTTCGCGCTGAAGAACCTCGAGGAGACTCATGCTTGGCAGCCAGGTCTGTAGGAGAAAACAATAACGGTTTAAAAAATAAACATTCACAGCACAATAATATTTGTTGTACGTACCTTGAATCGATCGGCCGTAGCAACGACATTCCGGTTCGGTTCAGCATCGTATGCAACCGATTCGACGCCGAACATGCCGCACATGTCGTGAACGACGTGACGTTTTTCGCGGTTCATTACCGGGAAGGAGTGGCTGCGCGAGTGTTTGCTTTCTTTGGCTAGCTTCACCAGCTCGGTAAGCTTGTCGTGGATCATCTTTATCAAAGCCGGATCCTTTTTGGCGTAGGTTTTCAAAAAATCAGAATAGTTGGGCTGCAACTTGGAAGATAGGTCCGGGTTGCGAATCTGGAGGCCTATAGCGAGACGACGGTTACGTTCCAGCGTGCGGCATTCGTCGTTGCATTCCAAGCTGAAAAGATTCGATCACGACGGATATGAAGGGTTACTGTGCGGCTATGTTTTTGCTTTTGGATCGGAATTAAGGTACCTCAAAAATATTTGATTTGACAATGACATGAACTAGCTGCAGTTGATTTTAACAAAAACAAAATTATGAAGAAATGCTTGAAACCCGAGTTTTAATCTGGCAACCGTTATAGCAGCTGATGGAAATAACGATTGGCACATTCTACAAGTAATCTAACATATGCTTCTCGAAACTCTTCCTACATTATATGGTCACTCTAAATTTCTAAAAGAAGGTGTCGTTGTTCAGAATTTCGTAGTAAAATTTTAAAAATATGACTTGCACTTTATAACTTTGTACTTATTAAACCTTAAAGGTTTGCAACTCGACGCCACAAATTTCAGCCCAATTCTCTATTCCGTTCGACACAGATTTCCCATTCAATAAAAAAAAAATATGTGTACTTTTTCTGGCAGGGGAAATTGGTGTTATTCTAATTACTTTTGACGTCTCTCTTTTCTATTCCTGTACAGAAGCGCCGTTCTAAAATTTCTGAAATCGCAAGCCGTACGCGGGTTTGGAGACTTTGAACTATTATATCGCCTTTCTGGCCCACAGAAATTGTACGATAAGTATTTCATTCGCAAGGTAGAACATCAAAGCTGAATCCCTGTTGCAAACTTAATTCATAAAGTTTGTATAAACTAATTAAAATGTTCTTTAAAAAAAAATGTCTAAACGCACAAAGCTATTGGTAGAAAATGACACCATGTTTGCGCCTCGCTCTGATTGGTTCATACTGCCACAGTTACCGAGCCAGCGATTATCAAACATGTGGGGACGACCGACCAATCATCAGTTCTCGCTGTGCATCCGTATGCGACAGGCGTGTTTGCGGAGCACGGTGGTAGAAACTCCGCCCGTGAACGCAAGAAGACCAGATCAAGAAGAATCATCCGTAGGTGACGTAGCTAGCCATCCGGAACGACGAGGAGCTGAACAAACTTTTCTCCGGTGTGACCATTTCACATAGTGGGGTCCTGCAGCCCAAGAAGATTGAAGAAAATTTCAATCGCGAACCATGTAATCAACTGAAATCTGTCCTTTTCAGGACGATCAAATCAAGTTGCCAACTAAAGAGTATGATTGATAGAAATTTCTCTTGAGCTTATCGAAATTTTCGTTACGACGTACCGGCTCAATATGGCGATGAAAAAGCCGCGTCCTGGAGAAAATGACCAATTCATTCGCCCACATCATCTTCGTGGTCAAGTGGTTAGCGGCGTCATCCGTCGTTTATTGCCATGAAGATGAGGTTTCGATTCCCACTCCAGCCTGTGGAAGTTTTTGCAAAACGAAAATGTCCAAACTGGTCCACTGGGTGTTAGGTTAAGTTGTTCATAATTCGCTCTACACCCAACATAAAACAGCAATATTGTAATATAATTTCGCATGATTTTGTTCCATTTCGTGCGATGGATCGAAAGTTGGAAGAAAAAACAAAAGAGCAACACAGCTATTCGCTTTGAAAAATTAAGTATGTGCGTGAGGGGGAACTAGGAGAATTTAAAATTTAACACTTCATTTGATCACTTTTTAAAAAATAAAAAATTAAACTGTCAGATAAGCTCATAGTGAAATTAAATGGAATTTGCTCGCGATTACTAGCGAAAATTTAAAAAAGTGTTTCAAGGTTTAATTTTTTATTTTTTTTAAAAGTGATCAAATGAAGTGTTAAATTTTAAATTCTCCTAGTTTCCCAATCACAATCGTTCTACCAATACGCTCAAAAAAGTTTTTTTTTTAAATAGTGTTTAAAAAAGTGAAAGGGATGTGCGTGAGGTTGTGCGCAGTGGTTGAGTAAGAGATGGGAGCCCGAAAGTCAGATGACTCACAAAAATAAAATGTGAGAATTCGATACCAAGATTTGAACCGTGGCTGTCAAATGGCAGCCCTTGATGGCAACCATTCAGCCACTTTGACAAACTAAGAGTATTGTAAGAGAAACCTTACAGTTGGTTCGCTTGGCGAGAAATTCAGGGTACAGCATTGAAGCAAATGGATATATTTTACACCAAGCTGTGTGCAACCTGTCGCTATCACACACTTGCATGGCTTTGTTTATGTCATAAAACGCTTTATCGATGATCAGTGAGAACCAAAATAGAACACTTGACGGCGGCATCAAAACAGTGGCCAATTTGTACCATTTTGTACTATCGACTCATCCATATTGTATATGTATTGATATGTTGATGATGATTGAATAAGGACACTATAGCGATAATTCCGGAGCAATTTGCGATAAGGGCGAACATGCAAAATGTAAACAAAAGGGAAATGATGATTGTAATATTGAAAGTAGAATTTCAAACAGTAATTCACAAATTATTGAATAAATTCACATACAATCTAGCATACAGACAGAGAACAAAACTAGCTTCTGAATCATATATAATACTGATGGAAATTCGTTCGTTATTCATTGAAATTTGCTCATTTTTAATATTCGCCTGTCTATACTAGGATTTTTGATTACGCCATTTTCAATGTTTTCCCTACAATTACTGGAAAAAAAGTATCGCCCTATACTATTCGCCGTTGTTTTGATTTTGATTTTAGTTTCGCCTTTCACTTTTCGCCGTTGTTATGATTTTTTGTCTGTATCGCCTTTTATTTTACGCCATGTTTATGTTTTGATTTAAATTACGCCTTTCACTTTGTCAACAATAAATATGGCGTAATCCGCAGAGTGAATTGTTTTGATTAAGAAATAACTCTATACACTTTGCAAAAACAATATTTAATAGTTAAAATTGAAGCACAATCAGGACAAAAAGATCAAAAAACATGACTTAGATGTAATAATTATGCATTGCATTGAAAAAACATTTTGTTTATATTTTGCATGTACGCCCTAATCGCAAATTGCTCCGGAATTTTGTTTCGAGCTATTTGTGCCTGCGAGTCGCTTGCACACACGTGCATAGCTTCATTTGTACCGTGAAACCGCTTTGTGGATCAAAATGGGCAAAATTGCCTTTTCTGAATCATGCGGCGGATTTCTCAAGATATGATATGCAATTGCATTTTTTTGCCAGCTTCTCAACTTTTGGGTGTGTGTTCATTGTGCAGTCTGTACAATCTACAGTTGAAGATGGTGTACATGCCTATTTTTATCGTAATATTATGTGCAGCCAAACAGTCCTGCAGTTCAAGAAGACTGATAGGAACATTTTAATCGCGAATCATATTCCCTCCGTATACACAGGACCCTTTTAATACTAGCAAGCATGTTGGACATTCTACAAACAAACTATCATTAACAGTTTAATTCGAGCCGAACTGCAGTTTCTATAAATTTTTATGGAGAACCAATAGCGGAAGAAGAACCGGAGCATCACACACCAATAGCATAGGGTTTCATGCTTCTTTAGACTGAATACAATATAGTAGAAATTTATCTATTCGATGACATCAATTTCTTCACATCAACAAGCAGTCTTACGTCAACTTTGCAGTTATGTCACTGACATAACTCACCGTTTCCTTTTTTTTTATTATTTGTTTGTTAATTCTATTGTGATATATCCCCTTTTTTTAGCTCTGTCCAGGTGACTACCACTATTGTTAGGAGTGGTCGTGAACGCTTGACTTAGAGCCTTCGAATGAATTGCACCACCGAATGGGATAGGTTCTCCAAATATCAAAGGGTTCTATGACCGGCGGTGGTGTTCTCGTTGCAGTTAGTGTCAGGTTGAAAGCAAGTGCAGTTGAAGACGATTCCTGGATCACCGTAGAACAAGTTTGGGTAGCAATTCAGCTTGGAGGCCGTAATCTATTCCTTTGTGCGGTGTACATTCCTCCGGATCTAACTCGAGCTTTAGACCTAATTGATGCGCACTGCCGATCTGTTTCTGCTATTTCGAATACGGTTGCCCTCCATGATGAAATGATTATTTTGGGAGACTTCAACCTAGCGGGCATTGCATGGACTCCAACTCACAGCGGCTTCCTCCGTCCCGACCATGAACGCAGGGGCTATTCAGCTTCTGGACAGCTACAGTACCGCAACTCTATCCCAAGTTAATAACGTGGTGAATGAGAATAATCGCTCTCTAGATCTCTGCTTCGTGAGTGGCGGAGATATTGCTCCCGTCATCTCTACAGCTCCCGTGCCTTTAGTTAAGGATGTCCCTCACCACCCTTCTCTAATAGTTGCTGTCGAGGACGTTGTAGCTCGAGACTTCGTCGACACTCCTGCTACTGTGTCATATGACTTCCGTAGAGCCGACTATTGCAGTATTGGTGATGTTTTATCTAGTTTGGATTGGCAGAGCATTCTTGATTCGACCGACGTTAACATCGCTGCTCAAACTTTTTCCCACGTCTTGGCTTATGTCATTGACAGACACGTCCCAAAAAAAAGGTTGTTCAGACTGATTCTCGGGTCCCTTGGATGACGAACGCTCTTCGCTCGCTAAAACGGATTAAAAGGGCGGCTTTTAAAAGATTCACGAAACACCGCACCATGTCGCTTAAACGCCACTATAGCAGACTCAACTACGAGTAAAAACGGATCAGTCGTGCGCATTATCAACGTTATCTGAGTGGGGTTCAACGGCGTCTCAAATCTCATCCGAAATTTTTTTGGAGCTATGTTAATCAACAACGTAAGAAAGTAGGCTTACCTTCATCCATGTTCTATAATGGCGAAACTGCTGCCACTCAACAGAAAATTTGCGATCTGTTCTCAGTAAAATTTGCTAGTGTTTATGAAGACGAGAGATTAACCAGTCATTCTGTTCACGCTGCCGCCGGCAATGTTCCCTTGGCAAATCAAACACTCAGCCTAGTTGATGTGGATTCAGAATCAATCTCGAACGCGGCATTACAGCCCGGACCCGATGGGGTTCCGTCGGTTTTTCTGAAACAGCACATGGCTTGTCTTCTGTATCCACTTCATCAGATATTCCAGATGTCCCTCTCTAGCGGTACATTTCCTTATTGCAGGAAAATGGCGGACATGTTTCCGGTATATAAAAAAGAAAGCAAGCGGGACGTGAACAACTACCGAGGAATCACATCGTTAAGCGCTGTATAGAAGCTTTTTGAACTGGTCGTTTACACACTCACTTTTTACACATTGCAAGCAGTTGTTAAGTGACGACCAGGACGGATTTTCACCAGGGCGTTCCACAACTACAAACCTATTGTGCCTTACGTCGTACATCACTGATGGCATGATCGCTCGATGCCAAACGGACGTGATCTATACAGATTTTACGGCAGCTTTCGACAAGTTGAATCATGATATCGCGATCTCTAAACTTGACAGACTAGGAGTTGGTGGTACTCTTTTAAGATGGTTTCGATCATATCTCACAGGGCGTCAATTGACAGTTGCCTTGGGTGACCTTCGTTCAAGGAGTTTCTGCGCCACGTCCGGGATACCGCAGGGTAGCCATCTGGGACCGTTGATATTTCTTTTATACTTCAACGACGTACACTATGTTATCGGAGGGCCCCGCCTGTCGTTTTCTGATGACCTGAAAATCTTTATGCGAATCTGTTCAACCACCAATTGCCATTTCTTCCCAGCGCAGGTTGATGCCTTTGCTGATTGGTGTACTCTAAATCGGTTGGTGGTCAATGCGGCCAAGTGCTCAGTGATAACCTTCTCACGTCAGAAACAACCAATTCTGTTCAACTACCATCTTCTCGGTACAACCATCGAACGAACGCAGTGCGTTAAAGACCTAGGTTTTCAGCTGGATTCTAAACTGACGTACACGCAACATTTATCGTATGTTGTTGACAAAGCTTCAAGGACACCCGATTTTATATTCAAGGTTGCGAAGAACTTCAGCGACATTCACTGCCTAAAATCGCTCTATTATTCCCTCGTTCGTTCGACACTGGAGTACTGTTCAGCGGTCTGGAGTCCATGCTATGATAATGGCGCCGAGCGAATCGAATCTATTCAACGCCGTTTTCTTCGGTTCGCACTTCGTAGACTTCCTTGGAGCGACCCTTTTCATCTTCCTAGCTACGAAAGTCGGTGTCAGTTGGTCGACATGGAGCATCTGCGGGTCCGTAGATATGTATGTAGAGCTTTAACTGTTGCAGATGTGCTACAAGGAAGAACCGACTGCGGAAGGATCCTTCAACAAATTAGCATCAACGTCCAACCAAGGCCAATGCGTCACAACTCCATGCTCAGGCTTCCTTTCCACCGCATCAACTATGGGTAGAATAGCGCTATTCACGGGTTGCAGCGAACCTTCAATAGGGTGGCGTCCATTTTCGATTTTCATCTGACGCGGAACGCACTTCGTCGGAGATTTTTTACCGTTTTCAGAACAATTGACGCACGTAGTTAAGATAGTGAATAGCTTTAATTATTTTATTTTTACTTATTTATTTTTTCGTTTTGACTCCAATAAGAGGTTATGAAATCGTTTCTTATTGTAATTTTTTTTTCTTTTTAACATCATTAGGACCTAAACTTGGTCTGTTGATGTCTACTTCAAACTGACTTCTTTTAATGAAAATTGCCGGACAGTGGCATAACCAATGTTCCGAGTCTTCTTTTCCATACCACAAAAGCGCTGATCATCTTGAGTTTCAACGCCGTCAAGTGATAACGGCTCGCACAATGGCCTGTTAAAACGACCAGTATATATGCTTAGATATTTTCTAGAAAGATCAAGTATTTTGCGAGTCATAGAAATATTTGGAGTAATGAACCGCTTTGATTGCCAAGCTGTAAAAGTGTTGTTCCAGTTTTCATTTACTTTCGAAGATTCCCAGGTTTTGACCTCCATTCTAAGAGAAGAAGTAGATAAACTCAGGAAAAAAGGGCTCAGGACCTACGAACTGATGAGACGATCAGAGTCTATAGTTTCTACGCTAACATAAAACAGAAGATTCCAGAATTGCTTGAATTTCAGCTTGGAATACAGTAGGCCACCTGCCCATCGGAATCGACATGTCTATCCCTGGACCAGTTACTCCTGCTCCAACTTGATTGTTCATTCTTGAACGATCTGTAAAGAAAACTATCGTTCGTAGACGAAGATTCGGACCCCCGCGTTCCCACGAATCACGCCCAGGATCAAATACTTGATATGCACGGTCGAAGTTGTATGTGTTTTTCATCCAATCTTCGTTGTTCATAATTAAAAAATTTAGTATAATTTCTTAGAATGCTTAGATGTCCTATTAGATCACCATCGAAGGTTCATAGATCTTTTAATCCTCACAGCGCTCTTTTCAGCTTCTAGTTGTACGACTTGATGCAATGGTAGTATGTCTAGTAAAGCATCCAGTGCTTTCGATGGTGTAGTTCTCATTGCACCAGTGATTGAAAAAGTTGCTAATCTTTGAAGTCTTTCCAACTTTCTCTGAACAACCCTCTCTATCGTTTTTGGCCACCAGATCAATGAAGCGTAGGTAACCCGGGGTCTCAAAATTGCCTAGTAAGTCCAATGAATCATCTTCGGCTTCAGTCCCCATTGCTTCCTAAATGTTCTTTTGCTTATCCATGGAGCATTGGTAGTTTTGGTTATCGTCAGCTCTAGATGTGTATTCTAATTAAGTTTGCTGTCAAAGATTACTCCAAGGTACTTGACAGTAACTGAAAGTTCCAAAAGAGTACCTTTCAATGTTATATTTTCGAATGAGTATTTTCTTCTTCGTGTAAATGGCACAATAGTTGTTTTGGAAGGGTTAATGTTCAGCCCTAATCTAACAACATAATAGGGGTGATAATTATTCTAAAAATAATGCAGATTTTTCTGACTTAACTGTCATTCTATGGTACATGGAACAGTTGTTTCGAACAAATTGAACATTCACAGATAATTATACCACGAGAGAAAACAAAATGATTGAGATGCATCACAACATGTCAGAGTGGTCTAACTTGAACCGGTAACAATGACTTTAGTCGGCTACAAACAAACAGCATTTGAAGAGTAGATATTTGTGGGAAATCGACGTTCAAATTTCTGCCAAGCGGCGGTAGATTATGTATCGTTACTTACGTTTTATTACTCTTCGGCCTTCCAGAGCCCAGGATGTCACTCAGTTCAACCGAGCCACCGCGTTGCATCTCCTGCATGGAAGACGCTAGTTGTGCGGAAGCAAACCTGCGGTAGTCCTTGCTAAAGTCATGACACGTTCTCATCTGCTTCCGGTGGTTACATTCGCAGGTAACTTCTACCATTTCCTTGCACGGTAAATCCGGTGGACATTCGCCATCGTGGCAAGGTGCCTTGCACTGATGGGAGCAGTTCGTTCGTGCAGTGGTGCAGTTTTGCTTGCATATTTCTCCTTCGGTGAAGCATTCGTTTTCGTGACATGGCTTTATGCACTTGTGTCGCCCGCATGGCAATGGTTTAGCACATGCTAGTCCGCAGCTGAACGAGACCTGGAAGCACGGGATCGTTTTTCGCTGTTCGTGCTTGCCGTAGCAGTATTGGGTGGTCAGCACTACACACGGCGCGCATTTGGTGTCGGAGTGACAGTTGTGTAGGACTGGATGGGAACAGAGATGCCTTCGTGAGCAGGGTTTATCGCAGGACGGTTTTTTCGTTCCGCAAGGCACTGGTGGATAAATGACACTTGCTCCACATTCGCATGTTAGTTCGTCGAATGAAACGCGGTGGCAAGTCTGACAGGAACCTTTGTGACAGGGCTTGTCGCACCGATGACGACCGCATGATAATAACTGTGAGCACGTCTTCAAACAAATATGATCGTAATCGATGCAACACTCCTGGTTGCACTTGTGTTTGGCACAGCTACGCATACGAGTGCAACGTTTCTTGCAGCGGGCATCATCAGCACGTGTCTTGAGCTGCTTGCACTTGATCTGTTGATCCATATGACCGCAACGGCACTTGACGAGTGTGGTCTTGTTGCACGGAGGACATTCACCCAAGTGGCACCGGGCAATGCAAACGTGATGTGCACCTGGTGTACCACAAGGAAGTTGCTTTCCACAGACAGCCTTACATACAGGGATTGGATCTAGGCAAGACTCGCGTTCTCCTTTCACAATTGCTTGTTTTCCACACGGGCAAGATGTAATGACCTCTGGGGAAAGCGAGCAATCGCCACAACTTCCAGAGTGACAAGCTTTGCCGCAGTTGTGATTTTTACAACCGAGTTGAGCGTTACAAATTTCTCCACAACCAAAGAGAATATTTTCCAAATTGTCAATCGTGCAAGATACTTGCTTCTTTTCCTTTCCGCAATAACATTTGTGCTCCAAGGTTTTCTCGCATTCCACACACGTCCCGCAGTGACATCTTTGTTGACAAGTATGAATTCCGCAATTCAATGGCTTTTCACACGTGGCATCGCAAAAGATCTCATCTTTTTGGCTACACTGCATTGGTTTGATAGATCTTCCACATCCACAACTTCTCTGCACCATCGCCTGGCAAGGTGGACATGGTCCGGGATGACAAAGCAATGTACATGCATGATCGCAAAGTTCTTCCCGACCACAAACTTCCCCACAAGAATGAGCCACATCAGATCGATTATACTGAGGGTTCTTTAGCTTTCCACAGAAACAAAAATATTCCCGCGGAATCTTCTTCGACACATTCTGGCATGCCGGGCAGCGCCATCCATCATCAGATTTAGAACTACTAGCCCATTTGGTGGTACAGGTCAGATGTAGAATATGGTAGCAATTTGGGCAGGACCAAACAGATTGTGTCGGTCGCACCAGATCGCAGCATACAAGACACTCCACCTTGGAGGAATCAAGCTCACGAATAAGTTTTTCGCGCTGCGAACACTTGGAGATGATCTTCGCTTCAATCTTCTCTTGGCGGGCTCGATTCCGTTGATACCCATTTGGTCTACGATCTTTCACTTCCGTATTCTTAGGCCCATTCTGATGATTGTAATTGCTGCCATTAGGCTGCGGTTCGCTTCTTTCTTGATCAACCCTCTCATTCCGCCCATTGCGAAACCGGCCACCTGCAGCGTTCTGTCCCTTCCACCTACCGTTCTGTTGAGCATGATGCTGCGGTGCTTTGCGGGGCCTGTCATATTCTCGTGAAAATTCACAATTCAATCTTTCATGGGATGATCCAGCTTCCCCAACATTCTCCCTCGATTCCCTTTGATGATCATTAAAACCACGTCCTCGTCCTCTTCCAAACACATTGCGATCTCCGTTGCGATTATTGCGCCACTTAGACCCATCATACTTTTTTCTCACAGCACCAGTCACTCTATGACCATTGACTTCGTTGCCTCCATTTTGCTGCGGTGGAAAACCCTCCTGCCTATGATGCCAGCTTGGAACAAACTCTGCAGCAGTTGGTTTCAAAGTTGAGCTTGCGTCAACGCCGCTGAACCCGGCAGAATCGAACGTGCCTTGAAGTGATGCTCGGGCCGAGAATTGCGATACAAATTGCTCGAAGCTTTGATGTCCACCAGAAGATGATGGACCTTCGCTTCCACTGTTCGCCATCTCCGAAGATGGATATGTCCGTGCTCAACCGAAATCTTCGGCCCCACAAGGGGGTGTTCGTTGAGCTTGCACGCAGCTTCTGGTGGCGGTGTTTAGATGCCCTGTTGAACATACAAATGCAATATTAGAATTAGAATGATGGTCAATAATTGTGAAATGTACATCTGTGCAACAATCCAAGATAAGATAGTCGAAACAAGCACCTATTCAACACAACGTAATCAATCAATATGAAGCTACCTTATTCCAGGTAGGTAAATGCACTGCTACTTATACCCTTTTCCCCTTTGTAAGCCTCCGCCACACGGGCAAGAGCGCTACTTCCACCATTGTTTGAATGGGGCTTAGAAAGGAGAAAGTTTTCGAACGCAATGTTGTGAAATTTCCACCGGACAACATACTAGGCTATCTTTTAAGCTGACAAATTTGTTGAACACAAACTTTGCACTTACCTGAACCGGAAAATCGAAGGAAAAACGCTGGGGAAATGAGGAAAAGAACTCAAAATTTGAAAACTACTTTTGGCGAAAAGCTGGGTGCTACGCGAGCTGATGGTGGTCAAAGACCATCAGTACCAAGGAAGTGTTTTGAGGTGTTGATGATGAAGAAATTAGTGACGTATTCAATCGTGGAAGACGTCATAGGGAAGTATTACACGCTTGTTTAAAGTTACTCATAAATATAATCAGATTTGTATTCTCGTTTAATATATTCTATATCAAAAACTGAGTGACTGTATTCATACACTTACTTTTACCCAGAGCATTTCCAAAGAGCTTACTTATTTTTGAGTAACAATAACTGTCATTCGATGTTCAGTTTGAAAATCGAATTCTGAGTGACACAAAAGAAAGAGGTTAGCATAGACTAACTCCATAAGCTTGTGGTACACTGTTTGTCCAATAGCCAAATATTTGTCATAGGCAGATAGGCATCTGACAAATATCTATGATATCTGTCAGCTGTCTAGCTGCCTATGCCAAATATTTGGCTATTGGACAAACAGTGCCCGCATAACGAAAAACAACTTGCTATATAGTCGAAACTGTATTTCGAATATAAGATATATTATCACATTTTATGTTATTGTTATCGAATAGTTTAATCTCATTTTCACCATACGACCTCTACATTAACACATATTGTTATTGTTTGCCATATTGTCATTGAAAGGTTTATTATTGTCTGCACTCGGTTTGGATTATATATAAACTTTTTGACATAGAGTACAGCTAAAATTTTGTTCGTGAAAATTGCCATTTTTTATGGTAACCTAACTTAACCGCCTATTCAGCATATTGTTATTTGGCCTTTTACCATCTGATATATTGTTGAAAATATAGTGGAGATTGTTAGTTTATAGTTGTCAACTATAAGTGTAAATGACGTAACAATAATGGATGCGATCCTCAACAATAAGATAAATAGTTCAGTAATGGTTTGTGATTATGCGGGTGTACTACAAGCTATAGACTAACTCTAAGACCAGTAGGGCCCGAACAAAAACTATTTTTTTTTGGCTAAGTCAGCCACATCGGTCCCAAGCTCGGTGCCAAGCTTAGTAATGCGCCCCTAATAATGAACTCACACGAACACACTCTCATATATTCTGTCAAAATAACACTTCAAATCGCTAGTTGCATATTGATTGTTGCCTTGAAGCCAACACCTAGTTGTACATATTTGCGCCTTTGCTGTGTTATATTGACAGAATATTTGAGAGTGTGTTTGTTGGGTCTACTGCCAACGTTAATTTGGATTTAACTTCTACTGCTACCATGGGGCAAGACAGCTTTCTTGTGAGTAACTCTTTTCTTCAAATTTACTCAGGATTCATCAAATTTGCTCACTCTATAATTTTCTTCACCCCCCAAGATAAATAGTGGTGGGAATGCCAAAAATCGTGTGCGAAAATAAGAAAAACAACTTCACTCATATTTGATCGTAAAACTCACGTTTGCTCAGAATGCATTACCTTCAATCAAACAGCTTGAATGTTACGGTGGTGACGGTGGCAACCTTGGTAACCAATGACAGCAGTATGTTTACTGTCTTGGAAAATTATTTATTATCGTACCGTAAGAAGCTTTCATTTTAGGTAAGACAGGTCGCAGTATTTGAAGGAGGAAGTAGGTTGTTTAATACTGTTGCATTGTTTTCTTACAGGAAGACGAAAAACAGATGGAATAAGTGAAATTTATAGACTGCCGAACGAATTACTTATTGTACGGATTGATTGACTCTACCCATTCAACGTTGGCTTCGACTGTGGGAAGCTCTGGAAATGAGATTCCTTCAATAGATCTTCTAATGCAGACTTCTCTCCAGTTTGAGCTACCGTTCACTCGAAAGACTTACTTCACTAATTAATGAGCTCCGAAGCAGTTACCACGATGCAAAGCACTCCACCAAACAAGCCAGCAGATATACACTAAATTCCATGTGGTGAAGCCCCTTCACTGAAAACGAAAAACCGAGCGCGCAAAGTTAAAGTTGGGAATTTTGCTCAACACTTAGCAGGATTTGTCATCAACTAACGAAAAGAAGAAATGACCGTAGTACAGTCCACTTCAATGTATGTTTTTGTACTGATTTATTTATAATACTCCTATTCCCTTCACAGCGGCGATAAGTGACTATCGGTTATCGGTCGTGTGAAACACTCTCTTGCTCTCTTGAGTTTAGATGAGTCAAGTAAAGGGTAATGTTGGGGTCAATAGGACATCAAATTCAATGAGGTTTAAAATTACCATGTACAGATGTGATCTCCAACAGTTCCCTTTCTGTCTTATACTTATATTAGAAAGAGAATGTCATCCGACCAGCAGTAATCCAATTGATTTTTGGTTGGTAGTACCTTCTCATCAAGCGCCCTATACTTACGCTTTATTGAGGCAAAATCAGAGTTGAGTCCTGATAACCTCCTCATTCTGTCCGCCGGGACGTTCAAAATCGAATTCCCGTGCAACATTCTGTCAATCTTTGCCCGGATTTGCATTTCTGTAGAAGCAATCTTTTAATGCCGTACTGCTTGGCAGCTTCAACGATAGCTTGAAATATTGTTACATCACCCACAGAGAACCTGAACTCCGTGGGTTCGTCATAATAGCTCCCAAAATCGGGTTATGATAACCACAATGATGATGCGGTTGACTTGCACGACAGACATTTCTTGTTTAGATTATTTCCCTGTCAAAACCAAGCTTTACACAAGGTAGGAATGTTCAGTATGACAATATGAATCCAGTGAATCAGAGATACTCATATATGCTCACAGTTACTCAGGATTGCTCAGTGTCTTGCCCCTAGACTGCTACGACTGATGCTCGTTGGCCCTCGGACGGATAGGCATAACCATCTGCAAGACGACGTCGTTCACTCGGGACCGGCAGCTCTGAAAAGAACTCCGGTGATTCAACTCTTTATTGAGCTATGACGCCACCGAGCAGGAACAGCAAATGTCCACTTCAAGCACAGGGCACAGGAACACCAGCAGGCGGACGCTCTGCTAACGACCAACGAGCAGGACCGATCAGGGATTTTTCTTCAATGGAAAAATTAGCACCTTTTACTTTCTTAGTGTTTATTACTCTACTTTTCGTTAATATGTTGTTTGGGCCCTTTTTTTTTGGGACTTTAACCTTTTGGTCATTTGTCCCATAGTTTGGGTGCGCTATGCGCTTGCTTATATATACATAAAAAGGAACTAACTGCGCAATAAGTGGTGAATGAGTACAGTTGCGCAGCTAAATGCTGATTGGTTTAAGTTCTTATTAGTGTTAGTGGAGGAGGCCGTTTACCCGCGGCTTGCTCGGGGTAAGTGAAAACAAAACACAAAGGAGGGGAAGGGGAATAGGGAAATATTGCTGCTGCGTTGATTCGTCCACGGAAACGTCACGTGACAACTGCGTCGGCATATTCGTCAGAGGAATGCTGGTCTCATCTATTCGCGGTTGCGAACAGTGTTCGTGTGAGTTCATTATTAGGGGCGCATCATTAAGCTTGGGACCAATGTGCTAATACTGACTGAGCCAAGAAAAAAAATACACTCAGCGAAATAAACTTTCGAAATTCATAAGATTGCATTATGATTATTTGCTATAAGAAACCAGTATGAATCTCATAAATATATCTTATGAAATATAATGATGTTGAAAAAATAGATATATGGAGCAACCTGGATTCGAACCTTAGAAGTTGAGGATATGGGTCCAGTGACTTGCTCACTAGTATATATCATCACTTGTAATATGGAAAGCTTAAAGGCGTACAACAACAACGTCGAGTGGAACAAAATCCATTCATAATTCAGCCTTATGAAATTCCAAAGCATCGTTCATAAGTTGAACCTTATGAAATTCGTAAGATTATTTGGTTCAGTGTATGTTACAACTGCGTAGTTTGAACAAGGCATTATGCAGAAATGATCTTTCAAGAGATGACAATTGTGTTTGAAGTGTGTCGGAGTGTGTTTTTAAGAGTATTACAACATGATGGCCGAGTGATTTATTTCCTGGTCCAAGCAGTTGCGATGAACCAATTTTTAATCGCTAGTTTTCTACCGATTGTTGCTTTAATGGTAACTTTGTGCTTTAATTTAAACTCTAATCTGAGTTGTTTTGAATTAGCGTGCAGATGATAATTTAATCAACCCATTGTTGAGTACTTTTATTGAAACGGTGTAAAACTTGCAGCGTTGCCAGGTATACTGATATATCGGTATTTATACCGACTTTTATTCTCGATACCGATACTGGAAGAATCCAGGTTGAAAAAGAAGAAGACAACCGATGGTGATAAATCTGGCAGCTCCTATCAAAAGATAGGACGAATTTTTTAAATGCTTATCAAACATTCAAATGAAATTTTAATTAAAAGCGGTTTGTTGTATGATGTAAGAGAAAATCAAAACTACTCAATGAAGACAATTTCCAGCAAAACAAAAATAAATCAAATTAATGCCCCTTGTTTGCGTAGCTTAGGATTTTTCTTACATCATACAACAAACCGCTTTTAATCAAAATTTCATTTGTATTTATTAGAAGCATTTCAAAACGTTCGTCCTATACTTTCATACGAGCTGTCAAATTTATTACCACTCGGTGTCTTCTTCTTTTTCAACGGATTCTTCTATACCGACAAGGGCTCTGAAAATACCGATTTCAACTTTTATACCGATAAATACCGATCTTTTATGAAAGCTCATTTCAACATTATATTTGGTTTATTATTTATCAGCATGTTTTTTAATTATTTTTATTCTGAAAATATTTTCTCAATTAAAACTGCACCAGATTTGAATAAATAAAAAAACAAAATAAAGGAAGAAAAAAGCTTTAAACGAAAAAAAAAAGTAGGTGACGATGATATCTAGTTCATTCAGTCACACATAACATTTCATTAGTGTTAAGTTTCAACATTATCCTTTAGCCAATGGCATCTTTTTTCGTATCATTTAGTAAAATCACAGATAGCCACAATACATTTAACATTTCTTATACGTCAAACGCAAGGGAATTAAATGCCAACTATCAAAGATCGCTTTGAGTTTCATACGGAGTTAATTGCATTGATCAATTTCTCTTAGTCGATTTTTGGCTAATATCTTACTGCCTGTAACCGCATATCAGTCCCATATTGAAAAACAGCAAACCGAGAAAACGATCATTCAAGTTGGGAATGCATTTTTCTTGATTCAGCCAGTTTGGCGTACTTTTTTACTCTTTATTTTGATAGTTTATATGTAATAGTATGCATTGTTTACTATACAATAAAAAAAAATAAAAAAAATGTGTTTTTGAGGAAAAAAACGCATTGGGACAAAATATGCAGTTACTTTGTCCATCAAGCATAAATGTAACCGCATACCAGTCCCATTCTGTTTGTTCAACAATATCGCTCTGATGCGGTATGCTTTGTCATGGGGTTCGTTCAAATATTACGTAAGACATTTTCCAACCATTTTAACTCTCCTTTCACCATGTAGTACATTCATAAGATATGATCAACACCCCTCTCTTTCCATGTAACGTGGCCAAAAATGTAGAATTATAAATTTTGAACATAAAAAGACGCGAAACCTGCTCCCGTTATTTAGCGTATAATGTAATATTTGACCGACTGGAACGAGTTGAAAATTGCTGTTCTAAGCTTGTGTTTTATGGAGATTTCACATTTCTTTACGAAATCAAAATGTCCTAGAGCAAAACCAAGAGTTACTTTGGTGATAGTGATGAAAGTTCTGTCGACGAAGATTGTGGATTTGATGCGATGACAAGAGCTGGTAAGTTATTTCTATCTAAAATCGTGAAAAAATGCAAGGGTTTTGGTCGAATTTCACTTCTTTCTTGTCGGACAAGAAAGAAAGGGATCATGGCCATTCGATAATGTGAGCCAATTCTTATTTTAAAATGCAGATCAGTTTAAAAGCACTCTGGTGAGGATGTAACATGTGGAAGTTTTTGTTCCATAAAAGCGGAAAAACTTGTGTCAGTGGATAATGATCTTCAAGGTGATGCAGCTTTATATGCTCCATCCTCAAATGCAGATCAAGAGAAGGTCCGTGATGCATTGAATGATGTTTCACGTTTAATACATGCGGATAATGATTCAGATAGTAGCTTTTTTTGCCACAGAGACGGAGACAATGAACACCGGAACAAAAAAATCGCAAAAAACAATTTCGGAATCGTGACTTAACAGGAAGACGGCGCGGCGCCTTGCTCTTGTTATAATTTTGGAGAATTTCAGATGCGTCAAAGAGTGCGGCCATTAGGATTCCAAAGATATATTATCGTGAAGTAAGGATCCCTGTATCTTCACTACAGTAACTCTGTAAAAGGTGAGGACTTGAAGTGCTGCAAATTATTTACAAACAAATAAGAAAAACTAATTTCAGCTGAAGACTATGATCTGGAAGGCCAATTGAAAAAGAAGAGCCAACCTCGAGGCATTGACGCTGAAAGGAAAAACCAATTAACTTAAAACCATTTTTCCATTGGTTGAGGAAGAGAAGAAGAGATCTTTAATTGAATTGTCTCAAACGGGACAAATGGGAGACTGATTGGTAGAATGGATTTTTATTCCAATATTATTCCTGTTTACAATTACATTTTTTGCTTAATTTATTATTTTATTATGTCTCTAAAGAGGATTAAACATTTGAGAAGTACAACCATAATTCTAAAAGAAGTTAAATATTTATATTTTACTGCCACTTCTAAAATGGGACTCATATGCAGTTACTTCAATAATGGGACTCATATGCGGTTACTTTCAAGATAGGACAAACCGACCTGATATT
Organism: Aedes japonicus; assembly: GCA_034211315.2. Taxonomy (NCBI): domain Eukaryota; kingdom Metazoa; phylum Arthropoda; class Insecta; order Diptera; family Culicidae; genus Aedes; species Aedes japonicus. The sequence goes on along the minus strand of JASCZW010005473.1, from coordinate 57,978 downwards.
TTTTTCACATTTTTTGTAAATAACTGCTAAATTTTATTATTGCTTTCGAAAATATGATAAAAAGTAAGGCAATTACGCAACATAACTCTAAAACGTCAAAAAGTAATATGGGACTGATATGCGGTTACAGGCAGCTTAGTCAAAGCAAGTTTCAGTATTTAACCTGCAAGACGGAGTTATCCTTTATCGCAACGGATATGCCAACGTTTACCTGTAGTTATCAATTATTTTCGGATCAAAGAAGAGAAATCGCTATATGGAGTTCGCCCGTTCGAAACTCAACGGGAGAAACATTCGAATTAGTCTTGAATGCACGAACGATGAACAAATTTGGAGTGTTATGGTTGTATGTCATGCGATAGAAACTATCGAGTTTAATTATGATATTAAATGCATTAACAAACGAAGACAGGTCGTAATTTTAAGCAAAATAAACTCATCAGTCCTATATTAACAAGCAGCAATATTTTATACATTTATGCTTTTTAATATAGGATTTTCAAAAGAAATTATCAGTTTATTGATAGGGTAGAGCGCTACTTCATCGTCGTCGTCTATTTTCGTTCTATCAAGCAAGAAAAATCAAAAATATCAAATACACTATGCGCTCAAGAAGCAGTGTTGAATAATCGATCATATCTTAGCTTTTCGTGACTAACAAATCCAGTGCTATGTATGGAAAAGTGTATAAAATTGGAAGCGGTATACAGCGGTATGTTAAAATCTATTTAAAAAAAAAAGGAATGTGCTTAGCGAGGTGCTTAGCACAACGGGAGTTGGCTCAAAAACCTTATCGCTATACATGACATTTTTTATCTTAATAACATCTTAAGAAGTGTGTATTCTAAAAAATATGTATTGTAAGGTATACTGCCGTTCTACGCATAACTGTCCCATGTTGCTTTTGGTCAAATTGCAGCTTTTTCAATATTTGGTTAATTTTTTAACTATATTATTATATACAAACAAAAAATTATATACTCTGTTCTGAGTTTGTATCAATAAAAACATCAAGTTAGATTGTCCCATGTTGTAATTCTAGGCATAAAAGTCCCACTACGACTTTTCTAAAGAAATCCTTTTAAAAAAATGATTTAAGTTTGCAACATTCTTTGTAGGAACAACTCGACTGTCAGCCTTGATAGGTGCGTATATGCAAACTTAAACAACGACTTTAACATAAAAACATTGACATTAAATTGTCTATATAAGCCACCATTTGCATTTGATAGAACTGTGTTTCTAACGATGATATGGTGTTAAAAAATAATCAGAATCATGACAGGAGCATAAACAATAATGCACATAGTATGTCTATTTGAAAATGTAAATTCATGTAAATTCTATCGCCAACGATCCATCAATACATCATGCAGTTCGACTGAGGCAAGGCAAGATTCTACGCATGTCAGTCCCACTGAATATTTTACCTTATATTTTACATACAAAAATAATCTTATTGTTTGTAATACCACAGATTCCATCAAAACTCAGCGAAATCTTCAAATGCCAATCATAAACTTGTGGGTTTTGACACGAATATTACCAGCACTACACAAGAGTGATGCAAAACATAAAACACTTTTTTCTCAACTACAACTTTTGCAACATGGGACAGTTATGCGTAGAACGGCAGTATATTTATTCAAAGTATACATATTCAACCTCGAGATGGTAAAAATAAAAAATTAAATGGCTTATGCATTTTTTATTTAATTTTTTATGTTTACGTCAAACTTTGTTCATATAAAATTTGAAAATAGAAGAAAAATTATCGCCAAAATTACTATATTAATCTTATATCAAAATTAAACTAGTTCATTTGAAAAAAATCTGAATTTTACTTTCTACCGATAAATACCGATATTTTTTAATAAGTAATACCGATATTGTATAAAACCACCTGGCAACGCTGGTAAAACGAACGGGAAAGAAAAGAAAAGATGGAGGCAAGCCAAAAAAGTTGCGGTCCTCTTTACTCAGAAACTGCGCCTTGTATTGCTACCTCTTTTTCCCTCACGGAAATATCACTCAATTTTCAGAAAAGTGAATCTACCAAGAAATAAGTGTACCCACTCTTTATGAAAAATGAGTAACATTTCCGTCAGAAAAAAAGGGACAGCTATACAAAAATGAAAGAGAGGGTGTTCTGAGAGTGAAAAGTTATAAGTCAAGTCGTGGCAACACAAGATAGAAGAGGTGCGACAGAACGATTCGCAAGGCCCGAGAGCAAGCGGAACATACTGCAAACATCAAAACAAAGATCGTTTGCTGTTCTGTTGAAGCGCCGTCTTATGTTTCGTTCTGGTTGTAAAAATAGTGATTCTTCGGGAGTAATAATTACAACTGGAATTATTTACCGTACTATAATTGCAAGGTGCTTGTTTTGCTGTGCTCGAAATTGACACAACCTGTTTGAACTAAGAAATCCTTTGTGAAAAGCCATCTGTTAGAGGATTAGTGCACGTTTTCGAAATCGTTTCCAGGGTCAGGACAAGGTTTCCCAAACAGGTAACTTTCAAAATTTAATATTATTCTTTAATTCAAATTTTGATTGCCACAGCGAATACAATGGTTCAACGAAACGTATTGGACTGTTGTATTTTTGAATTCCTAACCGATATTTTATCCTAATTATTATTGTTTCGCGTTCTCAGTGTTGTAATTATCGTAGAACCTATGAAGGTAGGAATTTGCAGTCAGCATTAGCAAGATGACCTGGGAACATTTGGAACGTGGCAGTTCACCTGTAGATTGGTGCGAAGGCAATTATCTCATATCACCGGACATAGCCGAATTCGTTAATACGGTAAGAGACAGCACATCATTTGTTAATTTCTGCGAAACGGTTTACATTGCACCTCAATTGACTCGTAAAGCAATTACCTATCCTCAAGGTCAGAATTACGTCTAATGCAAAGAACAGTAGCAGAAGGGTTTAGACATAATTGATGCTTATGTAACTCGTTTTGTGTTGATATACCGGCGTATATTGAAGTGAATGTCGTTGCTAAACGAGTGGAACAGATGTGTGCAGAGTAAGTGCATAGACAATATCGTTCAGCGTGTAACCCAGCTGTGAAAACAACGAGCAAACAGGTAGACGGCTCTACGTTGTTTACCCTTTCTATAGAAAAGGGTGAGATCGCTCGACTACTTTCTACTCGAACCAATGTCCTATAAGAATCGACTCAATTGGAAATGTTCGTTTTTGGGTATACGACTGATGCAAATTTTGAAATTTTCGGTTTCAAGCTCCTGTAGTCAATCTGCCGCCAAAGAAGTCAACTTTTCATATAGGCAATTTACTTCAACAACCTTGTAAAAGATCAGTTTTCGAAGAAATGTAAGAAAAATGCGTTATTGACCATTCAAGTCGCTAGCTCATTGAATTGCTCAGAAGGCAATATTGTTGTTCCTGGCCTATGGAATAGAGCATGAACATGACGGCTACTATGGTACAGAAGGATTTATGGAAACACCAGAAGACAGTGAACGAAAAGTTTGCTTCCCCTATATTAATTTCCATGTAAATTTCAAATTGTGTGTGTAGTGTCAGTTTCTTATCAAATGTGCTCAAATTTCAAGAGGCTGCTCAGGCTGCTTTTTGTTGTAACCGTATTTTGGGAGGTATAATTCTTTGTGGATGTTCTTTTAATAGTGAGGCTCACGTTTTGATTGTAGGCAACGACAATCAGAATGTGAGTATTGTTTGCATGGGTTTCCTTATCACATGGCTGATCATTTCTAGAAGATTGCATCAATTGAGACCCCCTCAATCAGGAGTAATTCGAAGTACTACACTGCTTAGTAATTATAACAACCTCCATTTGAACTTTATGTGTTGTAATTGAATAATTTATATTAAAATCATTAATAATATACAGGATGTTGAGTGCCTTAGTAAGGGTTGGCGAATAAGGCAGTCTCCAGCGCTTCCAATGTAAATTTGAATTCCACTTATAACTCCACGAGCAAATCGCTTCACATTCACATTCTTAGGTGCCCTAGTCAAGTGTCCAATGTCGCTCCAGTCAAAGTAAGCATAACCTAACCTGCCGAAACAGACACATCGTTTTGGATCACACCTGTAGCTACAAATTTGCCTACGCCGTTACGGATTTCGCAGCCATGCTTCTTGAACAGAACGGTATAGCCTTTCTTGACGATTTGAACAACAGGTAGCAGATTCCTTGAAAGATCAGAAATGCACTGAAAATCGTGTACTGCAATCGGCTTTCCGTATTGATGACATTCAGGATACAATTTGGTCGTTCCAGAAGCTTCAATCCGCAATGAACCTTCGTTTGCCACTATTACCGTACTGCTGGAACGTTTCACGTCCAGCAGCTCGAAGTCCTTTATTAAATGCCTCGTGCCGCTAGAGTCCACGTACCCTTCGTTATCGGAAAAGCAAATCGTGGACAATACCGTACAGAACGCATCGTCTTTCTTCTCATTCCTGATTTCCTTGCAAAACTTCGCAATATGACCAAACTTGTTGCATTTACTGCACTTGGGGCCATTCCATTGCTTCTTCGGTTGTTGGTAACGTCCATGGAATTTTTCACCTTCTTCGTTCACACCGAAAACCTGCTGATAGCTTCTACATACTTAGATTTTTTTACAGAAATCTGTAAAGTTTTACCGAACAGCAGAACGTTCGGTAATCCGATTATACGGATTTCGGTGAAATTTTACAGATATCTGGTAAAAAATTTACCGGATTTCGGTAAAATTTAACCGAAATCCGTAAAATTGGATTACTGAACGTTCAGCAGTTGAGAATTCGGTAAAACTTTACAGATTTCTGTAAAATAATCTAAGTGTGTACTATTACAGGATCGTCTTCACAGAATCTCCGATAATATCCATTCCTGAGTTCTTGAGCGCCATTTCTATCGGCTGATATCACTCTGGAAGCTCAGCCAATAGTAAAACTCCAATGAACATCTCCGGAATTGGAAATTAGATGGTGACACCCAGATATCATTCGGCTAGCGTGACTCTCCATTGATCCGCAAGATTCTAGGTCGGTTTTAATGAGTCAGGAGTCAGGAGACATGAGTGCAACTTCCCGTGTGAGCCCCGTTTCCTCGAAAGTGTTGGTTAACTTCTGCCAAACTTGCCGAGCTGTAGTTGCGTCTCGCACGTGATAGTAATTCGCTGGCACCAAAACAGGATGATTTTTTCCCTAGCCTTCTTGTCCCTCACCGAATCTAAAGCTACCAAGGCCCCATCTGCCTATCTGCTTGGGCTCGACAGCTTCCCACAAGTCCTCGAGTTCGAGATATGTCTGTTCTTTCTGCTAAATATCAGCCATCTAACACGTATGTGTTGGACTAGAATCTTTGCTAGGTCTGTATTTGACGGTAGCTAGAAGAAGAATGAACAAGTTTGGTAATCTTACTTCCCCTCTTTGTTTACAAAATCAGATACATCTGTTTGAAAAAGTACTCGAAAATTTCTCAAAACGCTGCAGCATCATGTTAGGGAAATGTTGTTCCTCGTGTTGGTGGCCCTAGATTGCGCGAAAGTGCTAAGCGTTTCAAGAATTTAACATTTGAATCTTACTTCCCCTCTTTGTTTACAAAATCAGATAGGCCTGTTTGAAAAAGTACTCGGGATTTGCTTCCGTTTGCACTGGGCACTTGCTAGTCTCGTACTCCCAAAGATCCACTCTAATCTGTAAAACTTGAAAGGTGAACTTCCAGCTGCTGTAGTTGCAACCTCGGGATACCCAAATTTACCATCTCTCATCTTCTCTGGTTCATCTCTGGTTTCGAAAAACGGCGGAACACTCTAGAACGCGAATGATTTACGGGAAATGACGAACAAAATTTCAATTTGTTTACCGGTTGCTATAGTAACGTACTGGGCTTATAATCCTGGGAGGAAAACAGCGAAGTGAAAAGACAACCGGTGAGCGACTTCAAAGAAGATACAGATTTTATTTAATTTTTTTTGTATGGACCCCCCCTCCCCCCCCCCCCCCCCTTCTGCGTGACATAATTAGTGGCCTTCCTAAAGACTCATGAACCCCAAACCAGAATAAGAAAAGCAGCAACGCGTACTCTGTAGTATTGGTAGAAGGCTCATCTTTGTACAGCGGTACCGAGGAAACGGAGACAGATGAAATGAAAATGGATGCGACGATCCCGATGACTGAACAACAAACTGCTGAAACAATTGGAAAAAAAACTCAGAAGAAAAATCCATTCAGATTACAGGATGATCCGATATACCTGCGAACAAAGAAATTCCAGAAACAACCAGAAAGAGATATAAATATACGCAGATAAACAGAATATTTTGCAAGAAAGGAAGAAAACTACAATCAACTCGCAACATAGTAAGAAGAACTGTTAACCTGTAAACTGTGTAAATCGTTAAAATACTTAAGGACATACGGAATCAAGTCCCTATCCCTTCGAAGTTATCTGAGCTCCAACCTCAAATACTACTAGGACTTCCGGCGTGAAATTGTCAAGAACCGTTTGCTCCACTAAAGCATCTATTAGTTAACAATTTGGGCGTTGTTTGTTTTGTTTTGAAGTGATAATTAACCTAACCTATAGCTCATTTGAAGAAAGGATTCCCTCCAGTTTCACCTTCAATGTATTGATTGTTTTTCGGCTCCGTTGAGTTGTTTCTGTTGAACGACACTTGAGCCTTTTTATCTCAACCAAATTAAATCTTTTAACACATTTAATGATTCGTTTTTTGTCACCAAAAGATAATTGTCTTTTCTAGTTTTCCTGTAATTTAATTTTATGCCCTTCGTGTTGGATCTGCAATTAGTATGTTAAAAAACTCGAATTTCACCCCACTGTGTCAATATTTACATGAAATGCATATCACGCACAGCACACTTTGACCAACGCGACAAATGAGCACAGTTTGGGCTCTCTGAACAGAAAACGACGTAGGCAATGATTTAACGTAAATCAGTAGGCACATTATGTGATTGTACGTCATTTCCCGGAATTTCATTTCCCGGAAGTTCATTTCCCGGAATATATCAATTCCCGGAAAGCACCATTCCCGGAAAAGTTAATTTTCTTTTTTTTTCATATATTAAACTGAAAAAAATGAAGCTTTTAAGTACATCTATCTATATACTTATGTATTGACATTTATTGGAAACAAGATAAAAAACAAAACTTGATTTATTCTGTAAAATTAATGCAAATGTTTTGGTCAAATAGTGAAAAGTCACTTTGAGATAGGCTTAATGAGCAAATATTTACCTGAGGTGGATAGACCAGTAACCAGTGTTTGACAGAACAGTTCATGTTTAAAAGAAGGGTGAATCTCCTATAAATGGTTCTCTTAAATATTTTTTTGAACTTTAGATATGAAAAAAGAGAAAATACCTTTCATAGGAGATTTACCCTTCTTTTAAACATGAGCTGTTATTTCAAATATTTTGAAAAAAAAAGAAAAGCTGACGGGCCTGTTGCTTACTTTTGCAGAATATATAGGAAATAAATAGACCAAACAAATATCATGATTATTATGTTTATAATATAGCATATAGTTATTACCATGAGGTTATATTTATAAAACGAAATTAGGTTTTGTATAAATTTATAGAAAAACCTTTTTTTAGTATTATATTAAGTTTTCCGTGATTTGAACTTTCCGGGAAATGTTACATTCCGGGAAACGATTTTCCGGGAAATGTCATTCCGGGAAATGAACTTCCGGGGAACGAAATTCCGGGAAATGACGTACAATCCATTATGTACACATTAGGCTGATGCAAAATTCGAAATATTTGCTCCCCTAAGCTTAATCGACGCCAATTTGGGTCCTGATAGTCCCCAATAAATTTTAACACATTTGGTTTTAACTTGGCTTTGCACACGCTATTCAAAAGTTTGTATGGGAATTAGTATGAAGAATCTCAAACTTACATTTCCAGATCCTTAACATCTTGATATTATGTCCTTAAACCAAATCCTATTAAGATTCATATAGTGTAAGTTGCCAACTATCAAAATGCCGAAGACATGTAAATTTCATACAAAAATAGTTATTCAATAAAACATAAACTACACACTTTAGGTATGATGTTTTATTCTTATTTTTGTTTTCTTATTATTATATATATTTTTTATATTTCATATTTATATATTTTATGTATTTTATTTTATTTATATTATTTTATTTATTTTATATATTTTATATCTATATATTTTATATACATTACATATTTTTATTTCTGATTATTATATTTGTTGAATAACTATTTTTATATAAAATTTACATGTCAGGTATCTTCAGCATTTTGATAGTTGGCAACTTACACTATATGAATCTTAATAAGATTTGGTTTAAGGACATAATATCAAGATGTTAGGGATCTGGAAATGTAAGTTTGAGATTCTTCATACTAATTCCCATACAAACTTTGAATAGCGTGTGCAAAGCCAAGTTAAAACCAAATGTGTTAAAATTTTTTGGGGACTATCAGGACCCAAATTGGCGTCGATTAAGCTTAGGGGAGCAAATATTTCGAATTTTGCATCAGCCTAGTACACATTCTTTCCAACTAGTTTGGTTTCATCTTAGAGATACAAAAGTAGTATAAATCATCTAATTGCATGCTGCCCTTCTCCAGGTAAGCAACATCTTATTCCTCGTCGGCCCACCGTTCCTGATCTACCTGTTCAAAGACTACGGGAAGTTTATTCAACCAGCTATCCATATTATTTGGATCCTGTTGATTATTGTTGGCTTGAGCTCTGCCTACTTCCATGCCACCCTTAGCTTACTGGGTCAGCTTCTGGACGAGCTGACCATCCTGTGGGTTTTTATGGCAACGCTGAGCCTGTTCTGTCCTCGGAGGCACTTCCCACGTATATTCAAGCATTCCAGGTAAAGTTAGCGCTAGATCTAACCTAGTCATAGTTGAACTGAGTTTATCGTTATTCATAGGAAACGCTTTTGCATCTCGATGTCGGTATTCTCGCTCACAGCAACTGCCCTGTCGGTGTGCTATCCGGCCATCAACGCGTTCGCTCTGATGCTATTGGCCATACCAGCCACCTATCTGCTGTACAAGGAACTACAAATGTGAGTTTTATGATTGCAAGGTAGTAAGACGACAACAAGATATATTTAATCTCGCATCTATTTGTAGCGTTCATGACAAACGGGTCTACCGATTGGGCATCCGAAATACCACTATTCTGATGATGGCAATTGTGTGTTGGATCAACGATCGAATGTTCTGCGATGCGTGGTCGCGATTGAACTTTCCCTATCTACACGGTTTCTGGCACATTCTGATCTTCATTTCGGCTTACACAGCGTGTGTACTGTTCGCGTACTTTTTCGTCAGCGACGAAAGACCGGAGAGTCAACCGCAGCTCAAGTACTGGCCTTTCAATAACTTCGAGCTGGGTGTACCATATGTTTCTGTTAGTTGTTACAAGAAATTGAGCGATCACATCTAGGTCTAGGTATTTAGGAATAAGTTGAACTGGATGGGAAAGCGTAAAGCGATCTGTGTTAGGAAGCGTACTTCTTGTGCGTAATAGAAGTAAGCAAGATAGTGTTTGAAAGAGGAGGAAAGACCATAAATAAGAAGAAAGTACAAATTGCAATGAGAATTTTAACGAAAATAGAGTAACTCATTAGCCACCATTACGTTGTGACATAACGCCAAAAATATTGTTTCCAAACGTGCAGCCGAGTTCAGTGAAATACGGTTCTTTATCTATTAAAAAAAGTGTTTAAATTAGTTATTTGAGTAGCATTAGTAGGTTAGTTTATTAGAGGAATTTATTTATTATTGAGGCGGTAACGAAATCTTTGTATGTATAACCTACAGTTCGTATCATAAGCTCTGAAGCTTCGCATTTTTGTTTTGCTAAAAGTTTTAAATACCTTGTTGGAATGGTTAAACGTCAATGGGTATCTTATGTATGTTATTGCTAGTTCTAAGAAGAGTTTTTAGAAAAGCGTTACGTTTTTATCAAGGTAAATTAAATAATAGATCAACGTAACTTTGTAAATTTGAACAGTTAGTCAATTTATCCGAACGCCTGATATTTCCGAGCCTAGAAGGCTTGTTATAAACTCTGGAATAGCACTGATGATGACAGTTGATTGAAGTCGAATGCTTTTTATTTATTTTCATGGCATGACGCCATTGAAACATTACCTGATACACAATATCCAACGTGCTCGGCTTCCGTCCGATCCCGGGGTACCTTGTAGTCCCTAGAATTAACCTCCAATAATAGTAGAAAACTATTTATTTATTTTCATGGCATAACATCATTGAAACATTACCTGATACACAATTTCCAACGTGCTCGGCTCCCGTCCAATCCCGTGGGCACCTTGTACTCCCTAGATCTTGCTTCACCTGGTATAACCATCTCGCTCGTTGCGCCCATCGTCGTCTTGTGGCAACCGGATTCCCATCAAACACCATTTTCACACGATAGTTATCCGGCATTCTCATTGCATGTCCTGCCCAGCGTATTGTTCATTCTCCACTTCCAGACTCCGTTCTCCTGCACTCCGCGAATGATGATTCTTAACTCCCTTCGCTCAAAAACTCCGAGTGCTCGCAAGTCCTCCTCAAGCATTGTCCCCGTCTCATGCGCGTACAAAATAACCTCCACATTCAAATGCACGAACCTTCTTCTTTACACTACTCATAAGGTGCTGTACAACATTTGTACCTACTTTTTGGATTTTGGCAATCCATTTTTTCTTCATATTTTCCTCCGATTTTTATTTCCTTAGGATGCTTCCGAAGTTCTTGCTTCATGATGGACCAGTACTTTTTAATTGGCCGCAGTTCCGATGCGTTCGCGGGGTTGAGATGCTTCTGCACGAAATTGACCTCCTTAGCTTTGTACCACTTCAAAACCTTTTTCGAGTAATGGCACGAGGTTAAATCCGGCCAGAAAGTCGCAGGATCATCGTGTGACCTCAGAAGAGGAAGTAGACGCTTTTGGAGGCATTCCTTCGAATTTATGATGAGCCGTGAAAAACTGGAGCCCTGGAAGTCTGCTTTTACATACGTCTCATCATCCTTAACGAGGCAATGTGGTTTCGTCAACATCTGGGTGTAGAGCTTCCGTGTGCGTGTTTTACCTACCGTATTCTGCCGTTCATCGCGATTAGGCGCCTTTTGGACTTTGTACGTGCGTAGTCCTTCTCGTTTTTTCGCATCTTGCACGAAAGTTTTGGTTAAATTCAGTTTCTTCGCCACATCTCGAACTGAACTGTTGGGATTCCTCTTGAAAGCTTGAACTAGCCGCTTGTGATCCTTAACACTATACGGAGATCCATTTTTGTCACTTTTTGCTTTCCGATCGATTGTCACGTTCCTGGTACCGATTTAAAACACGAGACACCGTAGAATGTACCATTCCCAGCATCTTCCTGATGGCACGATGAGAATGATCCGGATCTTCGAGGTACGTGCGCAGAATTCTTTGCGCCGTTGCTGTTCTTCCGACTCCAGTCTGCTAGTGAAACTTACACAGCGTAAACAAATACACATTGAACTAATTTCAATAACTAGAAATTAGAAGAAAAATTAGTATCTTCCATTTAATTCCAACTACCTTTGCTTATCTTTGACAGATACGCGTATTTCGTCTACAATGTGCCGACTTCTTCAGTGTCTCGTACTAATAACTCGACTTGACGATATTAGTACGAGACACTGAAGAAGTCTGCACATTGTAGACGAAATACGCGTATCTGTCGAAGATAAGCAAAGGTAGTTGGAATTAAATGGAAGATATTAATTTTTTTCTAATTTCTAGATACAGGTATTCCACTAAACAGCTCAAACCCTCTAGGATTCATAATTTCAATAGAAAATATCCAACGGGTAAAAAGTTACAGCCATTTAACAGTGGTGCAATTCCGTACAACCTTTAAAGGCGAATTCGTTTTTGATTCAATACTAACCGGGATCGGGTTGTGTTTGTCTTTATTTGCAACTCGTACCGGGTTGAGGTTTACACTGGAAATTTTTTCGGGTATCGCTGGTTGGAACTGGTTCCATACTAGGTTTAAAAACGAATTTGCTATAAGTCTGTTTGACCGCAGTTGCTTGTGGAGTCCGTAGTAGGTATGACTTCCACTGACGATACTCCTCCGGATCTCACGGCTTTTATAATTGTCCGTAGTAACCAGTGAGTCGAGATAGACAAATTTATCGACTACCTCGAACTCACCGGCGCGCCGTCGGTTCCGCATGCCAGCATGTACTTCGCTTTGGACGTCTTTATTTTCAACTCAATCTTCACTGCTTCGCACTTTAATCTGGAATACTGTTCTGCCACCGGCTCAAATATCCCGCCAACAATGTCCACGTCATCGGCATAGAAGATAAATTGACTGGATTTGTTGAGGATCGTATGATGCCCCGTATGTTGAATGCCGCTCGTCTCATAACACCTTCAATAGCAATGTTTAACAGCAGCCTTGAGATTCCATCCCCTGAACGAATCCCCAGCGGGATTTGAATGAACTCGATAATCCACCCGATAACTTCAAACAGCATTGGGTTCCATCCATCGTAGCCTTGATTAGTCTGGTCATGGTTCTCGTCCTTTGTCTTCCATAGCTCTTTTCGATTTACTGTATCATTGCGGCTTTGAAGTCAATTAAAAGATTATACGAACACAGAAAAAAATCTTGTAGTAAAAACCACCATTTTACCCGACTACGCCTATCTTTAAAACTACCATGAAATTTCAGTCAAATTTACTATGTTTATGGTAAAACCTTCAACGTTTGTGGTTTAATTGACAGATCTCATATAGATCTAATCGCAGGCATGGTAAAATCAAACGCATTTATAGTCAGGTGAAAATTGTGGGTGTTGTTAGTTTCTACTGCGGTTTTTTTTGCGTGTAGGTACTCTCATAGAACTTTTGAAGGATCTTCCACAAAGTGAAGATTTGGTCCATTGCAGACCGGTCTTCGATGATACTGTAAAAATAGAACAACTACGTCAAGACTTTTGCTGATTTTCCGTTGCAATTCTTTTTTACGGCTGGCTCGCAGGGCCGCACACCAACCCCCTACTTTCCGGAGGATCATAGTGCACAGTTGAGCTTAGAGTCCTTTCCTGGCACTCAAACGTCGATAAGCCGCCCATTGCATTGGGGACAGACGTTGTTGTGAGCCGCTCCTCCTGGAGAATAGACGCTCAGGTTTGCAGAAGCATCATGTACAAAACGCTAATAAGACCGGTGGTCCTCTACGGACACGAGATATGGACCATGCTCGAGGAGGACCTGCAAGCACTCGGAGTTTTCGAGCGACGCGTGCTAAGGACGATCTTTGGCGGTGTGCAGGAGAACGGTGTGTGGCAGCGAAGGATGAACCACGAGCTCGCTGCACTCTACGGCGAATCCAGCATCCAGAAGGTGGCCAAAGCATGTTGCAAGAATGCCGGACAACAACCCTGCAGTAGGTGTTGGTGCAAGTTGGTGTTCGCTACTGATCCGGTGTGCACAAGAAGGCGTGTAGCGCAGAGAGCATGATGGGCGGAACAGGTTGAGCGTGATCTGGTGAGCATTGGGCGTGACCGAGGTTGGAGAGCGGCAGTCGCAAACGGAGTATTGTGGCGTACTATTGTTGATTATGTCTTATCGTAAATGTGATGTTGAACAAATAAATGTATGTATGTAACGTACGTCAAGACTGCTACAATAGTATTAATACATTCTTGTAGGTCAGGTGAATTAAACAAAATAAATAAATAAAATAAAAAAATAACGTGCCTATCTTCATAACGAATTTCTTTTTGAAATTATTTGACAACCCTTATGACATATTATAACTCTGTAGTCTGAACAAGGCATAATATTACCATCTATTGTAGCAAGGTAACCTTCCATAGCTGTGGAATAATCTGAAAAACGATTTGATCACTTACTCACAGCAGAGACACTTACCAAAACCCACGAATATAGGGAAGATCATCTCCTTCCAAAAACAAGTTCACTCTAACAGTGCTAGAATCGAGCCTCCGATTGACAGAATAAACCCAATAGATGCGGTCGAAGATGCCGCCCTCGTTCCGAGAAATGTTAAAAATTGGGAGGAGGCAGTCCCATGCTCCCTATCCATATCGTTTCACTTGGGTGCCCTGATGGTCCCTCCTTTTCCCCGTTATATGTTATTTATTTAAAATATATTTTGCTTTCCTTGTGTTAGAGAATTTGACTGAAAGTTGTTTATTGTTCTTGATTATTGTAACTATCTGTCAGGACCAAGGATAACATTATAATAGCAAAGTTTGTCTCTTTGAGTGCATTCAAATTTTAGATTTCATCATAATTAAATTTTGAAAAATACAATTAGAATCAAATTTTTATAATTCAGTTATAAAAAGTCATTTTTTGCGTGACGTAATTATTGGACGTTCCTTTTAAACTTTCTGTTGACATTTTTTTTTCTCGTAGGATCTGCGCACCGGTTGGTGTATTACGGTACAGCAGCTGGCCAATTCTTCCCCGATTTGGTTTTCATATTTCCTCATAGATTTACATGTGTGTTTCGTAATAACATATTCTTGTGATCCAAATATCATAGTTGGCGAAATAGTTGAATCATACCTACCACAAACTTCCAATCTCTACACTTAGTTTGTTGTCATTAGCAAAAGCAATGACTGCTTTTGACGGTTTAACCAACAATCAATGTGCAACTAGCGATTTGAAATTGGTTCACTGTTGGAGAACCCCTAGTTTCGAAGTACACCTTGCAGTCCGCACATTGCCATGTATTCTTGCGCTTTTTTTTACCTTTTGGTACAAGTATCTTTGTTTTTGTTTTGATTTGCTATGTTATTTTGACAGAATATTTGAGGGTGTATTGGTGTGAGATGCGGTCTTAGGGGCGCATCATTAAGCTTGGGACCGATGTGCTAGTACAGACTGCCAAGAAAAAATCGTAATTGTTCGGCACCTACTGGTCTTAGAGTTAGTCTATGGTTTAACTGCTTTCTTAAACCGTGATTTCTACATACAACCTCGAAAAAAAATACACAAAAGATTGCTTAAACAATACAAACAGCTGTTCACATATATTTTGATATTCTTAGGAGAACTATTGCCTTGCGGTACAATTAATACATACTCAATCTGTTCGATTAAATTTCAAACAGCTGAACAGTTCACTTAACTTGAAAACCATTCTTAAAAAATTATACTGAAGGCTTCATTCTGACATTATCTATTGATAGAAAAATATAGCATATCAATAATGTTCCTTGCATTTCAGGTGCTGATGATTCAAGGTTTACTGACTTTTTCAGCTGTTTGAAAACTCAGTACAAATTTACCGACCTCAGTAAAAAAAACTTAGTGTGTAACGCTATCATAACAACCAACTCCATGTTCTTCATGCACCAATATCCTCTACGTTGCATCCAACCATAGCGGCTAACCTCGTTTAGGCGGCAAAGTCGATACAGCACTATTGCAAAATATTAGACTTTGTGTGCCAGCTATGAGCTTGAGTTTTCGCCGTCCTACAAGTTTAGCTATCCGAATCCGAAGATAGATTCGACGAGCAAACATTTTCGGTGGGAGTCAGCTCCTTTTTACGATAATGAAAGTGGGCATCGAATTTCTGACCACGATAGACGACCGAATTTTTGTCCGTTTCGTAAATCTTGACTTCGTACAGCAGTTCCGGTTTCGGCATAATCAGCCTTAGACTATCCCAGATGAAGATAGCCACATTTTCCGTAGTGCTGGCCTGTAACGAAAAATACTTTGGTCATTACTGTGCTTAGTTTCGGTAAATGTCATGTGAAAATTTACCAAGTTTTTGAAATATGGGACGTCTTTGTCTAAATTGAGGTGATCCAATTTCTTCATAATTGTCTGGTCCATATATTGTTTTAAATCCGTAATGTTTAACACCATTCCCGTCTTAGGATCTACTGGACCCCGAACTGTGACTTCGACTGTAAGTTGCATAAATTAACAATCAAGCTTTAGCAAGTGTTAGTAATCATAAAGTTATTTCTCGATCTCCGTGTCGCATAACCTACCCGTGTAATTATGACCGTGGCCATTTGGGTTGTTGCATTTTCCGTACACTTGCCGGTTGGCTTCGTCACTCAGGAATGGGCTGCGACATTTAGAGTTTAAAATGCTGATACAAAACTTATTTTTATTAGCCGAAAACATACCTATGTAAACGATGGCAAGCGCTAAAACTCTCCTTTCTCGTCAGATATACTAGTGGGGAAGACATTGCTTGGTGGTGCCTAAAGAATATTAAATTGAACAAATGTAGCAATTTAATTGAGAAACATTCTAATTGCTTACTATACTTAATGCGTGCTAAATGAACCTGCACTGTTCGATGCTAAAGTCTTATTTGCTATCTAATGGTAATTCATCAACACACACACACATACATAATGAAGAGGTACTCCAGAGAGAAAACAAAACCGTCTTGTTGGACTTTATCATAATCAAACAATTTCACACCAAGCACAGCCGAACTTGTGAAAAGGGACTATGCCTTAAGTGTAAACCCTTAGATGGTACTATTTCAATTAACTTGCTCCTGATTTATTCATACACATGACATAATTTGGTTAGACACCATTTTAAATTGTCCACTTTCAAGAACTACACAAAGGCCTAACTGCATTCTCATCTATATTCCGATCAGGGCAAAGCGGTATATTGTGGGGCCCATGTTTTCAACTGAACCAATGCTCTCGATGAAATCGTAAATTAAAAGCGTTAAACGTATCATATATTTGAATTAACCGTTCATTGAGCAATAATTTATGCTATAATAGGGTTTATTTCCAGCAAAACCTTTCACAGGGCCTGCGTCTTCGATAATTTTTATTTCTGATTAGTAATTTTGAGGAAATATTCACCTGCTAATGCAGATTTTTATGATGAGCGATAAGTTCAAATGAATCTCTATAACGACAAAATAATAATTAGGTGCATGACTTACGAGATTGGAATGGTTGGTGCGAATTTTCTTTTGCAAATTACGCATTGTTTACATTTTTGGCTCATTGGCCCTTGTTACATGTTTAGCTAGACTTCTGGATGCAGTTCGCTGTTGGTATATGTTAAGTTTGTGATATCTGGATGCACATGGTTTATTGCTTACCAATACAGTGTAACTGTATTTAAACATGCCGGTTTGTTTTTGAGATCTTTGTATATTATACTGTATACTTGTAGGCGCCCGCGTGATGACGTGCGAGCTATCGGGGGACTTCTCCGATATATTTCAAACATACATCACAGTAGAAATCCGAAAAATTGTACAACAGAGTTTACTTATTTTTCATAAGTGTTATATACCTGGAACAGACATACAACGTACAGCGTTGTACTCCTTTAGTCTAGAACTCGTTTTTTAGTACTACGTAGAACGCTGTACACATTCAGATTATTTTACAGAAATATGTAAAGTTTTACCGAATTCTTAACAGCTGAACGTGCGGTAATCCGATTTTAAGGATTTCGGTGAAATTTTACATATGTCTGTTAAAATTTTAGCGGATTTCGGTAAAATTTTACTGAAATCCGTTAAATCGGATTACCGAACGTTCAGCTGTTGAGAATTCGGTAGAACTTTACATATTTCTGTAAAATAATCTAAGTGTGTACTAGGCTGGGTCAAAATTCATATTCCAGTTCCCTCTTGATTTTTGGAAGCTTTTTGGGTCCTTTAATAACTTTGCTAAATTTCAGCTCGATCGGTGAAACTATATTTTTGCGTTCGAGGTTTAAATTTTACATAGGATTTTATATGGGAAAACTTACTTTTATGTAGAATAATCTGGCGAGGTGACCCGTTGAAATCTAAAAATAAGTCCATTTTCTTCAAGTAATAGATTATAATTCGAACTTACAACGGAAGCTATTTATAACTTTGTTCAAACGGAGTCAACTGTCAAACTGTTCTATGTGCATGATATCGGCTTCTCTCCATGTCGAGTGAACGCTCCACAACAACGTGTTTGCTTCGCGCCAACAGCAGCAGGCTGCAGGCCATACTGCAGGTGGCAGTGTTGTTAGGAAAAACAGTTCAATGAGCCGTTCGTTAGGATTGTAATCAGTTTTAGCTCAATAACTTTTTCCACAATCGCTGGATCGCTTTGCGGTCTTGGAAAAAAAGTTTCCTTGAAATATTTCCAAAAGGAAAATTTGGTTCACTTATTTTTAGATGTCAACGGGTCACCTCGCCAGATTATTCTACATAAAAGTAAGTTTTCCCATATAAAATCCTATGTAAAATTAAAAACTCGAACGCAAAAATATAGTTTCACCGATCGAGCTGAAATTTAGCAAAGTTATTATAAGACCCAAAAGGCTTCCAAAAATCAATAGGGAGTGAATATTTTTTTCTTCCATATGTTCGTGTCCCAGGCTAGTGTGTACGTTGTACACACTTAGAAAATTTTACAGTATTCGGTAATTTTTTACCGAACTTTCAACAGCTGAACGTTCGGTAATTCGATTTACAGGATTTCGGTGAAATTTTACAGTACTCCGGTACAAAAATTACCGGAACTTGTCAAATTTTACCGAAGTCCGTTAAATCGGATTACCGAACTGTTCAGCTGTTGAAAGTTCGGTAAAAACTTACCGAATACTGTAAAATTGTCTAAGTGGACTGGACTGTTCAGCTGTTGAAAGTTCGGTTAAAAATTACCGAATACTGTTAAATTTTCTAAGTGTGTAAGCATTTTCTAGTGGAATTTTAAACGAATTTGCTCGCGTTTCTCAGGGAAATTCTCCCTGAATGTAAGAAGCGGAACCTCCCATGTTTCTCTACCGTTTCCGCCCGGCCATATCCACAATCGTAGTTTGTTTTTCCCGTGTACATATGCAAGTGGTGACATTAACCATCTCCTTCAACAAAAATGATAAACCCTAATGCTCTATGGCTCAGTATCTTGCCAATGAAGAACAGCTGAATGGATTGGACGAGATGTGTCCAGCGAAATAGTCCACGGCTGGTAAGTGAGGAACCAGAGCGGAATGCACATTTGACTAAATGCAATACACGGGTTATCATAAGCCAACAAACTAGTTATTGAAAATCGCTACCGAGACGCACTTAAGAAATACAATGAGAGTATCTGTTGGGCAGAGAGACCTGGGAGACCTAGCGATTGCGTGTGGTGGTCGGATGGCTCTCTATTACGATCATGAAGAGTATGAATTTGCCATGGTCATCTTTACTACGGGTTAAGAACATAACCATCCGGACCGGTAGATGCCTAAGTTGCTAGTGCTGGAATTTAACTGCAAAAGTAAGAGACGGTGAACACATTCGTTCTAAACAGCTTCCAGTGTTGGAACTCAACGTAGAATTGAGTCCCAGGATTCCTTTCGTGGCCAAAGAAACAGTGATGAAAGGCTTACCACATTTTACAAGAAGCATGGTTGCCGTGAAAGATTTTCAAGCAGACAATGCGATTCTTAGCGAGAAATCTATCGTGACATCATTCTATTCCAAATTCCAGTTCATGATTTACCATAACTGTTCGTCGGAGAACTTTATGTCGTTGATCCTATGTCCGCGGTAAAACACTGCAGAGAAGACTGTTTGAAAGATGATTGGAGGCTCATTCATCGTTTTTGATGTGGAATTTGAAAAGCATTTCTTTCATCAGGTGCCATATGGATCCAAAAGTTTTCTTGTACGGATTAACAATGTTCAACGATGGCGTGAAAAGGATGTTGAAGTATTGCAAATCCTTCGGTCGGACCGGATGTAATCCATTTAATTTGGACTACACCAACGATGATTCACTTGTAGCGTTCAGTGTTCCATACTGCTAAAATTAAGCCCCGTGAGCATTCTCAGGATAATTTCTATCGTTTTTTCTGTTATCTTCTACTATATATACAACTTCCAGCAACCATTGGTTCGATCGCTGTTCGTCATTCAGGCACAGAAAAACTATCTTTTGAAGTACATAGTTGTAGCTATATGCAATCACTCCCAGGTAACCAATAAGCATTAGCATATGCAGTAAATCAACCCTAAATCTGCATTTCAGATGCTATAAGCATTATATTAGCATTATATCAGCATCTTGAAGCTATCGGTTGTAAAGCTACATTTTAAATGCTATTTAAATGCTTGTAGCCAGTAATAAGCATTTCGAATGCAAAGTAGCATTAATGAAGCATTATCATAGCATTGCAGTAAAGCAGCCGTATATTGGGCCAAAAGCGGCATTTATGTTGCATTTACGGCGACTTAAATGATTGATAGGCTGCCGTAAAGACACTTTGGAACTGCTTATTGGTTACCTGGGATGTTTTACGCTTGACGTTCGTTGAGGTCCTCCCAATCAGTAAGGGTGAGCAAATCTGCATTTCGCACGGACCAATATGGGGAGAAACATCCTTTAGCGAGCAGTAGAACCAACTGGCCAAGTTGGAGATAAAATGTGCATGTGAAGTCTGCTATCCGAATTCGTTTATAAAGTGGCTGAGTAAGAGCAAGCCTCACCCACCCAGCTTCTGCAATGATGAGAGAGAATTACGGATTGTTCTAAATGGCGATACCCTCAGCAGCGAGGATAAGATGCTTTGCAGGATAATGCTTTGCAGGAATTATACCGCCCAAGTAACCATGTTAGTTTTATTCCAGCCCTCCTGCATTTGTTGATGAAACTACATTCAAAACTGTTTTTGTCTACCAACACCTCCTTTATGTTTCTTTAAAGCCGCAATTTGCAAAACGTGGATCATTTGGAGGTTGGTAAATGACTGGACAATGCGTACCATTGGTACTTCGCGTACCTGCAGGTATAAAATAGATCCTACTGCGATCCTTAGCCTCTTGTCCAGTCACTTCTATCCCTACCTCCCCGTAGTGCCGACTGGGATATGAGTAACCTTAGGAAAAATCGGGTAACCAACCCCAGTGGGACCTTGGTCATATGCTGACAGGGAAGGGGGGGGGGGGGGCTGCCCTATTCAAAGGGTGCATTCTATCTGAGCCTCTGTTCTCCATGTTAGTAGCGGCTCAAAACAGCGTCTGTTCTCCATGTTAGGAGTGGCTGATCATCGTCCTTATGCCAGCGTGGGACTCTAAACAGTGCTGTGCACGATGGTTCCCCGGCGAGGCAGGGGGTTGGGGAAGGTCCAACAAGCCGCCCTTAAAAAATCAATGTTACAAATAATACAGAAGTTGATACGGACCGGAACAATCGGCAAAGACCTAGGCGACGAATTAAGGACTACGATTGGAGACTCGGAACATGGAACTGTAAATCGCTCTGCTTCCCTGGCTGCGATAGGATAATCTATGACGAACTTCAACCACGTAACTTCGAAGTCGTAGCACTGCAGGAGGTTTGCTGGGCAGGACAGAGGGCATGGAAAAGCGGGCATCGAGCGGCTACTTTCTGCCAGAGCTGTGGTACCACAAACGAGCTGGGCACCGGCTTTGTAGTGCTGGGCAAAATGCAATGGTTTCTGATCAACGCTAGAATGTGCAAGCTGAGGATCAAGGGTCGATTCTTCAACTACAGCATCATCAACGTACACTGTCCACACGACGGGCGACCCGATGACGAAAAAGAAGCGTTCTACGCGCAGCTAGAGCAAGTGTATCATGGCTGCCCGCAGCGGGACGTAAAAATTGGTCATTGGTGACATGAACGCTTAGGTAGGACGGGAGGCAATGTACAGACCGGTAATAGGGCCTAACAGCCTGCATACCATATCGAACGATAATGGCCAACGATGCGTGAACTTTGCGGCCTCCCGTGGTTTAGTAGTTCGAAGTACCTTCTTTCGCCGTAAAGACACCCACAAAGTCACTTGGAGATCACCTGACCAACGAACAGAGAATCAAATCGACCATGTTCTAATCGACGGGAAATTCTTCTCCGATAACATCAACGTTCGCACCTACCGCAATGCGAATGGAGGTGAAGTGTAAGTAAGGTAAGGACCATTTTATGGACAGTTGTGAAAAGAAGTTAATAAAACTGTTAGAAGATCATAAAGATGTTGAAAGATGTTATGACCACTCGAAAACCGTCATAAAATCTATTGGCTGTCAAACTTCACAGTGATATCGTCTGTTTCATTAAGCAGTAAATAATACATTAGAAAAAAGTTCTAGTGTTGCGGGAAATTTTGATAGATAGCAAAATTGAGTTTTTTACAGCGTATCATCAGCGGGAGGATTGTCATGAAGAAAATGCAAATATTTCTTGGCTCAGGGAGTACTAGCACACCGGTCCCAAGCTTAATGATTCGCCCCTAAAAACGTAACGCTCACCAACACACCCTTATATATTGTGTCAAAATAGCAAAGCGAATCAAAACAAGAACAAAGATACTAGCATAGACTAACTCTAAGACCAGTAGGTCCCATACAAAAACGATTTTTTTCTTGGCTCAGTCAGTACTAGAACATCGGTCCCAAGTTCGGTCCCAAGCTTAATAATGCGCCCCTAATAATGAACTCACACGAATACACTCTCAAATATTCTGTCAAAGTAACACAGCAAATCAAAACAAAGGCGGAAATATGTATAACAAATTGCTGGCTTCAAGGTGTATTTCGGACCAAGGGGTTCTACAACAGTGAACCAATTTCAAATCGCTAGTTGCATATTGATTGTTGATACTAGTATCAAAAGGTACAGAAAAGCGCAAGAATTATTGCAAGGTGCAGACTGCCAGGTGTACTTCAGACCTAGGGGTTCTACAACAGTGAACCAATTTCAAATCGCTAGTTATAGTCTGCACCTTGCCATGCATTGTTCGCTTTTCTTTACCTTTTGGTATAAGTGTCTTTGTTTTTGTTTTCATTCGCAATGTAATTAAGCTTGGGACCGAACTTGGGACCGGTTTGGTAGTACTTCCTGAGCCAAAAAATATATTCATTTTCTTCAAGACTATCCACCCGCTGAGACTACTATTGAATTGTGGCCGGTACCAACGAAACCGTAGGATGTACCTCTCAATCTTTCGGTCAATACCAAAAAGAAGCGTTGCTGATGAGAAGACACCTACACATCTATTCCTTGGACGTCCGATACGAACAACACTAGCCACTGAAGCCATGTTCTCTTCTTTAAAGCCATGCTATCCAAGTCCAACCCTGGTCTACAAGATGTAGAATATCCAGTTTAACAAACGACACGGTGAAGTGAAAAGAGTACTCGATCCAGAAGATTTGCTTCTCGCTCAAATCCATCACAGCAACAAAATCGAGTGGGTTTCTGGACACGCAATCGAGCGCAAGAGTTCGGTGGTCTACACCATTCTATTTGTCAACGGACGGCTCATTCGAGTACACACAAGTCAGCTACGACAACGACGAATTCCATCTCGAAACCATTTGTCCCAGAAAAACTATTAGCATATCCAACTCAAGATGAAGATCCAATTTCAGAGGTAGTACAAATTCCTGACGCCAAACCTGATGATCACAAAAACACACAAACCTGATGATGTGATGACAAATAAGGGAACGTCCATTAATTACGTCACGCAAAAAATGATTTTTAATTACTATAATTAAATAAATAATAATTTTAATTAAATTCGTCACGTTTTTTGTATGGACCTTCAAATTTTTTTGTATGGATCGTCACGTTTTCTCAAACCCCCCCTCCCCCCCCTAATGCGTGACGTAATTAATGGACCTTCCCTAACGAGTCGGACATGCCTGAAGAACCTTCTCCAGCGTCCGTTCGATATGACGGAAGACATTCCCGGCTTAGGTTGCGCCATACGATCTCTTTTAAAAGGGGGAGATTAACCATCGGCGTATGCACGAGAGGCGATGTGGTAGGCCATGAGTTGTAGCCGTGGTATAAATCAACAACAAGCAAATGTTTGGGGTTAGTTCCAACCCTGTAACTAGCTGTTAATCTCTTAATTAGTTTTCTTTCTCTTCGAGAACTTAACAGATAGATTGAATTTAGGCGTTTGTACCATCAGTTATTTAACGTTATTGATTTTCACAGATTGCAACTCCGGCGGGAGATGACATTTGTGCTATAGAAGTTTTATTTTACGGTAAGGCTTAATTCGACAAAACTTTTTCATTGAGGCCTAACTGCCGAACGTGAACAAAGACTTCGTCCGCGAATTTCTCGTAATACAAAATCTACCCATGCAAGCTTCCAATTCTATCGAATAGGAGGACTCTTTTTTTTCGAAATAGCTGTGGTAGATCAATGAGGCAAGTTTCAAAGGATGACAAATTCAAGGAAGAAGACATTGTTTACGGTTGTCAGTTAGGCCTAAATGAAAAATCTTTGTCAAATTGTATTCTCAGCTTGAACCTCGATAATCCACAGGTGGTTGTTTGAGTTAATTTGCAATGTGCCTCTTAAAGGGTAACTCAACAGGTACAGTGATCCCCAGCAGCATCATAATACTAAATACTAGACATAATAGGTGCAACAGCAAGTAACAATGCTCTTATAATTCAATTATGTTCATCGTTCTATATACATACCTATACAAAAGCATGAATAGGCTGCGAAGATTGCCTTCAACCGGGATCAAAAATCTCCTAGCCTATCACCCATGTGACTTACCTACCTCCCGAAAGGGTGTTGAAAATAACAGGATAAAATAATCGTTTTGGGTAATTCTCATATCTTCACAATCCAGTTGATCAGCCTGTTAGCAAGGGTAGCATCAAGGTGAGATTCACATAAGGCTTGCTCCTTGCCCCGGTAATTGAGATAACATCGTTATAGTGATGCTTAATTAAAAGGATTTCCCGTTCCATGGACACCTACTGTCATTTTATCAACATCAACAGATTGTAGGATAAATATGGTAAAAGAAGCGGAATTGCAACTAGCTTCCCAACGTGTGCGGACTATGCAGTATTCTTGATTTAGTGTCGGATAGTTGTTGTGCTCAGGGCACATAACATGAATGATAGTTGGTGGGTATAATCTTGATGGAAGCGATTTGCTTGAATAGTATGTGTAGTGGGTGTTAAATTGAAAACACTTGTGGTTCAAAAGGGCCCTCCTTAGCTCAGTCAGTAAAGGTGCAGCTACAAAGCAACACCATGCTGGAGGTGGCTGGGTTCGATTCCCGGTCCGGTCTAGGAATTTTTCGTTGAGGAAAATTTATCGATTTCCAGGGGGTATCAGCGGGGCGATAGTCCTGAAGAAAATGAATGAATTTTTTTACTCACGAAGTACTTGCACACCAGTCCCAAGCTCGGTCTTAAGCTTAATGTTTCGCCCCTAATAACGTAACTCTCACCAACACACCCTTGATACTTGATATTGTGTCAAAATAACAAAGCGAATCAAAACAACAACAAAGATACTTTTCTGTACAAGGTACAAGCAAGAGTCAGTTTTTTCTAACAGGGAGCGAAAGTAAAACCAACAATCAATATGCAACTAGCGATTTGAAATTGGTTCACTGTTGTAGAGCCCCTTGGTCCGAAGTTCACCTTGAACCCAGCACCTTGCTGTACATATTTGCGCCTTTTGATTTGCTATGTTATTTTGACAGAATATTTGAGAGTGTGTTCGTGTGAAATCACTATTAGGGGCGCATTATTAAGCTTGGGACCGATGTGCTAGTCCTGACTGAGCCAAGAAAAAAATCGCATTTGTTCGGGACCTACTGGTCTTACAGTCTATCCTTATAAGGCGTTTGCTAATCGGTTTGATATTACTAGTTCGTGTTGCATCTTTGGAATAGACTATCGCTTTAAGGTCGCCACTCTAAACTAAATGCATCGTGGAACGGTGAAGATAGGGTTTATAAAACTCTTCTCTTAGAGCATCCTTTTTTGTTTGCTTTGATTTATTGCAGAGCTATGTCGATGAAGTATGTGGCCGTTAGCTTCCCCTATTCTACGGACTCTCCATAGACCTCTAGGGTGATGTCGTCCGCGATGCCGACAATCTTTACCCTGATAGGGAACTTCAATCTCAACACTTCGTCACCGTGTTTCAGAGCACCACGCCCAGGATTGAGCCTTGCGGGACTCCTGCGGAGACTTGAATAGGTTACTGACCCGCCACCATGTTGTATGCCAGTACCCGATTCTGGAAGTAGTTGCCTAGAAACCTGTTCAGGTACCCTGAAACCAGGAGACGCTGGAGCAAGTTGGCCAGGGTGACCAATGCACAGCAGCGAACTCCCCACCTCTTTCGTTGGATTGTCACCTCTGGCGTCTTGGTGACGGACATGATGGCAACCACCGTTGACTTAGCCAAACTGATTGTTGGACAGGCCTTCCGTACCCTCAGTAGGCTGTCAGGGGACGCACAATAACATTGTTGTAATATGGCTACTGATTTGTGTGGG
Organism: Aedes japonicus; assembly: GCA_034211315.2. NCBI lineage: Eukaryota > Metazoa > Arthropoda > Insecta > Diptera > Culicidae > Aedes > Aedes japonicus. Next base: position 31,645 of record JASCZW010005473.1, on the reverse strand, counting down.
AGCAATAATAAATATCATGTTTTGTCTACACGCACAGAGCTGTGCTATTTATTTCAGCGGTAAATAGATAGTGTTAAATATTATATTTGAGAATCGATTAAAACCAAAGCTGGATGGATTAAAGTCTCATTAGAATATGATCTATTGGACCTACCCATGGACCTATCTTTGGAAATTCCTGAGAAAAACCTGAAGTATGCGTCATCGTACCGTTTAAATTGTTTCATTTAAAAGCTATAAAACTAACTTTATGTTGAATAACTTCATTCAACTTTCTTGCCTCTTAATCTTCTGGATCTGTTTCAGTTTCATTTTCCGGGTAGTTGGCTCAGTACTCTCAGTATCATCGGTACTGGTAGACGGTCGTGCTTTTCTACGAGATTTCGTCACATTTTCCGTACTCAACGTTGATTCGGAAGAGGCAGTAATTGTAGAGGCTGTTGATCGGGTCTTTTCACTAGCTGACGACTTCGGCAATGCGGTTTTATCATTTTCTGGCGTGCTGGTTGTCTTCAACGTTTCCGTTGATGTTTCCAAAGCCGCTCGTCTACCCCTGCCTTCTTCCTCCGTGGTCGACGTGTTCGAATCTGTAACGGGCACACAGATGCAGGTTGTTTCGTAATCTCCTGATGTCGTAGAATCTGGGCATTCAGTTGTAGTCGTTTTTCTTGGTTTCTTAGTAGTGGTTTTTTTAGTAGTTGTAGTTTCAGGAGTTGTCGTAGTGGTATCTTCGTCTGTGCATTCAGTTGTTGTTGTTGGTTCCATGGTTGTCGTCGTAGTAGTAGGAGTTTCTGTTGTAGTAGTTGTTGTAGTTGTGGTCGTAGTTGTTGTTGGTTCTGTAGTTGTGGTAGTTGTTGTAGTTGGTTCAGGTGTTGTAGTGGTCGTAGTAGTTGGTTTTGGTGTGGTTGTGGTTGTAGTGGTCGGTTCAGGTGTCGTAGTGGTAGTAGTTGTGGGTTCTGTAGTAGTAGTTGTTGTTGTGGTTGGTTCAGTTGTTGTAGTGGTCGTAGTAGTTGGTTTTGGTGTTGTAGTGGTCGTAGTGGTTGGTTCACATGTAGTTGTCGTAGTTGTGGGTTCGGTAGTTGTTGTCGTGGTGGTTGGTTGAGTTGTTGTTGTGGTTGTAGTAGTTGGTTTTGGTGTAGTAGTGGTCGTAGTAGTTGGCTTTGGTGTTGTAGTGGTCGTAGTGGTTGGTTCACATGTAGTTGTCGTAGTTGTGGGTTCGGTAGTTGTTGTTGTGGTGGTTGGTTGAGTTGTTGTTGTGGTTGTAGTAGTTGGTTTCGGTGTCGTAGTGGTCGTAGTAGTTGGTTTTGGTGTTGTAGTGGTTGTAGTGGTTGGTTCACATGTAGTGGTAGTAGTTGTGGGCTCGGTAGTTGTTGTTGTGGTGGTTGGTTGAGTTGTTGTTGTGGTTGTTGTAGTTGGTTTTGGTGTCGTAGTGGTTGTAGTAGTTGGTTTTGGTGTTGTAGTGGTCGTAGTGGTTGGTTCACATGTAGTGGTAGTAGTTGTTGGTTTTGGTGTTGTAGTGGTCGTAGTAGTCGGTTCAGGTGTCGTCGTGGTAGTAGTTGTTGGTTTTGGTGTTGTAGTGGTCGTAGTAGTCGGTTCAGGTGTCGTTGTGGTGGTAGTTGTTGGTTTTGGTGTTGTAGTGGTCGTAGTAGTTGGTTCAGGTGTCGTTGTCGTAGTAGTTGTTGGTTTTGGTGTTGTAGTGGTCGTAGTAGTCGGTTCAGGTGTCGTTGTCGTAGTAGTTGTTGGTTTTGGTGTTGTAGTGGTCGTAGTAGTCGGTTCAGGTGTCGTTGTGGTAGTAGTTGTTGGTTTTGGTGTTGTAGTGGTCGTAGTTGTAGTAGTAGTAGTTGTTGGTTTAGGAGTTGTGGTAGTTGTAGTCGTAGTAGTGGGTTCTGTAGTTGTAGTGGTCGTAGTAGTTGGTTTCATTGTGGTTGTTGTAGTAGTTGGTTTAGCTGTAGTGGTCGTAGTAGTTGGTTTCATTGTAGTGGTTGTTGTAATTGGTTTAGTAGTTGTAGTCTTTTTCTTAGTGGTAGTGGTAGGTTTAGTTGTTCGATGTTTTTTCTTAGTTTTGCCAGAATATTCATCTGATGGTTCCTCAAAAGTTTCATCTGCAATTAATTCTTCAAATTGTGGATTAACTTGCCCAACCAGGACTTCTACCTCTTCTGTAGTATCAGTAGCCGTTGTTGTAGATTCTGTTGTTGTTGTAGATTCTGTTGTTGTTGTAGATTCTGTTGTTGTTGTAGATTCTGTAGTGGTTGTAGATTCTGTAGTGGTTGTAGATTCTGTTGTTGTTGTTCCACATTCTGTAGTCGTTGTAACCGGTTCAGTTGTTGGACCACAGGTGGTTTCTGGTAGAGTCACTGGATTACATGTTGTAGGTGGACATAAAGTAGTCGTAGATCCACACATCCCAGGTTGTTTACTCCATGAATACGATTTATACGCCAGATCTTCACTGGGACCGGTATTTTTGTGAAGAGTCTTCACTTTACTCGGATCACTATACTTGTAATCACTAAACTGGTTGACGAGATCAACCATCTCCACAGGTGATATTTGAAAAGAGGGTCTGTAACCGTCATCTTTGGTCAGATCATATTGTTTCATTTCAGAATATTTGCAAGAATCACTACCAGTTTGTGGTTTATATTTCTCCGTTGCAGTTACACTTTTTACTTGATCACCTTTCGCTACCGGACAGTCATTTTCCACTCGTTGACCCCGCCTCGTTAAAAATCCCTCACAATGATCCGTAATCCATAGCAGCTGCACTGATCTAGTTTTGCTCTGCCCTACAGGACAGGTCTTCAATTCCGCTAGTCCATCGCCAACACATAGTAAATATTGCGGTAGATATGAACCGAGCTCGGCGAATTTTACCCCATCGACACACCTGTTAGATGGTATCAGTCGTTTCGCTTGCCACGATTTAACTTCTGCTTCGGAAGCACAACGGCACCGACTTTGCAGCGGATCGAAAAATGTTCCAAAAGGGCACTGGAATTCGTACGCCATCCCAGAAATGCACCGATAATATCGATCGGCATATTCTTCGTCCCGAAACACTACCTCCAGGGTCCTGTCTTGCTGGGGACAGTTGTGATTAGGTCTGGAGAGTTTCCGATCGCAAACTCTGACTGGTCGGCTACCGGTAGTTAAACCCGCGAGACAGAGAATCGCGGCCATCAAGCGCTTGAATTTGTACATTTTCAACAACCGACTCACTTGAACTTCGCGAACCGTTTGATAGTCCCACTGGCGTCAACGACTTAAAGTGCTGTTTTGTTATTCGTACAGAACGCGTCGTCATTCGTGCTCTATCCAAATACTGGGAGCATCAGCTGCTATAAGGGGAGTGCGCTTTTTTACATCGCCCCGCCCGTAGTGATAGCGTTGAATAGTTAACGTGCAAAAATGTAAACACTGTTTTTCGTAGGTTAGGACTAATGTATGAAACAGTAGATTGGAATCATCAATAGCAAAACAACGAACAAGATATTTCCACATAACTTTCAATTAGGTCCTACGATGAAGAGTGTAGGAAGAAGGACGCAGTTTAAGGCTATAGCTACTAACATAGACAATAACAAACAGACAATAGACAGTTTATAATTTATCATCCACTGTGTAGAAATGCTGTAGGCTTGATGGACGAAGGTTCCTGACAAATATTATCGAATATGCAGATCGTTGCCAAATTTAGACTTAACGGAATATAACGATTTAACTAACACGAAAATTGGTATTGTTCCACGGGATATTGTTTTTATTGACCTTATTGAACTTATTTTTTCGAAATTTTTGAGTCTATGCTCGAATGGTAATCAAGCAAAACTCATGTTTATTTTATTAAAAGACAGAGCACAATAGAAATAAATGAAAATTCTTTCATTTTGCAGTCTCTTCACACACAAACGGTTCAGTGTTCTGAATTAATCTCGACAGCATTCTTGAAACTCTTGTGGGAAGAATCTTAGACTCTGTAATGGTGATGCTATTAATAAGCCATAAGATATTCGAGAAATATACTTTTGTTTGCAAAATATTTTATGTGTAATGGGATACGTCATTTTGAATAAGTTGTCGAGAATTGTAGCTTGTCTATGAAATTATTTACACCCTTAACCAGGGATCTGGTGGACAGAGATTTTCTTGTAGTCAACATCTCTAACAACGAAACGTCAAAAGATGCATTGTTTGTAAACAATGCTGGCGTTCCTGCCCGTAGTAACAAACGTCAGGCGGGCCTTATTCAAATAAGGCCCGTGATATGTTGCATACTGTCAAACGCTAGTAAATAGGATAGGGTTGCCAGGCCCCTGCCCTTAACAGTTGTCCATCACTACTAAGGTTTGAGTCATTTTGTGATCGAATCTGGAATGTTTTGGCAGCAGTTTATTTTGAAATGTTTTTTGTTTTAGTACTGGAAAGTTTGTCACGATTCTTTTCGGTTCAAACAAGTTATACTTGATGGAAGACGCGAAACGAAAATTAATTTTGGACACCCACTTCGAAAATCAAATATTCCTCTGCTGCCAGGTTCAAAACTCACTAAGTCGTTGAGCTAGGCTAAATCGACCGTGTGCAGCATTGTTAAACTTTCCATAAGCGACATACTATCGATTGGCAGGATTATAGGAAACGTCTTTGTGAAACTAAGGATCGAAAGTTGCCTTCGAAGGTGTTGAGAACGATTAGGGCAAACCGCGGACTGTCGAATATTGATATTACCTAGAAATTCAATACCAGCCAAGGCACCATCAGAAGGATTCGTCTTCGAATAAGCAGACCAAACAAGACTCTGAAGCAGCACCTAGTGGCCAAAAGACGCGCCCGGAAGATGTACAATGAGGGGCTTACGAAGTATGAAGGATGCTTCCTCATGGGCGATGAGCCGTACTTGCACACAGACAGTCAAGAAATATTGAGCAGTTGTCAAACAGAGTTCACCGCCTAGTAACTGATATTGATTCCATTGATTCCTACGCTCAATGATTTGGTACCAACCGGTGTGGACTTGGTCCTATACCCAATGCTTTACCTATCTCCAATCCGTTCAACTACTGGCAACATTTTGTGATGTATATAGATTTTAGGCGCAACGAGCAGGGTGGATCGATCAAGGATCGAGGTAGGCCTTGCGTGTGGACGGACGTCAAGTTTGATTTCGCGGTGGCATTTTTTTCGCTCTTCAGAAATATGAAAATCGATAGTTTTTAGTGAAGAAATTCAGTTCTCTTGTTACTGAGTGTAAATTGATGTGTTGTGAGACGATCGGTTGCTGTTTAGTCTGAAAATTGTTTGCTATTTTGCACTGCTGCGTACGCGTTGGTTTTCAAGCTTTCGGAAGTGTCTGGTGGAAAAAGGATTAATTTACTGGCGCGATCAGGCCATTGACAAGCCTATATCAATAGCAGTGATTGACAGTAGACAGGATGTCCTTGTTTTGATGTGAAACACCACAGAAAGCGATTTTTCCTGTTTTGTATGACGTGCACAGCGAAAACGAGCAACAACAGACACAACTTACAATGTTGACATTATTATGACAGCTGAGCTTGCTGAGATGTTGTCTACGTGAAAAAGTGGTCCTTGTAATAGGCCTGGGCGTGATAGTAGGAACGGCCAGGTCAGTGTAATTTTGAAAAGTCCATTGAACTTTTTGAATCCGAGTTATATTAGTGTTTGTGACTACTGCCTGCAAGAGTAACAATGTTGCATCCCCGATGATGATCCATTGCTTCACGCATCGATCAGCTAAGTATTCTTCCGTATCCACCTATTTACCTTACTGTTTTATTCCTGTCTAATTTGAACTCCATAATAAGATGTTTTAGTAGTGCTTGGTTGATGGTTCCAGAAAATTCGCAGTGATAAGTCACTCTGGAAGTGTTAGAAAATGATGTACTGAAGGTAAAGATGCAATCTCTGATCAAATGTTTTCTTATTCGTTGAAATTTCCAAGAAAAGAAATCAAAATGAAACAAGTCGCAAACATAGACAAACTTTTTTTTCGTGGCACTTTCTGTTTGATGATTAATCATTGTCAGTCAGTTAACATATTTTTATTCAAAAATATTTCTTGATTTCGCAATATTTGGCCAATGTATTATTTTGAATAGTTATAAAACTGGGAGTTAGTCGTGTTTTGGGGTGCCGGAAGAAGTTTCCCTGGATGTTTCTGTTTTTCAACATATCTGTCAAACCAAAATTGAAAACTTATGCTTATTGGCAGCCAACTGCAAATGATGTAAACATGCGTGTGAGTGATTCCAGAAATTACGGAAACTTTTCTTGTTGTGGTACCGTGTTTGAATATGCCGGAGTGTATCTCTGAAGGTGTTTTCTCCCCTGTTAAAATAGTTATAAAATGTTTTGGAATGGTTTGAAGAAAGCTACATCAACATATTTCTTAATATAAACAAATCAGTTACAGATTTGTAATGAATATAAATATAGATTTTATTTAGTTTTTATTTAAGTTGATATTATATCACCCAATTTTCCGATTTGCCTCAGCGTGGTGGGCAATAGATGGTTTCATGGTTATCTTTTCTGAATCCAGGTTGGACAGTTATTACTTCCCAAATAGCTTTTCATAAGCAATCGAAATAAGAGTGATGAAGTGAGTCTCATACCAGCTTCCTGCGTGCAAACTACGGATTATTTAATTACTACTTTTCAACGCAAACATGATCACCTACCAAACATCTTTATTAAGAAACACAATAGCTTGTATTTTGATTAATTGAGCTTGGAGTTAAATGTGGTTATATACATCGTGTCCAATATATTCTGATACACTTCTTCATTGCATTGGTGTCTCAATATGCTTCACGTATGTGTTGCTGTAGTTTTGCACTATGTTTATACAAACGCTTTTAGGTTATGTCCGATTGTTTTCATTCGGTGTTTATCTTTTACCAGCGATGAAGGAGTTTCGTGCTGTGATGATAAAAAAGTTTTTGAAAGGTGAGCACCCGGGCGCTATTTTCAGAAATTTGAAAAACCTCGGAGTAAAGCGGGATTTTGTGTACCGAACCATCCGAAGGTACCGTGACACCTGCTCGTTGGATGACCGGAAGAAATCCGGTTGTACTCGTACGGTGTGGATTGCACGAGTTGTTAAAGTGGTCAGGGAACGGATTAGACGAAAGTCACAGCGGTTTACGTACAAAATGGCCTCAGATCTGAATGTTTCGAGATCGTCAATCCACAATATACTGCAAAATGACCTAGGATTCCAAGGTTTCAAGAAACGTAAGGTTCACGGAGTTTCGGAACCTTCCAAGCAGAAACGACTCGAAAGAGCAAGTCTGCTTTTGTTGCGGCACAGTGGGGAAGAATTTATCTTTTCCGACGAAAAGTTATTCGTCTTGCAACAATCCCACAATGTCCAGAACGACAGATGATGATGAGGATGATGATGATGATGGTCCCGCCACTTACCCCTACAAAGAATTTGCAAGCGAGGCAAATTACCACTGGTTTTCATCGAAAAAGACGTTAAAGTGAATGCCGTATATTATAAAACGGAAGTTTTGGAGAAAGTTGTCAAGCCATATGTACAAGAGGTGTTTGGAGATGATCACTATGTGTTTCAGCAGGACGAGCGCTATCGCATACTGCAAATTTCTTTCAAGGCTAGTGAAAATTTGACCGAATTTCGGAACAAGAGTGAATGGCCTCCCAGTTCACCAGACCTTAATCCCTTGGATTATTTCGTATGGTCATACATGCTGGCGAAGGTAAATGACCACTGGGCGTCTTATATGAACCAATTCAAAACCGTAATCAAACGAATTTTGGACGAAATGCCGATGGAAGTCGTGCGTGCCGCCTGTGACGGTTTCGAAAAACGTCTGGAGCTGGTCAAGAAGGTTAAAGGCGGTGTTATTCCAAAACATATGCTGTCGTTGATCAGTATTATATTGCAATATAAGGGATAAACCCAAGTAACCACGAGGCTGTAATAGCATGCATATATAGGGCATATGCATTACATCTAGTGCATCATTGAAGTTGGATTAAAACTGAAAAGGGCCTCATTAAGATCGAACTAATGCTATATCTTTTGTAATGCCATAAGACATTGCTAAAGTAGCATTACTGCATTGGTAATGCATCACTACATTCTTAAACTAATCTAACGCTTCATTACTTGACAACTGTTGAATTGATGCGATCCCGCATTACCGATGTTGATTTTGGGTTGAACAAGTGCAATGATATAATGCTTGTGGTTACTTGGGAAGTTATCAATAAAATCTGGGTAATCGATTTGAAACAAATAGAGTTTTAGGCTTGTACCGCTGGAGAAAAGTCAACCTTGTCATCTGTTTTATATCTTAGATTTTAGGCCTTTGTATCGTGTTCCGAAAAGCTTTTTACTTGTATAACACTGACCCGGTGATAAAGAATTTAAAACGAAATGCATATTAAAAGAAAGAATACTGATAAGATCCACTCTAATTCTAATTGGACACAACGACGTAATTTGTGACAACTGTCAAACCTGTTGTTGCCGTTCTGTTTCAATCCACATTACTTTTGGACATAAAGTACTTTTTTGTCTATTATTCATTTGTAGCACAAATAGAAACACAATAATTACTAAAACAATAACAACAAATGACTAGAATTTATTATAAGATCCTATAACCAATAAATAAGTGTATACCTAGCTAATCTGTAGCTACAAGTCAAACGCTGAAAAGCGATCCATCCACATCCGGAGTGTATTTGTTGCAAGTCGGAAATCCCGGTGGAGGTTTGACGAAAGTGTCCAGTTCACCCACCTGTAGAACTAGCACCATTCCTACGGCGGTATGCCATTCGAAGTGGCAGTGCATCAGCCAGAAACCAGGATTATCGGCCCGGAAGCGAACTCGGGTGTATCCCTTGCTTGGTACTGAAACTGTATCCTTTTTCGGTGGCATTGTGGTTACCTGTGTTCGCGTAAGTGACTGTACCCGGGCAATCTGCTGGGCACGTTCCATTGTGATTGGCTCCGAGCGGTTTTGGCCCATTTCCATCACGTACATCTGATACCCATGCAGGTGGAAGGGATGATTCAGGTCGTTGACCTCTGATGTCAGATCGAGGATGTACAGTTCAATTAGGGCGTTCAGCGGTATTTTCAACCGATGGATGCAGGTACAGTGTCCCTGTGATTGACATCGATCTGGCCAAGTTCCTTCGTCACAAAATAAATCCTCGGTTATGAGTTCCGTTTGCGTAAGAAGTGTAAAGGGTGGGTATGTGAAACTTATGTTGTTGATGGCTCCTTGTAGGACAACGTTGCCGTGAATATCTGTAAACAAACATTTGTTAGTACTTTTTTGAGTTATTTTATAGAGGTCCATCGTACTCATGAAATGTTCATGACTGTTGGCACCGAAAGCCTTTGAAAACGTCATTGGATAGTTTTCGAAACCGAGAATGAAACGCTGCTGGGGTATGCCATTGATTATGTCATCGTCGGTTTCGTATGCCTCAAAATCTGTGATACAGACGTCCGGTTTTGAAACACCGCAAGTGGTATTTGGGTGATTTGCGTACTAGAATTGATCAGTTAAATATAAGGCATATGCGGTTTAAACTATTCGAAGGTATTTCCTACCACTACAGGTGCAAACAGAGAATTGTGGAAGTCCGGGGTTTCATTGTCGAGAAAGGCGATATCCTCCTCAGGAACTGAAAGGGGCTGGTATGACAGCACAGCGAATTGGTTCAGTTGTCTCTCATTGCAGGGTCCGATTGCTCGTAGACGAATCCAGTAGTTGTCTGAAAAAAAATGTATCACAAAATTCAACTAAATTCTAACAATCCTCAAAAAACTGACTCAACAATTTGGGTGGACACCTATACAATATTTTTTCACTGATATTAGTCAATTTGTTGACGAGATTTACTTTAATATAATAATTTAATCAGATTTTATTTATAGGCCGAAGACTCTCCTGGAATATTAATGAATTAAATTGCTATCGAACTATTTTCCCAGTTTTTCCTGTGCACTGCTCGATTCTTTCAATAAAAGTAAAATTCATAAGGAAATAGCCGAATGCGTAGCAATTCAATAATTTTAATTAATTCTAAAAACGTACCGAACATCACGTATGAGATTGAATGTGTGTAAATAACGTAACTTTTTTTCATAGATATTTAAACAAAAATGTATGGACCGTAGACACTTGCCAATAGACAGCTCCTTTAAAAAAACTTGAAACCTACAAATAACTCTAGATAAATCGCACGACTGAATATGTGTTCAAATTAGTTCCGGGGTTTTTCTTACACATTGAATGATATGGATTAAGTTTTTTAGTGAGTTTTTTGTTAATGAGAATTCTAGTTATCTTTAAGTCTAAGTTTACAGTGTCAAATCACGTCTCGGCACACGTGGGTACTTGTTGACACGAACAATACGCAACATGGAAGTCGGCAACACTGCTGAAAAATGTTTTTGCTCATGTATTTACCCGTTTATATGGTTCATTTCCTTGATTGTAGGAAAACATGCGCTGATAATAGTGACTTGTGGTCTTTTGATTATGTTTGGTTAAGACTTCAGCTTCATTACATGCTTCAAAGCCTTATTTATGACGTTTTTTTTCTGGTAAATATTTGAATAAAAATCCTGTACATAGCCCCAAAATCTGTATCCACATTAATCCGAACACCTTCAAATCACGTAGGAATGAAAAATTTCACTGTTGTATAGCTGAGAGTCTATAATGAAAAAGACTATGGTTAATGTTTACATTTCATGTTTAGTGTTCAAGATGGCGACGAAATAAAAACAAGTGCGCGAGCGAATTTTGTACGGGTGTACGGCAAATCCTGACTTGTCAATACGGGACCTTGCAAAAACATTGGATTTGCCTAATTCACGATGTGCTCAAATCATTTTCGAAACGTTTGATGGTGGAGAGGAAACCGAGAAGTGACAAAAACATTGGACGCGCTGATCCTGTCATGGACCGAAAGGTGAAAAGGATATTAACGAAAAACACAAATCTCTCCATTCGAATCGCCTGGTTTTGTCCAAAAATCAAAACAACGTTTGGGACTTAAGTCGTATAAAGTAAAAACAGTTCCAAATCGCAAACACAAACAGAACTTGGCAGCAAAATTACGGGCTCAACGTTTGTACTGCGAATATTTGACGAAGTTTTCATGCGTTGTTATGGACGATGAAACTTATGTCCTGGAGGATTTCAAGCAGCTTCCAGGGCTGCCTTTTTTATTCTGCTATGGCCAGAAATGCTACAGCTGAGCATTTCAGAATGAAGAAGGCATCGAAATTTTCAAAAAATTCAAAGCAATTTGCACGTGTGGCAACAAGAGTAAATCTTTCTACATCAGAGGTACAATCATCAGGGAGATCTATCAAAAAGAGTGTCTGCAGAAGCGATTGCTACCCTTCATCAAAAGTAACAAAGAAAAACCTTTGTTCTGGCCCGATTTGGCATCATGCAACTATGCTAAAACTTTGATGGAGTGGTACCAAGCAAATCAAGTGTAATTGTACCAAAAACCTCAAACCCGCCAAATTGCCCAGAGCTACGACCAATCGAGAGATATTGGGCTCTGATGAAGCAGAAGCTTTCTGGAAAGAAGCAAGGAATCAAAGAAATCAAACACTTACAGCAAAATTGGACAAAGACGGCTTCTACGATTTCTGAAGAGTCTGTACAAACCCTAATGGACGGAGTTAAGCGCAAAGTTCGAAAATTGTATGCAATTCCGAATAACTTTTTTTTGTCTTTACGAATTGTTAAAACACATCCCATGAATCTGAAATAAACAACTACGATGGAAATATAGTGCGAAATTTATGTTTTATTCATGTTTTGAGGTGTCCGGATTATTGCGGATACAGACCTTATTCCTCTTATCTCCTAATACAAAATAAAACTTGAATGAGATAATGACCTTAAAAATAGTTAGATAATTACTTGAATTAAAGAATGGGCGCTAACTAAACCATAAATTAATAGTGTCTTCCAAATATTTTAGATTGAAATTTGCATTTAAAGACACTAAAATTTGGCTTCTCATGTAATGCGACGTCTTTGTTTCCGCATTTAACCTATACAGATTGGAAGAAACACTGAATTTTCTGCGTTATCTAATGCACGTAAAGGGAATAGTAGATTTGGCAGAAAATTTAAGCAAGATAACGCCTGAACCTAGCCTCTTGTATGAAAGATTGCAAAATTGTTGCATGGCGCATAAAAGATTTCAAACAATTTCGTTGTTTACGTCTCTTTTGGCTTGGAATTAAACGAGGGGAAATTTTACGCGCTTTCTAAAATTAATTCTTTTTTTCTGTGAACGCTGAATCAATTGGAGAGTGAATGGAATGACATCATTGTTTGCTTGTGTTCGATAATAAATATAAACATCATACATTGTTTCATACGCATGACAATCCTTTGATTTCGAGTAGGATACATCCTTTATATGTATGGGAATTGTTGTAGACTGTGCTCTATAAAAGATTAGATATATTTATTAGCTTATAACTTTTAAGTGTGTGTCTAACAATTAATACATACGTCATACATTACGCCGGGTACTCTGAATGGGCCGATATACCTACACGAGTGCCTCCAGAAGCGCCTTCTGCCCTTCACGGAGGCGAGTCTCAATATTGGCCGAATTCAGCATTCTGTAACTACGTGCGGCCTATGTTAGACTGGTACAGAGATAACAATATTGTGTTTGTACCAAAAGACTTCAACGCACCAAACTCGTACGTCCGATTGAATAGTTTTGGTCCATCAAATCAACTTTGTAAAAAAAACATGAACATATTCGAGAACGAGCTGGCTTTGATGAAACTGTGATAAGTGTCGTACGTACTATCGAGATATACCTGTATTGCTCAAATCCTTATGAATGGTGTCTATTGAGTAGAAACCTAGCTATAATGTTTTAATTTATTCCATATATTAAATGAATTTTTGTCATTTTGTGTGTCTTATTTTTTTCGTGTACAGTCTCCAATTTTCAAACACCCCATTCTTTATCTCCTTCCATCAAAACATATTCACGAATATATTCGTATATTAACTTGATTATTTAGCTTTAATTCGACTACCCGCTGATGAGATGCTGCTGATTTCATATTGCGAACCATAGATCCGCTTTTTTCAATACGTAGTTTAAATAGAGCAATAGCCTTATAAAATAGGGGTTGTTGACAATATCTACGCTGACATAAGGAGTCTGGGGCTTTAAAAATACACTTTTCTAAACAGTTATGTATACTGCTTCCATAGATACAGGAGCAAAGAGGAGTAATTTATCCGCTTTTTTCCTATTTTGCAAGTTTCTTCCATAGGATTGAGAGCATCTTTATTGTTCCATCGTGCCGAAAAAAATAAATGCTACGAAATTCGAACGTTATCAATTTAATCAATCGTTTGCTACGACACTTCTGTTCAAGAGCTTCTGTATGATATCCGAAAATGTGTAGTTCATAAATATATCCCCTTTTGTTAACCAATCAGGTGCTCCCGCACAACCTCATTTTTCTATTACCTTGTTAAGTTTTTGGTTGTTCAGACCAGTCTTGATAGAAGTCATGCTCGTTAGGCTCAAAAGCATGGATTTTTAGGAAACATAACATTGACTACCTATTAGTCCCATGCGAAAATCAAATGATAACTCGTGACAACAAATGTAAACAGAAGAATGAACGCTCGATTTTCAATATGCTTTGATATTCATTTATGTAAACAGGTTCATTTTCAAAATGAATTGAAAAAATGTCGAATATAAATTGTGCGAAATGTCAGAAAAGAAATTCTTTAAACCACAATGAATATAAATTACCTGCCGGGAACGGAAAATAAGCAAGGGCAGCACAGTATTCTTGCTCAAGATTGCTCGCATCTATTCTTATGGAACGATTATGACGGTCCATGTTCGTATTTAGATTTAAAATCACTTAATAATAAAAAAAACATCATCAAAAGAGATGATATTCAGTTTCGTCTGGTTATGTAATTCATGGTTACCAATTGATAATCAAATCAACAGTAGCAGCAGATTTTTGACCTGCCGACTTCATTCATTGCAACAAACTTCAGTTGGTATAGAATTGTGCAAGATGACGTCACTAGTGCACGTGTGGTTCATCCTGATGAATGGAATTTAGTTTTGACAGGTATGCGGACAGGTATGGTTTGTTTGTTTTTGAATTCAAACAGATGAAATAAACAAACCACGGACTCCTGTCAAAAGAAATTCATCCGATTCATTTTGCGAGGTTATGTTAGGTTAGTGTTAAACTCAATAGAAGTGACAGCGGTAACCATGAAAACCGGGAAAGTGAACATCATCATTACACTGGGATAACATTGTTTTCACTTCTCATGGATATTTTATGAAAATCCAAGGCACTGGTTCTGACACTCGCTTTCGTTGGGCGACCGTATATCTTATTATTTTCCGGGAATTTATCATCACGACAATCCTCCAAAACATGATAAATAGTTGATTATGGTATTGGCTTGTATTTGAAAACGCCCAAGGCTTACCCACAGAAGATACGTTTGCGTTCCGTTGACAGAAATTTGACAATGACCTATGGGAAAACTGCCAAATTCACGCAAACACATCCGCATCTTTTTTCGAGGTCCAACCTGGATTCACCAACACAAACACACATTAACTGTGAAAGTAATATGTTTATGTTTGTTTATGTTTATACTGACCTCTGGATCCATTTTCGTTACGTAATTGCGAGTCAGAGTCAGACCTGACCCTGGCTTAAAACTGAAAGCGACATTAGTGTCATCATAGACTCTGCTGACTTCAATGAGCTCAATCGAAAAATTTGTTTCCCGATTTCATTCAACAGGTGAAATGTTATATCCTATACTGATGATTGAAATGTGAACAAAAAAACTCCAATAAACCAATTGATAGGGTTTCCACAATGCCTCTTAAACCACTATGTTCATTACGAGTCTGTTTGTTTGTAGCGAGTTACTTTACATCAACATTAAATGGAAATCTTTATTAATGAGACTTGCTCCTAATAACTGGTTTGATTGGCTGCAGTAATAGCTACTTACTGAAAAACTTCCGCGGAGCTGATTGTTGCCATACTAACTAAAATCTTGGGAAATTGCAAGATTGTGAGTGCTTACGGCATAATTTTTAATTCAACATTTGTAGCTAAAACTTTGGTAGCTGTACTACAATGAGTTTTTAAGATACGAGTCGGTTGGTAAACAAAGTTAACAAAAACAAACTTAAATTAAAAAAAACTCGAATGCCATCCATTACCGTGTCTCAATTATGCAACGGCTCATCAGATAGCTTTCTACGGGTACTTTTTGTTTGCTCAACTCAAATGCCCTGAAATTCCCATCAACACCTCCAAAAACAACCTTCGGGGATGATGCGAAAGTGAAAATTTTGCATTGCCTGGGATTCGTTCGTGACAAGTGGTTAAAGAACCAAGAACGATGAACCAAATTGTCCTTGTATTTTTTTTTCTCCGTCTCATTCTTCGTTCAAGGAGAAAAGTTAAGGCGACAAATTGAGGCCTCTTCTCTTATCGCTGTTTCGCACTCTGCCAGCACCGTGGTAAGGGTTTACGGTGTAAGGTTTTTTTAGTCCGATACATTAGGGCACGCTGTATTAATCTCTTCAAAATCTGCGCGACATTTACGAAACGGTTTCCTGGAAATAAATTCACATGAAATGAAGTGTGATAGTAGACATCGTTTTGCGAAATTTTAAGAGATACCATTTAAATAGCGGCACTTTTAAATATCATACCTTGCTTACCATCAAACACAAATTGAAAATACTTCATGATTATATCACGGGCTTTGCAAAGTTTGTACTATACAGCAAATAGAGCTATTCTTTTGCTAGTTTCCTTTTATATTTCCTCAAAATTTCTCTGCTTCAACTTTTAAAACCATCTGTTATCGATTGCAGCAGCAGCTGGAGCTCAGAAATAAGGATCTGAAATTTAAAATGTAGCTTTTTAGGCTATACAATATGTATTCAACCGTGTTCGCTGGATCTTCTGGTAAGTTAACGGACATTATTGGATAACCTGTAATGTTCTAGGTCATCCAAACTATTATGGAGTTCAGTACTTAGGATCTATAATTGGTCGGGGTTCTGCCAGATTTCACCAATCAAAATTTTGCACGTGCATGGCGTAAATCCAAACAGCTCTCACGCTAAGTTGGTGAAATTGTTGAATTAAATCAACTGCTACCAACGTATTAAAGATGTTTGGTGAACGTTTATCGACAGCCAGGAAAGCTGGATCGGGAGGACATCGAAAGCCGGAGGCCAAAGCGACGACGAAAAGAGTTGTCCGCTGTTTCGAGCGGAACCCCAACCTCTCCGTCCGAGATGTTCACAAAGAAGCTGGGAGTGGCGCCTTCAACCGTGGATAGAACAAAGAAACGAGCTGGACTGTCGACTTACAAGAAAGTGGTGAGTCCATATCGCGACAATAAACAAAACTCGTCGGCTAAAGCACGAAAGTTGTACACGACGATGCTGACGAAGTTTGATTGCGTGGTATAGGACGATGGAACTTACGTCAAGGCAGACTTTAAACAGCTTCCAGGACAGGTATTTTATACGGAAACCGGACGGGGAAAGGTGGCAGATATTTTTAAGCACATTAAACTGTCAAAGTTTGGGAAGAAATATCTGGTGTGGCGGGCCACCTGTACCTGTGGCTTGAAGAGCCACGATTGCATTGTGACCGGTACCGTCAACCAGGAAATTTATCTGAGCGAGTGCCTACAAAAACGTCTACTGCCTTTCCGGAAGCGACACAATTGTTCTATTTTGGCCGGATTTGGCATCTACCCATTACGGAAAAAGGTCATGGAGTGGTATGCTGCCAACATCGTTCAAGTGGAGCCCAAGGACAAGAACCCCCTCAACACGCCAGAACTCGGCCCAGTCGAAAAATATTGGGCCATCGTCAAGCGGAACCTTAAGAAGACTCAAAAAGTTGTTGTGAAAATCTTATGGCTGGTGTTAAACGAAATACCCGGCAATTTGCATTCCGTAAAAAGATAGGTTAGCTGAATATTTTTCCTGTATTCTGTATTAACTGAACTTGAAAAAGAAAAATATGTTGGCTTATTAATAGAATAAACTTTGATCGACTCACACACATTACTGTTTGACCAAATTTTTATCGGAATACCCTTTAGGTCTGTTTCATCTGCGACGTACAGATGTCTTCAGTGTAGAGTGCAGCTACTCCTCAGGATGGCCGGAGAGACATTAGAACCCCCGTTGGTAGTACTGTATTGCGCAAGTAGGAACTTTTGTTCCCAACCAAGAAAGAAGGAAGAATGAAACCATGAAACAATGACGAAACTGTAAAATGCTAACGAACCTACGAAATTCTACCAATGTCTACGAATTTCAAGCCGAAATGTACAAGGACCTGGAAGATAACCTTGGAAGGTAAGCAGTACTTTGACTAGCACTTGAATGGTAGTGTTGCAGCAAATGAAGGTGGCACGGTAATAATTTTAGGAACACGCGCAGAAGATGATAGGATTCAGACACCAACTCTCCAGGAAGTTGAGGAGGTATTTGGTCGGTTAAAAACAAATCAAATCTGCTGGTGTTGATCAGCTCCCAAGCGAGCTATTTAAATTCGGTGTGGAAGGGATTAGGGAGGAAGAGTATTTACCGTAGGATTGGATGAAAGGTATCGTGTGTCCCATCTATAAAAGGGTGAGCGCCGTCCACAAGCTGCTCTCCCAAATTCTTTGCCAACACCTATCACCAATTGCAAAGGAGTTCGTGGGGCCGTATCAAGCGGCCGTATTACGGGTGCCTGCGCTACTGCGGACCAGATGTTTGCGATTCGGCAATTCTGTAAAAATGTCGGTAATTCAACGAGCCCAACCATAATCATTTCATCGATTTCAAATCAACTTACGACACAATAGATCGAGATCAGCTATGCTGCCCGTATATGGATTTTAGAAAAACTGACGCGGATGGCCATAGCAACAATTGACCGAGTGATGTGTATCGTTCGAGTCCAGGGCAGGGACACTATCGATTCCCTTCGTATCTCGGAGAGGGTTACGGAAGGTTATCGATTGTCGTGTTTGCTATTTAACATTGCATTGGAGAGTGTGATTTGAAGAGCAGGGATAAAAACGAGCAGTACGATCCTCAGAAAGTCCGCCAACTGATTGGCTTCGCCGGCGACGTTGACATCGTTGAACGCAACTTTGAGACGATGCACAGTGGGATAAAACGGACCCAGATTCCCACAGATGCGACGCCGCTGGATTTGCTGCTTGAAATATATCATTACTTATGCGAAATTTTCCAAAAAAAATAATGGTGCTGGTTTCATTCTGCGCCGGGCCCGGGAAATGGTCCATTTTACCCCATTTACCCCTAAAATTGTAGCTTATTGAGTTGGCACCCATATAACTAAAAACGCAGCTGATTTTATCGCCCCCATAGAAGCACATTTTATATAAAAAACAATTCTTGGGAATCGAATGATGCAGGTTTCATTCAGTTTCAGGCCTATTTTTCCCAATTTCCCCTTTAATTTGCGGTTTCCTTGTTCATACCCTTTCAGCTACAATCGCTGCCAACGTTTTTGGCCACAAAGAGTCTATCTTACGTGAAAAAGTCAAGGAACCGAATGGTGTTGTTTTCTTTCAGTTACAGAATCGGGAAACTGTCCGTTTTGCCCCATTTAACCCTCGCTTTGTGTGTTTTAAAGTTTTTATTCATATATTTACAATCGCCGCTAAATTTTCTACATGAAAAGGACCATAGCGTACGTGAAAAACACTGAGAAATCGAATGGTGCCATTTTAAGCCTGCGCTCAGCCTGGGAAATGGTTTATTTTGCCCCATTTACCCCTGAATATGTGACTTTTTGAATTTGTATGCATGTAACTACAATCGCCGCTGAATGTTTTGCCCGCATAGACGCATATTTCATATTAAAAACTCTTGGAAATCGATTGGTGCAAGTTTCATTCAGTTCCGAGCTCGGAAAGTGGTTTATTTTTCCCAACTTCTCCTTTAATTTGCGGTTTTCTTGTTCATCCGCTACAATTACTGCCAAAGTGTTTGGCTGAAAAGATCCTATCTTCCGTGAAAAAGGCAAGGAATCAAATGGTGTTGTTTTCGTTTAGTTACAGAATCGGTAAACTGTCTATTTTGCCCCATTTAACCCTATCTTTGTGTGTTTTAAGTTTTCATTCATACATTTACAATTGTCGCTGAATTTTCTACATGAAAAAGGCCATATCGTATGCAAAAAACACCGAGAAATCGAATGCCATTTTAAGCCTGCACCGTTCTTTACTTCTACTGAATGAAACTTGCATCATTCGATTCCCAAGAGTTTTTAATATAAAACATGCTTCTATGAGGGCAAAACATTCAGCGGTGATTGTAGTTACATGGATACCAAATCAAAATGACACATATTCAGGGGTAAATGGGGCAATATAGACCATTTCCCAGGCTCGGCGCAGGCTGAAAATGGCACCATTCGATATCTCAGTGTTTTTCAAGTACGATATGTTCCTTTTCATGTAGGAAATTTAGCGGCAATTTTAGATATATGAATAAAAACTTAAAAACACACAAAGCGAGGGTTAAATGGGGCAAAACGGACAGTTTCCCAATTCTGTAACTGAAAGAAAACAACACCATTCGATTCCTTCACTTTTTCACGTAAGATAGACTCTTTGTAGCCAAAAACTTTGGCAGCGATTGTAGCTGAAAGGGTACGAACAAGAAAACCGCAAATTAAAGGAGAAATTCGAAAAAAATATGCCACTTCTCGAGCTCGAAACGGAGTGAAACCTGCACCATTCGATTCCCAAGAGTTTTTTATTAATAGAAAATGTGCTTCTATGCGGGCAAAAACAATCCGCGTCGTTTTTAGTTATATGGGTGCCAACTCAAAAAGACACAATTTTAGAGGTATATGGGGTAAAATGGACCATTTCCCGGGCCTGGCGCAGAATGAAACCAGCACCATTAAATTTTTTGGCAAATTTCCCATAAGTAATGATATATTTCAAGCAGCAAATCCAGCGGCGTCGCATCTGTGGGGATTTGAGTCCGTTTTTTCCCACTGTGCGATGGTGGAAACGTACATCAGACTTAAGATTAAAGCAAGTAGGATTGGGCTTGTGATTAATGCGTCAAGTCAAAATACATGAGGGGAAGACGAGAAGACAATGTTAGCCTCCCACTACTAGATCAGATCGGCGGCGATAAAATTGAGGTGGTGGACGGATTCGTATACCTGGGCTAATTAGTGACCGCCGATAATGACACCAACAGAGATATACAAAAGCTGCCATTATTGAGTTTTACACCAACCTAACATAACCTCGCAAAATGAATCGGATGAATTTTTTTTCACAGGAGTCCGTGGTTTGTTTATTTCATCTGTTTGAATTCGAAAACAAACAAACCACGGACTCCTGTCAAATCTGAATTCCATTCATCAGGATGAACCACACGTTCACTAGTGACGTCATCTTGCAAAATTCTATAGCTGGCAATCGTGCCTACTTTGGACACCAAAGGACGCTAAGATCAAGGAAAGACGTTAAATAGACCGGTTGTCCTCTATGGCAACAACTCAGTTGAAATTATTTTTTCTAACAATCCGACGGGTACAAGAGGCGCGCAACGAGTAAGGTGGATCGATCAAGTAGAAGGCGTCCTGTGAAACCTTAGCAGACTGCGAGGTTGGCGAAGTGCAGTCATGAACCTAATAGGAAGGAGACCCCGTTTTCAACCTGATTGGTATGGTAACTAAGAGAAAATCTATGATCAAAATTTATCGAGTGCAGCTGAAATCCTGTTTACAAGAGTAAGAAAAATTAATGTCCTTGAAAATGTTACTGATCTTGTTTGTAAAAAAAATGCTAATCATTTGACTGTGAGATTTAAATTCGTTACTATGGAGTGAGACTTACGATTCCTTCACGCCCATCGACTCACGAAAAAAATATTTTCCACTATTTTACCCACAGATTTATTGATTCCTCCAACATTCAAGGCAATTCCGCTCATATTCCACCAACCTGGAAATCACACAAACTGTCAAACAATTGTGCCTCAGAATAGGATAATTACTTGCAACTTTCAAGTATTCCATTAACTTCATTAAAATTTCCAAATCGAAGCCAAATAGATAATGCAAAATGAAGGATCGTGCACCCTTACGCAGTGAATTCAAGTAGCAACCATACCTTCCCTACTTTTAGTGTTAGTTTTCGGGTTGGAAAGTTTTTTTTTGAAATTTGAGAACAGCTTGTTAGGGAATCTCTTTTCCATATTCCTAGGAAGGGATGGTTCATTGAAGAAATGTTCCCATGATAGGCGCAGTAAGTGTGTACACTATCATTCATCTTATATGGTGGGGGCCAACCTTCGTTCTCGAATGGGTTGTACGTCGAAGGTACATATGTAGAACATTATACACATCCACTTTTTCTTCATCTCAACCTGATGACACTTGAGACATAAAAGGATATTCACCGGCACAGGAAGATATAAAATTTTACAGTTGACTGCTTCAGTAAGTATTCTATTCTTGGGCCGTCCGCTGAGCCCGTTGTGTGCTATCGTGTTATATTTTGCAATATCCTACTATCTGGCAGGATGCTGGTGCCGATTAAAAGAATTGCATTGTAATTGAAGTATAAAATGCGTCTCTATACTTCTGATTTCTGCACTCTACACACCAGGTGCCTGCTAATGGCAAGGATTAAATTACATCGTATATATTTTCTGCGATGACTGAATGGCACTAGAATCAGTTATCATCCGTTCTGCCTTTTGTTTTTTCAACGTTGTCGGATAGCTTTCCGGAACTGTGAGATGGGGTGATGTTGCGATTGTATCGGAGCATTGAAAATAAATTGTTTGGCTTTTGTTTAGCCTTGATTAAGCTCAATCGTTGTTTCAAGCATAGCCATCAGGATGGCAATTATTCATTACCGATCAAAGAACCAATAAATAGAGCATACCGATATTAATTCATCGTGCCAATTCACCCCATTTTACGGCACTCCTAACAAGTAACGGAGACGATGGATGTGACTGATAAACTGTCTCGAATTTAATCCTTTTGCCTACTGTACGCTTCTCTGGCGAAAGAGATTAAATGATAACGCAGCTATGGAACTGTGTAATGTACGACTAGCTGGTGCTGTGACGACTTTTTATCCACGTAAGTTTTCACCATGATAGATCTCCTATTCCTCACAAGTGGTAGACACTGATTGTACTTACCGGTCGGTTGATCAGCATTTACGACAAAGTCGTACCGCTCGCCAGACGTGGCCACAAGTGTATTGACACTAATCGGCCGTAGATTGTATGAATCGCTTGCAATTATCTCAAGTGTATGATTTGCGATCTGCAACTCCAGTGGGCATACGTGACTGGCAGCGTTGATAAATCTAAACCGATAACGGCCTCCTTTACGCACCCGGTATACCTCCGGGGAACTTTTGTCTTGATCCCATTTTCCCTAGTGAACGTCCCTTTGCCGTTTATCAACAGATTAATTGGAAGAATCCCTCCACCGGATGGAAGGCCTGGCATGAACATTTCCCCATCCACGTGCATCCAGTCAGATGCAAGAATCAAATGTTCCGGCAAGTCAAAATCATACAAATCAGCATTAGGATCATTAGCTTCCGGTTGTCGAACGATCATAGCTCCATAATGGCCGTTAACTTTGTGATGGCCAGCGTGAGAGTGATAGAACTGTGTACCTGGTTCCGTAGCCCAGAAAGCATATCGGAAGGTGCTCATGAACTCGATGGGACATTGTGTTATGAAGGGAACTCCGTCCATATGGGGCGTTTCCCGCTGATGGAGACCATGCCAGTGCATGGTTGTTGCCGTTCCACCCATGGCGTTTGTCATATCAACTACTATTAGATCATCTTTGCAGACCTGTATCGTTGGGCCCGGTATCTGGCGGTTAATGGACATAACACCTCGCTCGATGCCATCCGCCGTTAGACAGGCATGGTGATAGCAGTCGCTACGAATGCCATCCGCGCATCCCTTGCAGGCACTGCGAAAGAAAAGGGAAATTAAATTCAAGTGAGTATAAGTTATTTTTTTATTGATAAATATTGTTAACTACTCCCAAGTTCCATCTATGTGGTTCTCTGTGCAATTTCACTAGTTGTGATCAGTAGTACCATCTACGAAACGCATAATCTTAAAAAAATGCAACCTCAATTACAACAATTAGCATCTCTGGTCGCACTTTCCAGTGAGTTCAGGAGGCTTAATCGTTTTTTCAATCTTTCAAGTACAATTATAGATAGGGGCTATTCATAAACCAAGTAGACTTTTTAGGGGAGGGGGGGGTGATTTGGCAAAAGTCTAAGCTCCATACAAAAATAAAAATAAAAATGGATGGAGGAAAAGTCCACGGCGGGGGGGGTGTTTAGATGTTCAAAAAAATTATTCTACGTGGTTTATAACAGGCCCCATATTAGATACGGATGGATTGGTTTCGCTTATTTTTATTGAAGAGATTGAAAAGGCGTTGGACTATGTTTTTCACGATGATCTGGTGTTTAAGCTGCATTGATGCAACATCCCGATTTTTCTTGTTAAGATCATCAAAAGCTTGTTGTTGAACAGATAATATCAGGTCTTCCCGAAAACTTCCCATTCTTATCCGTTTAACGTTGATACTGTTGTTCCTTAGGGTAGCCTCTTAGACCCTATCCTATTCCACATCTTGGTGGTACTATTTTGTCGATGTTTGCGAACGACATTTCCATTATCTACAAGGGTCGAGTGATTTGTGCTCTGACTGGAAAACTTCACGAGGACGTCAATGTTCTGTCCAATTATTTCAACAGCTGGAAGTATTATATCAATGCAGCTAAAACCCAGACGATTCTGTTACCGCACTCCAAGTCACTCCGACTCATTCCGCCAGAAGATGTCAAAGTTCACCTCTGTAACGCACCGATCGATCGGTCCGGGGAGGTAGTCTACCTTGGTCTCATCCTAGAGAGCCAGTTGTTGTTCCAATCGGGTGTTCAAAAACTTCAACTAAAGACTATATTCGATGAAATTTGGACACACAAAATAGGTCACCAAAATTTTTTCTTGAGCCCGATTCTTTTCAAACTTTCTGGAAAGAAAGTACTACTAAATGGTTAAGTTTTGACATCATTGGTTTATTGAACCTCTTCTCCCAACCCAAATGTCCGCACCTTTGCATTGACCCCTTTCATCAAATTTTGGGCAATTATAGCAACAATCAATATGCAACTAGCGATTAGAAATTGGTTCACTGTTGTAGAGCCCCTTGGTCCGAATTACACCTTGAAGCCAGCACCTTGCTATACATATTTGCGCCTTTGTTTTGATTTGCTGTGTTATTTTGACAGAATATTTGAGAGTGTGTTCGTGTGAGTTCATTATTAGGGGTGCATTATTAAGCTTGGGAACCGAGCTTGGGACCGATGTGCTAGTACTGACTGAGCCAAAGAAAAAAATCGTTTTTGTATGGGACCTACTGGTCTTAGAGTTAGTCTATGATTATAGGACCGACTTGCTTACTTACTTTTAACCACACTTTCTTTAGTTCAAGTTTATTTTCTATCAGCTTTGGAGTTTAAACGAGCTTTGCTCTTCATGATTGCCCAAAATTTTTCAATTGGGCGAAGTTCCGGAGTGTTTGGAGGGTTGACGTCTTTTGGTACAGAAAATACATTATTATCTTTGTACCAGTCTAAGACGGGCCGGGCATAGTGGCAAGATGCCAAATCCGGCCAAAACAGTGTCGGGCCATCGTGAGATCTGAAGATAGGCAGAAGTTTTGGAGGCATTCGTCCTTGTAGATTTGTCCGTTAACGATCCCAGAGGTGATGAAGGGCTGACTCATTTTGCCACATCCACAGATCGCTTGCCAGACAAAGAATTCTGGCATTTGTTTGGTGTTGGCTTTAATGTAGGTCTCATCGTCCATCACAATGCAGAACGGTTTTGTGAGCCACTCCCTGTACAGTTTTTTTTGCACGAGTTTTGGCCACCGAGTTCTGTTTATCGCTCCGGTTCGGTGCTTTCTGGACCTTGTACAAATGTAATCCAGAACGTTTCATTGTTTTGTCAAATCACTCGACCGATTTTCACGAAACTCATTACACAATTGACACAACACAATGAAATACATTCAGTTAAAATTTCAATTATTTCCACCCACACGCTAAAAGTTACGAACAATTGCGTGTGTCTAAATTTCATCGAATACAGTCTTTAAATGAACTACATTACATCTGTACTCTGTACTCTGTACCCTGTATACGCTGATCAACAGAAAGTCCACACTATCGATTTTATTTTACTTTAAATTAATTCGACAGCAGTAAGACAGCAGTTGTGGAATTTTCACGCCAAAGAAAGATTGATTTATTCTGTCAAAAAGAATCCGAAGACATTAAATCTTTTTACGAGATGAAAAATTGGTGGCACCTATATGGATGAGTTTCGAGCTATCATTTATGGGATTAATTTTTTATTTTTTTTCCGTCAGCCTATTTCCTCACGTGGTGACAATCTCCGACGCCAGGAAGACGACTTCACTACCTGTACCCTACCTATCGACTCATGAATATGAGCTGGGACCAACGGCTTTACTTCCCTTACGAAGGATGACGTGACCAGATTTTTTCGTCTCAGAAAAACCACCGACGTCGACTGGGATTGAACCCAGACCTACTGGGGTGCTAAGTAGCAGTCACACCTACCACTACACCACCGACGCCGGCATTTATGGGATTTGATGGAGCATATTATTAGAAGAAACTTAATCGAGGCACGAACTGTCGGAAATGCTTTATTCAAGAGTTTTTACTTTTTTCTAGCTAGATTCAATTTCCGGTCCGTAGTGACTGGACTAACGCTTCACTATGAAATTTGAAAATGAGGCTTTACTTTTATCAAAGGACTATTAATGTACAGCCCATTACAAATAAGAACAACACAAACGACTTTTGCGTTTATATTGCAATCCTACAGCTATCGCTTACATCTCCTGTGGCACCCGAAAAACATTTCCTAGTCTTGCGGAAGAAACAATGATTTTACTGTTGGCTGGAAAAAATATTATTAAAATATTATACCGTTTCCAGACATTTCAAACCCACCAACAAGATTCACAATAATAATTGTTAATGGCTCATGTCCCGACCACCAAAGAGACAAAGGCGCATCACTTAACCTTTCTACAGTAGATGCCCTAACAAATTACTAAAACCGGTAAGTACGGTACAGTACATAGTACAAACGAGCTCGTCACAATCCTTCTACCAACTAGATTAAAAAATATCGCAATTCAATCATCCATTTAAACAGGCATACCAATATTTAAAGACTAAATAAATGTTCATGAATTTGAACATTCGTTCCTCGCACACACAAGTGGTACGAATGCTGAATGCTTGCACCATAAATGCAAGTACTTAGCGTTTGTTAATGTATGGTTCATGTTCCACAGGTCAACAATGGCCTGTTGACGATAAACCTGCCGTATGGAATCCAGATGGTTGGCCTGAAACTTTCAGTTGAGACGCTGGAAGAGACAGAAGCGATCGAAACTATTCCCGAGCAGGACTGAATAATTTGATAACTGGTCTTGGTATTTAGGAGCTCAGATTAAGAGGTAAAATACCTGAGGATAATACCATAAAATTGTTCCCACAATGTTATGTGAATACCAAATTGAGGTAAGACAATACCAAAATAGTACCTTTCAGGTATTCCCAGGTATCCAAAATAACAAATTTTGTTATTCGAGAGATATTTTGCTTGCAATAAGATATTTTGCTTAGGTATTTTACACTCTTAATCTGAGCTCTTTTATTCCAAGGCCAGTTATCAAGATAAAAATTAGGTATTCAAATGTTGTTGTCTCCTGCTCGGGTATCAACGCCGGTAGCTAGAATCACGTCGAATAGCAGTGGCCATGCAAGAGCAAGAGGCTTGCCCTGGCTAGTGCTTCCTCATCGATACTCAGGTAAGGGGTCTAGGCTTGGTTTAGCGCTGGAAACCATACAGAACCGACCAATGTTTAACATGACCCTATCCCAAGTATCCCAAGAAATGCTTTGAAGATTTATTGAAATTTTCTCATTGTTTTATCAAAGCAACACTTTTAAATTAATACTCAGGCTTCATTAACGTAAGTCATAAGGTGTTTCTGTATTCACTGTTAAAACTGTAGAATAAAACCAGAATATATATTGCATGTTGGTTTTATGACGCACTTTTTGAGAACCGTTATAAAATTTGAAGTACTACAACTGCTTCATGAAAGCTTTGTAACAGCTATCATTTTCATTGCATTTTTATCGGATTAGTGCAAAGCGAAATGATTCCCACCATCGGGATAAACACCAGCTCACATAACGTCGTCCACAGAATATGTAGCGATGAAAATACGTGGAGTGTGATTAACGGAGCCATGACTATTTTTCGTTCCTATTTTTTTTGTTTCTTTTTGAAATGGGCCAATATGTATAGAAACATTGAAACATTGTGATTAAGTCGTTTGAGAAACTTTGCAGAGGACAGATAATTTTTTTTTCTCCAAAATGAACAATGTAATAAAATGAAAATATCAAAATAGTTCAAACGGTAGGGGATAAAGGGGTATGTAAAGGCAGTCCTAAGTTTACACCTTTAACATTCAAGAAATGATGCATAAAAACTTAAAAATCGTTCCACAAAAAACCTTTTTAAGACTCATGAAACTCTCATGAAAATCCATAAAAAATGGAAAATGATCCTTAAAATACATCAATGTGATGCATACAAAATACAATATTCAGCAATAGAATGTCAAAAATGTACCCTTATATATCTGGGTAATTATTGATAAAATTTTACGGATTATCCATAACAATATTGCAAATGATCCATAAAAGGCTCAATAACATTCCTTAAACTTGTAAAGTGAATCAGAATGACCAATACAAATTTGAATAATGAACCATAAACTTATGCAAATGCTCCATAGCAAACCAACTTTGTCCACTTAAAAGCAAAGGTACCATCAATATTGTATTTTTGTAATTTTGACCATGGAGAAATTGATCCTTAATTGCGCTATGACTCAGATTTATTGACATGTCCGGAACGGCTATGTGGCTTAAATATTGCCGTAAAAGACGGTTCGCTTTGGTCTAAGAAGGTTTTGTCATTTCTCTGAGAGCTAACTTACTTTAACGATCTCTCGTTCCTGTAGGAGCGACACATATTTCCCAAGAAAATACAAGGAAAAGCTAAACTCAAAACGGACACACAAAACCTTTTTATCCTAACGCGATCCATCTTTGACAGCAAACCTTACCTTCAGACCAGAGATCGAAATTTTCACTCAGCTGGGTGAAAACCATGCTCTCTCTCAAGCAGTTTGTCGATGAGTAGCGAACCGTTCACATTTTCATCTCTCCTTTTTCGCCGATATTTCATTATCCTCTCTCTTGCATATGCGAAAATATCTCTCCGAAATTCAACGAAAATATCTCATGTCACATTTTTCACTGTAAACATGCTACCTAGATCGTATACACTCAGTAGCAAAAACGAGGAGCAAAAACCGAAAAGAAGGCCAAGCCTGTGCACACTGGTACCGCCATAGACCATAAATGAAAAACTTCGGAAATAAAACACATTCCCCGGTGTGTCGTTCCCCATGCCCCAAATGAAGACGTTGCTGATGATTGAAGGTCAATATTAAGAAAAAAAATACGTCTGATTTATAGTTTGCTTCAAATATACAAATTGTTGTTTGCTCACAATATAAAGAAAACTTGGCTTTTTATCGAATTATTATGTCAGAATAAAACAAGCATGACAAGAAGACTAGTGTCAAAAAGTAAGTGAAAAGTAATTATCGGCATCTAGGATGCACTGGAAACATGGCGGTTTTTGGAAGCAAAATTTTGCTCGTTTTTTTGCTACTGAGTGTAGATAGCAAATCGCAAGAATCGTAACAGTCTCTTTCACCAAGAAACAACCAAAAAACAGGTAGCAAAAACTCGTGCGACGCGAGTATTTAGTGATGTGAAATTATGCGTTGACAAAAACTACTTTTGAAGTTTTCAAAAAATACTTCAGGACTATTATATCATCAATATCCTTCATTTCCTCGCAACAGAGAAGAAGAGTGTGGCCGGAATAGGTAATTGTCATGGTTTTCCTGACCGGATCCATGAGTGGGATTTATCGTTTAGGTTTATTCCTTTGTCGATAGCACATTTTGGAAGCTGAACTTCAAAACATGGCGCCTGATGAACTTGTAGGGCTTGGTTTTTCCTTTAATTGTGTCTAGCAGTTTATTCAATCAGACCGACATGGCACCTGACAAGTTCATGGGTAAATTTTGGCATATTAATTGCAGTACCACGTGAGCATGATAAGACATAACAACCATCGTCGGTGGCACAGTGAACTCAATTCTGACGCAACAAGTTTGTTTTCATACATTGTTTGGGAAACATACGTGGAAAACACAGCAACGTATGAATGGTTCTCACGAACTGTTTTTTGTTCAAATTAGCGAAATAATACATTTTTATAATGATAAATAAATAATACGGTACGTTCCCATCCAAGCCAGCGGTAAATTCTGCCTATGTGTATAATGTGTACGCATGTAATGCGTTGCGGTATTTTCGTTGCACACTTTAACAAACACATTAAAAATACCATGTTTATTAAGTAGAACCGAGTGTTTGGTTTGGCTGGGGTTTATTTTTGTTCTATCATTTTTCCACTATAAAAGGTCTTCTCTGAGGTGCGTTAAGGCATTGAATTTATTCACACTGGAAACATGTTTTCGTTGAGCAGACTTGATTTTCAAACTGTTCGGGAAGGATAATTAGTAAACTACCAATGCCCAATACCGAGCGCTTTTCATCACTTCACATCAATAGAAACACTTGAGTTTATTTAACTTTATAAGCTTCTAGATTACGTTCAGCCAAAACCGTGACCTATGACATATTTGAGCAACTTTTTCAACACTAAAAATTTCATTGCACTGTCACCACCTCGCTCCTTAACTGATCATAAATACCTCAACTGCAAGTATTTCACGCACTACTCATACAGTAGGTAAACTAACAGGTGAGTGGTACCTACGGTCCCATTGAGTGATAGTGCTCGAGCACCCAGTTGAAGTAACACACCCGGGGTCGGGTATCCTCACAGCTTCTCATGCACAGCTCGCCCGGAAATGCTTCCAGGTTGATAGGGCTAGATTCATTTTGAAATGTTCGGCTAAAACTGGTCCATTGGCTTGTGGCACGCGATGGAACAGCAGCTGTTAGATTGACACGAATCACTAAGATTAATAGCCATAGAACTCGTACTTGATGCACACGACAAAAGTGGTTAAATGACATTCTTCGGATTTGGTTATCAATGTGGATGTTTCGGTGTCTTATCAGTGTAGAGAGGGACAAACTATTTCGAGATCTATCGTTCAGTCTAGTGGTTTCTTCCCTGGTCAGGCGAGTACTAAATGTAAGTTCAGTGCCATCTTCTATTATTTATATCATAAATAGACCGGATGGCCGTGTTGGACAACGAGCACTTGAATTACTTTAGGATCAACAGCTTAGTCTTCGATGTCTTCTTGCTAAAGCGACCGAAACTTAAGACTCAAAGTGGTTTCTACTGATATATTTTCTAACGAACTCGCGTTCGAGGATCATCTCAAGATTCGAAAAATCGGTGATTCACTTTAGCGTTCGTTTGCGGATAAAAGCACGCTTTCCATTATGTTCCGGTAGTTGTGAAGTGTGATGTTTACTTTGGACTTAAAGTTCACGGTAGATACCAATCAACAAAGAGTGGATGGTTCTACTTCCCCGCAGAGACAAACAGCCACCGATGCAAATACTTCGTGGAAGGAAGGATTTTCTCGCTATCATGATATGACGTTGCGCACAAACTGATTGGTATCTATTCTGTGGGGAAACTGTGAGCGAACGGTAGTGAAAAAACGTGTTCTGTAAACTGAGGGGATTTGTTAGCGACAGTTGACGACATCTGTCTGTCGGCGTGGGTTTTCAGGGAATTCAGTGTTTTAGATAATGAAGTTTACAAAACTTTCATCTCTTTTTTTCTTGGGTTTCACGTAGTGTTCTATTTGAACTTCAAGAGTTATTAATTGAGTAATTTTGATGCCAGCTACTGTTTATGCAACCGTCTGATCGTGAAGTAAGTGCAGTCTACCATACGCCCAGGGAGTCGAAAAATTTTCCTTGAGAGGAAAATTCCACGAGCATAACGAGAATCGAACTCACCCACCTCCAGCCTCGGTTTGAACGTTTACAAACAGAGGATCCGTCTACTAAAGCTACGACTTACCGAACAGTTGAATGTTTACAGGTGAACACACATCGTACACACTCGGTTCAGATTGGATTTTTTCATAACTCTTGTCGAAATCTGAACAGCCGATAGCCCGACGATTGACCGTTAGGCGAGGCGCCCACTGATGTGGCATCACTTTAAGATTTCATAACATCTGGTCAAAATTTTGTGACAAGAGACGGACGTT